>CM046878.1:337760685-338161751 GCA_025667525.1 Glebionis coronaria | reverse complement strand
TTCTCGATTCTAGTTTGCTCGATTTACGTGCCTTCGGGTCGATTACGAAAAACTTTTTTATAAATTATGAATCTACGACACAAAACGATCTAATAAAATTTGTCTCATCAGAAACGGAGCACAAAAGTGTAAGTACGTAAACCTAGGGTTTCCGTTTTAATCGTAAAAGACGCTAAATTATGCACGTAAGTCCTAATTTCTTCTCGTAAATTTATGAGTTTATGAACGAACACAAATTAAAATTCCAAAATAATATTCGAGAATAAATTTATTTCCTGAAATGTCGGACTGTCACAAAAATGGTGTATGTAAACGTAAGCACGTAACGTAGAGTTCTCCGGTTTAGACGTAGTCGATGCTACATTAAGACGTAAACCCTTATTTATTCCCAAATGTGAGTGAGTTCATAAATTAATAATAAAATAATGATTTTAAAATAATACTTGAGTATAAAATACCGACCTCAAATTGACGGATTGTCACACCGGTGATACCTTAAGAAAGACATGATATCTCACGTTGAAATGTAAGTCCCTACGATGCTTGTCGGTATAACTCTTCTGACGTGCACGAGCTTCTTGTAGTTTCTCCTTAGCTACAGCAACCCTCTTGTTGGTCAACTCTATCATCTCTGGTCCTTCAAGTGTTCGCTCACCAACCTGATCCCAACAGATTGGGGCGCGACACTTTCTGCCATACAACATCTCGAACGGTGCACACTTAATGCTGGCGTGCCAACTGTTGTTGTATGCAAACTCTACCAAGCAGATATAATCATCCCAGTATCCTGTCCACTCCAATGCACATGCTCGAAGCATGTCTTCTAATGTCGGAATAGTTCGCCCTTACTGTTCGTCTGATTGAGGATGAAAAGCCGTGCTAAGCTTAAGTTTTGTACCCCAAGCTTTCTGCCGACTTCTCAAAAATCGCAAAGTGAATTGAGGATCTCTATCCGAGACGATACTGGATGGAGAACCATGAAGTCTCATGATCTCTTTCTTGTAAGTATCGGTGAGTTTGCTAACCGGATCTTCCTTGCGGATCGGTAAGAAATGAGCTGACTTTGTAAGTCAATCAACGATAACCCAAATTGCATCATGCTTCCTTTTGTCTATGGAAGACCGGTAACAGAATCCATGGTGATCTTGTCCCACTTCTACTCTGGAAGGTCTAACAGTTGTAGTAGACCACTAGACCGCTGATGCTCGATCTTAACCTGCTGGCAGGTAAGACATTTGGAGACATAAGTAGCAACATCCTTTTTTTTTTTTTTTTTTTTTTTTTTTTGGGTAAAGGGGACTATCCCCGGTAAAAGATATATTACGCCAAAAAACATTGAAGTACAACAGATGTAGGTGAGGTCCTATCATCTCAGCCCGTTACATGGGCACAACCATGCACACAAAACACTGTGCAACAACTAAATACCCTATCATAAGAGTGACATGCCACTCTTATGACTACTAAACTATATTGGAATAGTACAAGCAGACAAAATATAAGATATGAACCTCTTGCTTCCAACATAGACAATAATTCCAATCCCTCTCTCAGCTGAACCATAGTAAACGAAAACATGTGCCGTTCAATAGAGCAGCATCTTTAAGCATCCTGATATTAACTAAGGCTGCGACAACACCGGTCACTAACAGCTTCAAAGAGGAACTACATCTACAATATTCACAATGTGAATATTATAAGAACCAATACATGATGATAAATACGTCCTTGCCCTTTAACAAAATCGTCTAAATATCTCGGCAGAAGACCCATTACCATAGATCCCAGCTAAGCAGCCTCCACCTGCAAGCAAATGACCATTCTCTCTAAACCCACAACTCGACATAAGCACAAACCACGACCAAACATACAAGTAGTATGGTTTCGAATCACCCAACCCCAAACAAGTGACGTGAATAAAACACCTCACGCTCCAGCAATAGCAAAAAACAAGAGCACTAAAACCACGGATAGAACTCTGATCTAGTACGTATAGCTATACCAGAACCTGTGCTTGAGTGACATAATCGAAACCCTAATGCCTTGATGATGATCAGGCACAATCACCATCAACATAGAGGATACAACAGAACCTGCAGTATAGCAGCCCTTTGTAATGTCCCGTCAACGAAAACCATAGGAAATATTCAATCCGATCTAAACCCTAATATGAAACTAGGGTTTGTGGTTTCGCTAAGATGCCCAAGAAACTAGCAGACTCCAAAAGAAAGAAACAATATGAACCCTTATATGACTGATTCGGAACCCTAGAGCATCAAATCATACAATACAAGGTGGAGCCGCCGTACAAATCACAAAACCATCATCACTACCCATTGATAAGATGGGTAATCGGTGGTATATGGAGATCCCATAAGATAATAAATAAAGCTCTGGCCACCACCTTCTTAGAATAGAAACACAACCCTATATTCGTATTGGACGATTTTAGGGTTGGTTTATGGCCGGAAATAATAGAAGAAGATGGCGGCCGGGAATCTCCATAGGAGAGAGAGAAAACTAGGGTTTCTTTTTACCACTCCACTAAAAGTACTACTTGATGTCGTGGTACATCTTGGTCGAACCAGGATGAATGGAGAATGGGGAGTTTTGAGCTTTAGCCAATAACGCTTCCCTAAGTGTAGGATCGCCAAGGACACAAAGTCTGGTGCCCTGCCATAAGATACTGTCATCATCTAACCGAAACTCCGACTGCTGCTCCAAGATCTTAATGATTGCCCATATTTCACCATCATCCTTCTGAGCTTCCTTGATCCTAGAGAGTAATTTACGTTCCACTCTAAGATTATCCCAGTAACCGTGCTGCCCATGTACCATGATCTCAATGTCTAGTCGCTCCAAGTATATTATAATCTCTTCCTCTATCTTGATGTTGTTGACCATACCCGACTTCCTAATAAGAGCATATGCCACTGCATTCACCTTGCCAGGATGATACTATAGATTAATATCATAATCCTTCAACAGCTCTAACCATCTTCTCTGCCTCATGTTCAGTTCACGCTGAGTGAAGATCTATTTCAGGCTCTTGTGATCTGTGAAGATATCACATGATTCGCCATAGAAGTAGTGCCTCCATATCTTCAATGTAAACACGATTGCTGCAAGTTCCAAGTCATGCGTAGGGTAGTTCTCCTCATAAGGCTTAAGTTGCCGTGATGCGTAAGCAATCACTTTCCCATGTAGCATGAGAACACAGCCAAGTCCCTTCCCTGAAGCATCACTGTAGATTCAAAATCCACCTGTACCTGATGGCAGAGTAAGAATCGGTGCAGATACCAGCCTCTACTTTAGGTCTTCAAAGCTCTTCTCTCTTCTGGAGTCCAGATGAATTTCTCCCCTTTCCGCGTCAGTTTGGTCAATGGTAGTGCTAAACGGGAAAAGTTCTCTACGAACTTATGGTAGTAACCAGCTAAGCCTAGGAAACTGCGAACTTCAGTCGTTGATGTCGGTCTTGGCCACTTGGTAATAGCCTCAACCTTTGCTAGATCCATGGTTATTCCTTCTGCTGATACAATGTGGCCTAGGAATGCCACCTTTTCTAACCAGAATTCACACTTGGAGAATTTAGCATACAACTGCTTCTGGCGAAGTATCTCTAATACAGTACGAAGATGGTCTTCGTGTTCCTCCTTTGACTTAGAGAAAATCAGAATTTCTTCAATGAAGACAATGACGAACTTGTCCAGGAACTCATGGAAGATATGGTTCATCAAATCCATGAAAACAGCTGGAGCATTGGTAAGGCCAAATGGCATGACTACAAATTCGTAGTGCCCATAACGTGTACGGAAAGCAGTCTTAGCGATGTCCTGCTCTTTAACCTGTAACTGATGATAGCCTGACCTCAGATCAATCTTGGAGAAATGTTTGTCCCCTTGGAGTTGGTCAAACAAGTCGTCAATTCATGGTAACGGATACCTATTCCTGATGGTGATCTTGTTAAGCTCACGATAATCTATGTAGAGACGCATACTGTCGTCCTTCTTCTTTATGAATAGAACATGTGCGCCCCATGGAGAAGCACTAGGTCGAATGAAACCGCGTTCCAACAGTTCTTGAATTTTTTCCTTTAACTCCTTCAGTTCTATGGGAGCCATGCGATAAGGAGCCTTAGAAATAGGCTCAGCTCCTGGGATGAGCTCAATATTAAATTCCTCTTCACGAGCAGGTGGTATGCCCTAAAGTTCTTCTGGAAACACGTCTAGGAATTCTAACACGATCGACTGATTCTGGATAGATGGAGATTCAGCCTCCAAATCATGAACAGTAGCAAGATAGCCCTCACAACCATGTGACAGTAGTGCACGTGCTTGTAAGGTTGAAATTATTTGTACAGACCTTCCGGGTATGAAACCGTTGTGAATGTACTCGGATGCATTTACATCACCGAAGATGACCCGATATGAATGGCAGTCAATGGTGGGATGATGTTTGGATAGCCAGTCCATGCCTAATATCATGTCAAAATCGCACATATCCGGTGGAAGTGCGTCAACTGGGCGAATATTATCGTCAAATTTGAGGGGAAGACTCTTATACCCATGGGTTATGCGTACAGAGTCTCTTAAGGGCGTGGAGATGTTTAATACATTCTCTAATGACAAAGGGGATATCCTAACATTCTTGGCATAAGTAGTAGAAATAACTGAATGAGTAGCACCCGTGTCAAATAAAACACATGCAGCTTGACCATACATATACAAGATTCCAGTGATGGTACTTGTAGACTTGTTGGCCTGATCACGCGAGGTCGTGTACACTCGTCCAGTAGTAGGAGGTGGCTTGGAGTCAGCATGTCCAGATGTGCCCTCTATCTCACCCTTGCGGAAGTCCTTCAAGCGATGACCTGTCAGGCCACACTTGAAGCAATCATCTTTGTTACGACGACATGGCCCTAGGTGCCTATGGTTGCAAGTAGTGCAGAGAGGGTGAGTATACCGTCCAACAGGTGCCCTTGCTAGCTGGGAGCCTGTTCAGAAAAGTACACGTGAGACATGGTTTATGTGTACAATTTGGACAATGTAGAAAATCGTAAGGCATAATACCAGTGATAGCTGTACGGTTGGGTTGTGAACCTCGGCGGTCCTGCTCCCTCCCGTTGCCATGATTCCTGGTAGAAGATGCAGAAGTGTCAGAATTAAGAATTATAAGCATGTAACATAAGAAATGAGTAAGTTTAGGGACCTGCTGCTGTTGGAGTTCCAACGTTGTTACGGTAATTATCATTACCGCCACGCCTATCCGAAGCAGAACGGTCTTGGGTTTGACCGTTACCCTTGTGTTGAGTAGGCTGTTGCTGAGTAGCTGGTTGAGACCGGTCCCCAGTCTTCTGCCTGAAAGACGCAATTTATAGAGAAAGATAATTATTTGGATAGTACTTAATGAATTGAAATGATCACCGCTGAATGACGAAAATATACCGCTTCTCAGGTCTCTCTGCCTCACCGAATTCAGCTCTCTCCTGCAGCATCTCCAGCTTACGTGCTGCGTCGACTACTTGTGCCACCGTTTTGAAAGTAGCACACACCAAGTTATTGGCGACCGATGTACGAAGAGCCCAACGAAAGTGGTATGCTTGCTCTTTGGCAGTACCTGCTGCTGCGCCAAGAAAACCAACCAAACGAAAAAAGTGCTGCATGAACTCGTTGCTGTTCTCCCTAGCTCTCTGCATGATCCCATGGTAGTCCCTCTTCAGCTTTTCTTGCTCAACCTTGGGGAAGAACTGTCCCATCACCAACTCCCTGAACTGAGCCCAAGTCAAGCTAGCCACCCAATTGTCACCTCCCTCAGAATGCTTCACTGACTTCCACCATCCAAGAACATCACCTTCAAATTTTTAACAGGCCAACCTTTCCTTGAAGACAGGGTTGCAGCCCATTGCATCAAATATCTTCTCGATATAAGCTAGCCAACTCTCAACCTCATTGGGGCTGTCAGTCTTCTGGAAGGATCGAGAACGCTGCTTGTTGAATCGCTCCAACCATGTGATCAGTGTAGCTGGAGGAGGAGGAGGATTAGGATGCTGGTGTTGGTGCTGATTGTTGGCAGCTTGCACCTCAGCCCTGATTTTATTCCTCAGTTGAGGAAGCATGGCCTGCATCGCAGCTTGAACTGCTGCATTGAGTTGTTCCTGCTCACGTGTGAGAACCATTTAACAGTATAAAACAAAATGCATGATTAAACTGATTAAAACATAATATATATACATGAAAAAAAAAATTATGCCAATAAATCATGAGAAAAATTTTATGAATGAAAACAGTGTATGAATGCATGATGATGAAATCACATGGGTTTGGGTGAACGCCTTTGGGTTGGTTCACCTAAACAAAATGACATGACGAAGATGAACGCCTATGGGTCGGTTCATCAAAACAACACAATAGATAAAAGCACATGCGACTAAATACGGCCAGTCCTGTACCAACCATTACTTAGTCAAAATTCCTACGACAATGACATATGATATAAATGCATGAAAACAAACTGTCAGTTCTAGGAAGACCATGGTGACTACCCACTAATCACATGTCATGTTTTGAGAGCCTACAAGTCGAAGCCTTGGCTCTGATACCATAACTGTAACACCCTATTTTGGTAAATGAAATGTCACGCGTGATTATGGCGTGTCATCAAAGCATACAAGGTAAATGTATTAAAAACATTAAATGACCATGAATGGAAGTACCAGAAACAAACATCGGTAGTCCATGTATAAGCTCATCACACACGAACATAAATACTGAAATGGAAAAGGACTAAAAAATGTCCAAAGAAATAAGTAGCAAAATGTATGATGAAATGCATAAAGTAGAGAAGGCTAGATAGCTTCCAATCCATATGCACGTGCGCTTAAAGTCTATGAGCGCCCTTGAGTACTTGACATTTGGGAACAAGAAAGGAAAATGGCTAAGCATAACGCCCAGTGAAAGGATATACAAGTATAGCATGGAATAACATAAGCATAAAGACTAATAGCAGCAGAAATGTATAAGTCCTAAATAACCTGGAACATGTTCATAAAACTGGTTTTATAGTTTGAAAAGACTTATGTTTTTATGTAAAATCTATATTAATTAGCCAATAGACCATATAGGTCATGAGGTTCCACCGTGCATGAATACTTGGAGGGGAGACCTCGTCATGCAATTAGAGGGGTTGCCTTGAATTAATTAGTCTGGGTAGGAGGGATCAACTCCTAGTAAAGGATGCAAGACACACATCACATTTACTCTGGTAATACGGGCAAACATGTAACTAGGATGCACCCATACGCCCCACATGATAATATAATGGCCAAAACTGTAAAAGGGACGCCACAAGCAATCACTCTGGCGTGGGGAAGTCATAACACTGGTGCCTCCAGTGTTATGGTTATGGTACCTCCAGAACTAGGTGACACTGTTCATGCATGTATATGGCTTAGGCTCTTAAACTAACATAAGTAATCAAACATATAAAACAATACTGGGAAAACAGTTGGCTGCAAACGGGGAATCCTAATAAGGAAAGAATGTCCATACTGAAGGGACGGGAAATCCGTACCTTTTGTCCAGTGAACGAAGAAGACGAAAGAATGAAAGTCCTACTTCGATCTCACTAATGCTACATAAATAGGGGACATGTATAAGTATTCTGTTTACTGAGTACGTAACTGATTATATTATATCTTAGCTTGTTTTATATGTTCTTGTCTTGTATTCTTGTATTACTATACTTGTTGTGTAGTAATAAGTAACTTTCTAAAAATAATAGGTTTCCTAAAAAGGAAAGTTTCCAAAAATAGAAAGTTTATAAAAATAGATTAACATCTTAAAATAGATCAGTTTCTAAAAATAGAAAGTTTCTAAAAATAGTAAGTTTCCTGAATTAGAAAGTTTCCATATTTAGAAATAAGCTGGATTAATAAGCTAATAATATAAGCGTAAGTTTCTGGTTAAATAACATAAGTCATGTAATTATTTGTGTAGTTTATTTATAATATCCTGTTAATTAAATAAACTATATGTTATACGATTTAATTAAATATAAGCATGATTTAATTAAATTAGGGTGTATAAAATACTCAGGTTAAACATGTATTAATATCATATTAATTATAACCTAAGTCATGTCTATTAGTTAATTATATTCCATGTTTTAAATAATTAATTAATACTATAGTACAAATTAAATAAATACAATACTTAGGTTAAAACATATATTATTTCATAAATAATAATAACCTAAGTCCATGATTAATTAAATTAATTATTAGTCATGTTTTAATTAATTTAATTTTCTTGTTAAAATAATAACTTGTAAAAACTAATAACTTGTAAAAATTAGTCGTGAACCGAACTCGTGATTTTAATTTAGACCCATCGTGAACCGGAACGAATTCCCCTTTGAACCGGAATAAACAAACACCCACCTAAACAGTGGCGAACCGCCACCGGCTTAAGCCGGTGGTTTTCCCCTGGTCTGCCTCGGCTAGACACTGCCTCAACAAAGTTCCCGTCGGTGGTTAGCCGGTGGTTCCCCCTGCCGAGCCATGCGTTCCCCCTGCTTGACCAAAACAGCCACCGGTCTTGAACCGGTGGTGTTTCTTGCTGCTGCCGAGACCAAGAAAACCACAAGGCCACCCCGACTTACGTCGGGGTCCCTTGTTTGACCCTGCTGCTGAACTATAAAGGCTACACCGAGACACCAAGGTCTCGACTGTTGTCACACGTGAGACACAAGAGCTTCGACTCTCGGTTTGTGTGTGTCGGCCAAACCAAACCAACCCCAAAACCATTCTTTTATTTCCCCCATGATTAATTAACATGTTTAATTACTAGTTTATATTAATCCCCATGTTCACATGTTCTTGATTTAATTAAAAGAATAAAAGAAAAGGAATTAAAGGTTTATCGAATGCGTGAATCAAACGAGGACGATTACACGAACAATTACCACTTGTTTTTAATCACCAAGATCAAACACCACTCCCTTGTGGTGTGTTATAGCCGGCGGCCAAAGGAAGAAAGACAAGGAGGCTAGGGTTTTTGAATTTTTTGAAAAACTCTGTATAATGAAAATATGTTTTCCCTTTTTGTTTATTTGGTAAAAATAACATGGGCTTGGCCCTCCTTGTCTTGGTATCCGCGGGTATGTGGGGCCCACAAGGGGAAACCTGAACATTTTTCATGTTTAATAAATTACGTGTACATACGTTAGCGTTTTCGTGTTATGTTGTAATTAATTATTCGTGTAATAATTAATAATTTTACGTAAACGATATTTATCATATTATAACAAATACGTATTTTTTTTGGTAAAAGGGTAACAATGACCCCGGTAAATAGAACCAAAAAAAGCGTTGAAGTACAAGGAATGTGGCTGAAATGCCACATTAACCGCAAGCTACAGGCAGCTTGTTAAACAAAATGTTTATGACATGCCATAAACACTAACTAGTCTAGAATACTGGATATTTTTACAAATACGTACGTAATTACATGTTTTTTTGGGTAAAGGGGATATTCGTAATTACATGTTCGTGATTTAACGTTCATGATTTCTTGTTCGTGATTATTATTGTTAATAATTATCGTGTACTATCACGTACTTAATACGTATCGCGTAATAACACGTACGTAATTTCTGTAATTAATAATTGCGACATGTGTTCGTGCTATAAAAGGAAATTTTTAATATGTACATACGTTTACTAAGTGTATTGTTCATGGTAAAAGCATGCGGGTTTTACATCAAGTGTGCACCATTTGAGATGTTGTATGGCAGGAAATGTCGCGCCATAATATGCTGGGATCAGGTTGGTGAGCGAACTCTTGAAGGTCCGGAGATGATAACGATGACCAACGAGAAACTCGTTGTAGCTATGGCGAAACTGCAAGAAGTTCGTGCACGTCAAAAGAGTTATATCGACAAGCATCGTAGGGATTTGCATTTCAACGTGGGAGGTCATGTTTTTCTCAAGGTATCACCGGTGCGAGGAGCTAGGTGTTTTGGAATCAAGGGAAAACTCAGTCCTCGATTCACCGGATCGTTTTATATCGTCGAAGTCGGTGAAGTATCGTATCGTTTAGCGTTACCTTCCCAGCTTTCTCACGTTCATAATGTCTTTCATGTGTCCTTACTTAGAGGGTACAATTATCATCCCTATCAAATGGTTCAGTAACCACTCGAACAGATTCGTGAGGATCTTACTTTCATTGAGGAGCCCAAACGAGTTCTTGATCGTCAAGAGCGAGTCATGAGGAAGAAGACGATTCCATTCGTAAAAATCTTTTGGAGGGACCATTACGAGCGGGAAGCCACTTGGGAGACGGAGGAGTCTATCCGGACTTCTTACCCTCATTTCAAGTTTTGATTCAGGTATGTTTCTCTTTTAGTTACGCTATCTACAATTCGGGGACGAAGTATTCTTTTTGAGGGGAAGAGTTGTAAAACCCGCATATAAATACCATGAACATTACATAATGTAAACATACGAACCAGTTAAAACTTTCCATTTATGTTATGCACGTGTCGAATATTAATTAAAAATACGTATGTGATTATACACGATAAATAATTACTATATATAATAATTAAAATCACGAACATTTAAACACACGATAATTATTACGTATAATAATTATAACACGAATATTAGAACTCGACATACACGAAGTATGACTAACACGAATGTTTGAACACAAACTAAAACGAATAATAAACACGAGTGTACACGAGTAATATTTTAACTATTGGAAAAGGCCGGTTTTGCCTTTGGGCTTGTTGTAGCCGCGGACAAGGAAGGAGAAAAGGGCTCAGGCCCATTTTAATTTTTAACTAAGGGAATAAAAACTATAGAGTTTTCCCATAAAACATTTTATTTTACAAAAATTAAAACCCTATCCCCCTTTTTGGTTCTTCTAGCCGCGGCATCCCCAAGAGACAAGAGGGAGTTCGTTTTGAGTTTTGACTGTGAATAACTACATGTTCGTGATCGTGATCCTAACCTTTGTTTGATTACACGTTTGGTATATTCAAAAACCTTCATCCTTTAATTCTTTTTATTTAATTAATGTTCTTATGATTTGATCTTTAAAAACAAGTGATAAACATGTAATCGATTTAAATAAAACAAGAGGAAGGGTTTTGGTTTGGTTTGTTTGCGCTTCGACAGTCCAACCGAGAGCTAAAGCTCTCGGTGCACCCCTTTTGTCCACAACCGAGACCCCATAGGGGCTTGGTGTGTGTTGGTTTCGGACGGTGGGAACCACCAGCTCATGCCGGTGGCCACTTTGTTCGTGCAGTGGGAACGCGAGGCACGACAAGGGGAACCACTGGCTTAAGCCGGTGGGAACCATTGTCTCGGTAGGGGGAAGCCACGACGTAGCAGCAGCCATGTCTGCCGCCGTTGGCGGCGCAGCCACTGGCCGCCACCACAAAGCGACTGTTGGTGGTGGTTAGTGTTCGAGTTTCGGTTTCGGTTTCGGTTTCGGGCTCGGGACATTTTATTAAACATGTTTTAGTCAAGATAATTAATTTATTTTTACAAGTTAATTAAATTAATTTCATGCCTAGTTAATTAATTTAATTAAAACATGAACTTAGGTTATATTATTTTTATAAATAATACACGTTTCAACCTAAATATATTTTATTTTATTTTAGACTAAAGTTTATTAATTAATTAATTTAATCAGACTACATGAATTAATAATTAATTAATAATCCATGACTTAAGTCATTTTTATTAGAGTTAATAATACATGTTAACCTAAGTATTAAGTTAGACTTAATTTAATTAAACCATGACTTAATTAAATTGTACAACCTATAGTTTATTAATTTAACCATGATATGTTATTAATTAATAAAACATGACTATCATTATTAAATAATAATCAGACATAACCTATAGTATTTAATTAATAAACTATGCTATTAATTCCGTGACTTATAACTTTTAACCAATAAACGCTAGCTTATATTTTTAGCTTATTAATCCAGCTTATTTCTAATTATGGAAACTTTCTATTTAAGGAAACTTACTATTTTTTGAAACTTTCTATTTTTTGAAACTGATCTATTTTTGGAAACTTTCAGTTTTCGGAAACTTTCTATTTTTAGAAACTTTCTATTTTTGGAAACCTGCTATTTTTAGAAACTTACTTATTATTGCACTACAAGTATAATAATACAATAATACAAGATAATACATAATCATAAGACTTGAAATACATGAATAATACAACATATCATTTAAAACAGTAAAATAAGACAAGAATATATAAAACAAGTTAAGAACATGCAAGAACCAGTAACATACTCAGTAATCAGACAACTCATACATGTCTCTTATGTATGTAGCAATAGTGAGGTAGGAGTAGGACTTTGCATCCTTTCATCTTTCCACGTTCACTGGAAATAAGGTACGAATATTCCGTCCTTCAGTATGGACATTCTTTTTCCTTATTAGGATTCCCCGTTTGCAGCCAACTATTTTCCCCAAGTAATTATTTTATATGTTTTGATTGCTTATGTTTAGTTTTAAAGGCCTAATCCATCATGCACGCCATGTCACCTAGTTATTTTTTTTTTTTGGGTAAAAGGGTCTCATCCCCGGTAAAATATATTCCCAAAAGCGTTGAAGTACAATGGAATGTAGCGGCAATGCTACATTAACCTCAAGCATACAGCTTGAACAACCACTAAATCATATGACATGCCATATGATCACTAACAACCAATTACAAAGCATATTACACCAATAGGAAAAAACCACCTAAAGGTGCATAAACAATAAAAATAAGCAATAATCATGGTAAATGAGAAGTGCGAACATCCGGCTGACGAGAGCCATGTCGATCATCAATCTCAATATCTTCGTCAGTCTCGCTATCAGCATTAATCACTTCATTTGTACGACCACCACCATCCTCCCAGTCAGTATCACCATCTCCTAAACCACTTAAAGCACCAAACGAATTCTGGTTACTTGTACCCGGTTTACTATCTAATCCGAGCACTTTATTATTCAAAAAACCTCTCTTAAGAAGTGGGCCATCCTTCTTGGGATCACTCTGTGACACGAGGTTACCTTGGGAAGACTTCTTCGACTGATAAGCCTTAGAACTTTCCCCTTTCTCAACTTGACGATACTGAATGTTTAATGAAGGCTTAGTAAGCTTAATACCAGCAACTACGTGTTGCTTCTTGTTCTTTTTACTCTTCTTACTCCTAACAACCTCAAAACCGTCCACAGTTGTTGTAGCTTCCTCCATGTTGCGCACCTTCTCAACCACCACCTGTTTAGGAATCTTAGGGCATTTAGAATCCACATGATCAAAAATAAGGCAATTAGAACATCTTGGAGGCGTCCACTCATACTCAATATCAATAGTCACCAAAGTATGCCCTTTATCTTTTTCTACCGGTATAGCAACAACTAAAGATTTTTTTAGACATTCTTCCGCTGAAACCTCAATAAGGGCGCGAGCAAAAGTGCTCCTACCCCATGGATCAATGCACATATTGCTAGTAAAAGAATCTAACATGATCGGCCTCCCAATCTGAGAAGTAATCAAACTAAGACCAATTTCCGAGTAAGCAACAATAGGTACCCTATGTAGTTTAACCCATACCGGTGCCTTCTTGATCTCCATTTTTTGCAAATCAGTGTTAGAAGACCAAACATTAAGAATCAAGGGAACCTGTCGAATAAGCCACGGTCCATTTTCCAATACACCTTCCATACCACTTTGAGTTTTAAATTGAAACAGAAAAAACTCATCATGCAACTTTACACGCTTTAAACCATATTTAGCCCAAGCATTCTTGACATACTTCTCAACCACGGGGAACGCAAGACGCTTTCCAATGAAATATCCAAACAACGTATACGTTAATTTAGATCGAACTTCTTCAACAACATCAAAGGGAAGAGCCACAGCAGCCCCAACTACTTGCTCATCACAATGTAATTCCTTAACTTGAATAGATTTAACTTTTTGTACAGGTTGTAAGAAAGATGCAAAAGAAGGTATACCATTCTGTTTAATAGATACACCACCAACAGAATCATCAAGCGAACCAGGCTGTGATACACTATTAATTTTAGGACCAATAGGGCCCCATGCAGCAACAGCCGCATCCTTCAAACCTGTATCATTCACACCCAACGAATTCTGAACACTACCATCCTGTAACTGAACCAAACCAGCAGAATCAGCGACACGAGTACTTACATCAGCTTGCCTAGATATTGCATTAACCTCACTTCTGCTCCCATGCAAAACAGACGAGTCAGTATCTCGTTGCACATGATCTGTCTGCGAAACATCACCAAACAGGCCCGATCTGTTATTAGGGTCAGCGATAAACTCCCCCGTTTCACTCGACTGTTTAAGCCGAGCCATGCGTGCACGCAGTGCCTCCCAGTCAATCGGCTGTGCAGAAGTAGCCTCCGCCATATTACCCTTATCACCAGTATTTTCCATCTCTCCTGTGCGCATCAAAAACAAAACAATAAAACCAATCGACACCAAGAAACCCTAAAATCAATTAGAGCTTCAAACCAGCAACCAATCACGTCAATCCATGAGTCCAGTAATCATAAAATAATAGAAACAAAAAACCCTAATTCCTACTACGTAAAATCCGAATCAAAACCTTACAAAATCAAAATCAATAACTTTGTAGCAGAAACAATAAAACATTCTATAAAGGCTAATCAACAGGATCAGTCTTAATGAATTAAATAATGGAACAGGATTAAAACCATCAAAGGGATGAAACCCTAGATCAGGAATTTAAACCGCCACCTATAACTCAAAAAAACACGAACCCTAAATCAAACCTAAATAAAAACGTAATATGAATCCAGAAACAAAGGAGGAGATCGATTTATAAAAGGAGAAACCAACCCGAATCCTAAATAGCCGCCGCCTATGAAAACCCTAGTTCAAAAACAGTTTTGATTTAGATCTTAAATGAAAACCTAGATCCGATTAGAACACAAAGAGCATTATAATCAGATAGGAATAATCATAGAGATTAAAAACAAATTTGAATCCGAAACAGAAAGTGATCAAGGTGGCCGGAATTTAAAAAATAAGGTGGCCGGAAATCACCATAATAGAGAGAGAAAAATTAGGGTTTATTACCTTTTAATTGTGTAGTGTTTTACAAATCACGGTTTTGGTTTTGAATTTGAACTTAAAGGTAGTAGTATTAAATATCACCTAGTTATGGAGGTACCATAACCATAAAACTGCAGGCACCAGTGTTATGACTTCCCCACAACAGAGTGATTGCTCGTGGCGTCCCTTTACAGTTTTGGCCATATATTTATATTATCATGTGGGGCGTATGGGTGCATCCTAGTTACACGTTTTTCAGGATTTTCATGGTGAACGTGGTGTGTGCCTTGCATCCTTCACAAGGAGTTGATCCCTCCTACCCAGAATAATTTAATTAGAGGCATCACCTCTAATTACATGATGAGGTCACCCCTCCAAGTATTCATGCACGATGGAACCTCATGACCTATATGGGATATTGGCTAATTAATACAGTTTTCATATAAAAACATAAGTCTTTTCAAACTATAAAACCATTTTTATGAACATGTTCCAGGTTATCTAGGACTTATACATTTCGCTGCTATTATCTTTTATGCCTATGTCATTTCATGCTATGCTTGTATATCCGTTCACTGGGCGTTTTGCTCAGTCGTTTTCCTTTCATGTTCCCCAAATGGCAAGTACTCAGGGACACTCGTAGGATTTGAGAGTATGTGCATACGGATGGAAGCTATCTAGCCTTCATTACTTATGCATTTTCCATACATTACCTTACTTTATTTCTTTGGACATTGTTTAGTTCTTTTCCCTTTCAGTACTTATATTCATGTGTGTGAGCTTATGTTGGACTACCGATGTTTATTTCCGGTATTTCCTTTTATGGTCATTTAATGTTTTTGGACATTTATCTTGCATGCTTTGATGACACGCCATAATTATCCTGTGATATTCCATTTATCAAAATAGGGTGTTACATTAACCATGTAAACCTTTCATTTGGTTTATTAGGCTAAGAAGACCACGAGTCTCATTATTTAAGATATTAGTTTGTGAAGAACGAGAGATGATAGAGGTTGAAGTAAGTGTAAAGGGTTAGATAAACCTCATATTAATTACTTGTGGCTATTTTACCCCTTTTCGTTACCTTTACTTTCTTGTCAACGCATGTATATATTTTTAATAAATAATCAAGAACTGTTTTATCGATTTTTAGTCTCTTATGCATTTTTAACTAAACATTCATGGTTGATATAAGTACGTCTTGAGATTTTAAGTTTGATCACTTTATGTGTCCTAGACTTTTATTATGCTTACTAAGTGGCGGATATTAATTTATTGCGAGGAATGTAGAAAAATAAGAGCGACTTGAACAAAATGAGTGGCTAGAAAAAAGTTTATAATAAAGACTCCCAAAAAGGGGGCAGTGATGTGTAAAGTTCCTATTGAATTCCAATATTACTCTCACAAGGGTTGCGGGAATTTGGTAGTTACTTTTCCGGTCCAATATTACCTCACAAGGGTTGCGGGATCGAGAATCCAAGGTCTTATAAAGGCGGCGGATATAATTACATGAGTTTTATTTTTCTTTTCTTAGCGAGGTGTATCCACTTATCCTAAGCATGACATAAGTTTAGCACACATAGGGCTATCATCTTATTATTTTAATATGGACTTATATCAATTGTGAGCGGTTTTTCAAGTAATGGATAAGATGATTATCTATCATTAAAACCATACTTCCTTATCTTCAGATTTTACATTTCTTATATTTCACGCCAAGTAAAGACAAATTTGCTCAAAAGCAATTTGATCAATTAAAATCAGATAGATGCAAAATAAGTGATACCGGTCAGAAGAAGGCAACTCCCCTGCTTAAGAAGGGTTTCTTGAATAACAAAGCCTCGAGTTTTGTTGCTAAGCCTAATAATACGGAGAAGAGTTCTCAAAACTCTTTTAGTGCTCTTTGGGATAAGATAGATGATGGCACCGATTGGGAAGATGGTTCTAATATCAAGGAAGATGTGGTTAATGCTAGTGATAGTGAGGTTGAAGAAGTCATATCGATTGATGATCGGCATGGTGCTCGTCAGCCTGATGTTCGTTCTAAGTGTTAGCCTTGATGTCATTTTATTTTCATTGTTCATGCACCTTTAGGTGGTTTTTTCCTATTGGTGTTATTTGTTTTGTAATTGTTTGTAGGATCATATGGCATGTCATATGATTTAGTGGTTGTTCAAGCTTTTGCTTGAGGTTAATGTAGCATTGCAGCTACATTCCATTGTACTTCAACGCTTTTGGGAATATATTTTACCGGGGTCTTGATTCCCCTTTACCCAAAAATATAGTAACACAATTAATTTTTATGAATAAGTTGATGCAATTTTACCTATGAATGACAATGATCTCATTTTTAAGCTTTGTATGGGGAACGTGAAACTTGAGGGTGATAAATATTCATGGTACAAAAGCTCTACTTAAAGTCACTGATTTCTTTATGAGTTATTTCCATCAAACCATTTCAAGAAAAGTCAAAAATAAATAAATAGAATTGTTATTATTGCATTGCATTCTAAAAATCCAAATTCATGCATCATATAGCTTAGCATAGTGTAAAAGCATATCATATTGGCCAAGGTAGGTTAATTATGAGAAAAATGTACCTTAGAGCTTTTAAATATGTCATTGCATGTGGGCATGGCAATGGTCAAGTGTAGGGGATTTGATATGAGTGAAATCTGATATTAGTTAAGCATAATTAAACCCTAAAACACATGTAAAATACCAAGTTTTGATTGTGATAAAACGGAATTATGTGGTATTTTGTGTTGTTTGTGTTTTGTAGGCAAAATGGTACAATTCTATACAAACACGGATTTCAAGGGCCATTTATGAAGAAAAATATAAAAGAAGGATCAAGATTGACCAAGTCAACAAGACTTAGGACTGAAGATGTTTATTCTTGAAGTTGAAGGACCTTAAATGACAAAAATCCAAAGTTTATACAAGTTAAAACAAAACTGCCAAAGTTTGGAAGTCAAGGGTTAATTCTGCCAATATCCGAAGTTCTTTAATCCATGACAAGCTCTATCAACCAATCAGGAGCCGAGATTCTTTATCATACAAATTGAACTTTTGTATTAAATGAGTTTTGCATTTATTAGAGGATCATAAAAGTAAAACCCACTCACACAAGACAACCAATCAGAATCCACTATTAAGCCTGACACGGCTTCAAGTTTATTAATCCGTGTGACTTATTATCAACCACTCAAAGCTCGCCACGTCAACAACTCTAAACGACTTAATTTTTGAATACGACTGAGGCAATATCATGAAGAATGGCAAACTACAAAGATGATCCTTGTGATGAGACGAATCTATATCCACCACTTAAATACACTCTAAGTCAAGAATGAAGATTTCCAAAATTTCATTTGAACATCAAGAACCCTAACATATTGCGATCTGTCATCTTATGATTGGTTTAACCACGCCATTTCAACAACCTCACTTCACCTCTCCTTCATCCCTTACTACTATAAGTAGGACTTGCACCCTTCAATTTTTCACATAGTCCAAGCTTAATTAGCTAGTTAGTTCTCTTTACTTAAATTTACCCTTTTCACTTCTTAGCTAATGTGTTTGACAAACACATTAGTCAGTTACGAATTTGTAACTGATCTGTAACAACTTTCACCATTAAGAAATCACAGTTTCATTTTCACATTTACATCATTTCTGTCATTATGTTCTAAGATTATCAATCAGTCTTTGATGGAGATTAAAGCTTTCATCATTGTTATGAGTTTGTTGAAGTTACTTAGTCCTGTTAGAAGAAGTTTCATCAGTCCTTTGTAGCTGTGGTTGTAACACCCCCAAATATTCATACATTAGTTCAGCGGAAGAGTCGTTGGTGTTACGGGATAGCACATTACTCAAATCATAGACATCGCTTAAGAATCACGTCGTTTAATAATAAAGCATTTTCCATTCATAAATATCAAATTACATAGGTCCTCAGGTCATAGTATATCACAAAAATTTTACAAAACATTTGAATGGAAATTTTATTTAAATGCGGGCCATAAATTCTTTTCTTCTTCCCGAGAATTACCTTCAAGTACCTGAGATAAAACATGTTAAAAACTCAGCGAAAACACTGAGTGAATTCATAGAGTTTAATAAGAAACCATTAATATATCACCGGTATATATATAATCATTACCGAAAATCATTTTGTACAATTCTTTGTCGTGGGCCATAAAATAGGCCAAACACATTGTATACAAATCTTTTTCGTAAATCATAATATAGGCTTTTGCCTTCAAAACCATTATACGAACCATTGTCGTAAAAACATCATACAATACGTTTTATAACGTTGTATAAAGTTTAATAAAAACCGTTATATGAAAATGGTTATGTAAAACCAAAACACGAACATAATATCAATAATAAGACCCCGTATTGCTAGTCAAGCAATATATTATAATTCAATTCGTATATCAGTAGTTTTAATATTGGATTATTATAAGCCACATGACATTGCTACCTTACTATAACAAACAACGGGTAGCTAACCCGTAATTCCTTTGCCCATCTAAAATAGCATGTCGTCACAATAGTCACGCTTATATAAATCTTCTCATACATAAATTCGCTTACCACTCAAGGTGGCACGACGGGGATCAACCGTCACGGCACGAACTGGGGTGATCTTCCCCAAATAGTACTATTATATGCATAAGCGTCTACCAAATCCCGGTAGTTCACAATTCATGCTAATGGGACTTTTAGTGACGTAACCCTAACTAATAATAATCCATTTCATTTCAGTCATCGGGTCATATAATCATTCATCGGGTCATATAATCATTCGGGTCCATATCAATAAGCATACAATCGGGACAATTGGTGTCCTATTTTTATTAAAACTAACATGTTATCTCCCTCGCGGGTTTATAAAACATTTCATAAAATATTTAAAAGAGTACGAGGCTATGAACTCACATTGATTGGGAAAGGCGGGTTATCGGCGATTTGGATGTACGGTACGTGCTTCAATCACGGAAACCTAGACAAATAATACTCGTCTTAGACTCTTGTCCAATGACTTTATAAAAACAATGGCTATGTATATATGATGACATTAAAAGTATGATGATGATCAAGTGGGATTTTATCTCTTTATACACATTATAGTGTTATGTGTTAGTCAAATTTTAGACTAGTTACACTAGTTTCAACTTATTTATATATTAAGTCCCAATAAGCCCATTAAAAGTCCAATACATTATATTATTCCATTTATACTTTTAATATTATACCTATCCTCATATGTTGGGCCCAAGTAGGTTAAGCCCATGAGTAAGTCCATTAGTGTTTAGCCAAACTAGTTGGGCTAATGGTCCAATAAGGCTACTTTGGCCCGTTAATGTCCCTAAGTTATAAAGCTCGAGTTTATCGGTTTTTACTTGTAAAATGTACTTACATATCAATATATGAGATATAAAAATGTTACATTAGACGGGTCCGACCGTCTAAGTTTTATTTGGCGAAAACGTTAATCTTTCGGTTTTAGCCGAAAAGACGTAAAACTTATATATAGTTTTATAACTTTAGAAAACATTTGAGTTTGTACTTTTATAAAAATGTCATACTTATTTATCATAGTATACAACTTATTTTATAAGTATTATCATAAGTTAGTGGGTTTTATATATGTATTTTATAATAATATCACTTGAGTGCTTATTTTATATTATATACTTTTATTTCCAAATCTGATTATCAAAGTTACTTTCATCATTTTTGCCATATCTTGAGTTCTACAAGAAGATAGAAGCTCAAATTTGGGTAGCACAAACTAAGTAATATGTGCTACAAATAACTCCATTTTAGCTACTGCTCAATCATCCTTTAAGTATTCCTAATAATTCGTCCAAAACAGACTATACAGATTTGATCCTTAATAGTATTTTGATCATATCTTGCTAATTTTATTGATTCCATTGAGTGGCCAACTCTTTACATATGTAAAAATCATATATCTAACTGTATATTCAATAATACAAGCCTTTTTACCAAGTGATCATATGGTTACTTACTGTTTTATACAACCTATAATTTTAGTCAAGATTTTAACATCTTCTCATGTAGATTTTAGTCTTTTTAACCAAATCAATTAACACAAAATCCCCACATAATATTTTGATCATCATTCATCATCATATACATATACATTTATAAAGAAAAGTAAATGATTACTTTTACAAAATAACAAAAAGATAGGAAGAAACAATCTCTATACCAACCAAGATGATGAAAATATGAGATTTTGATGAACAAGGCTTGGTTCTTGTTACCCAATCTTCAACTTTAGCAATGGACTTTTTGAAATCTTAAAGTGGATGAACACCTTCTTGAAAATCAGCCCTTGAACTCCATGTAAACTCCTTTTTAGTTGTTAAAATCACCTCAAATCATCATGTCTTCAATGGGTTATCATCATATGCAAGTTATACATATGATTTGTGGTTAAGATTTTTGATCAATGGTCGTGTTTGTGGTGTATATGGGACGTTCAAAGAGAGGAGGTAGAGAGTTTTGGGTGGTTTTGCATGTAAGGAACTAAGAGAAATGGTTTAACTTAGCTAGTTTTATGGTTTGGTGGTTTTTGTAAGATATTAAGGACAAGTGTCCTTTGTATCTTTATTAGCTTGCCACCAAATATGGTGTGTTGGCTAAGTCTTGGCCACCCATAGTGGGGGTGAGGCAAGTATAAACATGTCTCATCTCCACTAATATACGGGTACTCCTTGATTCTAGTTTCCTCGATTTGCGTGCCCTCGGGTCGTTTTACGAAAAACGTTTTTATAAATTATAAATCTACGACACAAAACGATTCTAATAAAAATTGTCTCATAAAAAACAGAGTTCAAAAGCGTAAATACGTAAACCTAGGGTTTTCGGTTTAATCGTAAAAGACGTTAAATTATGCATGTAAGTCCTAATTTCTTCTCGTAAATTTGTGAGTTTATGAACCAACAAATTAAAATTCCAAAATAATATTCATGGATAAATTTATTTTTTGAAATGTCTGACTGTCACAAAAACGGTGTATGTAAACGTAAGCACGTAACGTAGAGTTCTCCGGTTTAGACGTAGTCGATGCTACTTTAAGACGTAAACCCTTATTTCTTCCCAAAAGTGAGTGAGTTCATAAAGTAACAATAAAATAATGATTTTAAATAATACTTGAGAATAAAATATCGACCTTAAATTGACGGATTGTCACAGCAGTTACCCCTAAAGAGGATCTTTGTCCTCAAAGATCGATTTATCTTACTAATCGCTTCTTATAGAATCAAGACATGTGGGCATTTCCTCGACATTCGGTCTTTTCTCTCAAGTGTAATCCATTACAATACGTGAGTTTCATCAAACATAACTACGAGAATACGATCAGGCTTAATGTTGACTTACTTTCTCTATCCATGATGTTCACGGGTTTTTGATGAATGCAACTTTTCGCTGATCTAAACTTCATCAAGAAGTAATCAGATTTTCACTTGATAGACATTTTATCAAGTTCGATATACGAAACACAATTCACGCAGCCCTTGAAGCCCTAGGGTAGATTCAGCTTATTTCCTTTCAAACCAACTTTTTACATTATCTCTATGGTCCCATACAACAGGGACTTATTTCCCATGATCTTTCAGATTATCAATTTACTTCTCCCTAGTTAAAATTTTTGGCATAACTTCGCTACCCGTCCTGCACTTTAAGATCTACATTTCATATTCACATAACCTCCTGCCCATTACTGGAAGTCAATAATGAGGTTCTAATTTCAACAATCATTTCAAGTTTCATGGGTCGGGTATCTTGTAAGGTTAGGTTTGTCATCATAGGCAACCTTAAACCTAAAAGACATGTACAACTCACAATGGGTGTATGTCGGGTATATTCATCCCAACTCCTGCCTACAGATGTTGGAAATAAGTTTTACGTACTAAAAAGGATCGGTCACTCCAACAATAGTCCATGTAATAGCTCGTAGTTTAGTTATTTACATTTATTAAACAAAGCCCAAAACCGAGCCCATGAAATGTATGGGCCGGCGGCCTAATGTAAACCCAAGCTCATCTCATGGGCTTGGGTATATAAACCCTCTCCTTTGATGGAGAGGGTGGTGATTTCATTTCAAAAAACACATAGTTCTTAAACTTTCTCTCTCTAGAAGTGAGAAATCATCTATCTTTCTCTCTCTAAAACATAAGCAAGATTTACATATCCTACAAATGGTATCATAAGCAAGGATCATTTGTGTTCCGCGTGTAAAATGGGGAAAAGCACTAAGAAATCATACAAACCCAAGACGGAAGACACCAACCAAGAGAAACTTTATTTGTTGCATACGGATCTTTGTGGGTCAATGCGTGTTGAAAGTCCTAGTGGAAAAAAGTACATCCTCGTAATTGTCGATGATTACTCTCGGTTTACATGGGTGAAATTTCTTACAACAAAAAATGAGGCACCTAAATTCATAATCGGATTTCTCAAGATGATTCAAGTGCGTCTCAACACTACTGTCCGACGGATTCGTACAGATAATGGAACCGAATTTGTGAATCAAATCTTGCGTGATTATTATGAAGAAGTTGGCATATCTCATGAAACATCCGTTGCACGCACTCCACAACAAAACGGTGTCGTTGAAAGGCGAAATCACACACTTATGGAAGCTGCTCGAACGATGTTAATTTACGCAAAGGCTCCATTGTTTTTATGGGCAGAAGCAGTATCTACAGCAGTGTACACCCAAAACCGGTCACTAATTCGTAAACGCCATGGTAAAACACCGTATGAGCTTCTCCATGGTAAAGTATCAGATTTATCATATCTTCATGTATTTGGTTCTCTTTGCTATCCAAATAATGATGGTGACAATTTAGGAAAACTTCAACCAAAGGATGATATTGGTATTTTCATTGGTTACGCACACGCAAAGAAGGCATACCGAATCTACAATTGTAAGTCTCGTAAGATCCTCGAAACTATGAATGTTGATTTTGATGAGCTGACAGCGATGGCTTCTGAGCAAAGCAGCTCTAAACCCGCACTTCATGAAATGGGACCCAGTAACATTAGTTCTGGTCTTGTCCCAAACAACCCTACTTCATCATCATTTACACCACCTTCTAGGACTGAATGGGATACGTTGTTTCAACCGTTCTTTGATGATTTCTTTACTCCTCCAAGTATTGTTGCTCCAGAACCTGAGGTAATAGCTCCGGTAACCGAAGTTGTCGCTCCAGCAACCGAAGCACAATCAGACACATCTGCACCTATAATTGGTCAAGCTATACCTTCAACGAGTAATTCTCAACCAACACATGTTTCAACCACCCATGTCATGCCTATTGATGATGAAGAGGATGAGGATGATCACGATTTGGAATTCGCTCAAATGCGTGAACTTCCATTCTTTGGTGTACCTATTCCCAACTCTAATCAAGTCGGGTCGTCCACCTCAAAGGAAGCTCCTACTACGATTTACTCCAATCCATGGATTCGTGAACATGACAGCAAGTGGACAAAGGATCATCCTATAGATTCTATTATTGGTGACCCTAATCGTCCGGTATCCACACGAAGTCAGTTACAAGAAAATGCAATGTTTTGTCATTTTGATGCTTTTCTCACTGAAGTTAAACCTAAGGCAAGGCAAGAAGCTTTTACTCAATCCTGTTGGATAGAAGCTATGCAAGAAGAACTTAATGAATTTATACGTCTTGAAGTATGGGAACTTGTCCCATGCCCGGATCAAGTGCATTACTCACTTTGAAATGGGTTTACAAGGTGAAACTCGATGAGTTAGGTGGAATATTGAAGAACAAAGCTCGACTAGTAGCTCGTGGATACAAGCAATTATTGGGCATCGACTTTATGGAATCCTTTGCACCTGTTGCCCGTTTGGAAGCTATTAGACTATTCCTCGCTTATGCAGACCACATGAATATGATCGTCTATCAGATGGATGTGAAGACGGCATTTCTTAATGGTGAAATCAAGGAAGAGGTCTATGTTCAACAGCCGGATGATTTTATGAATCCTAATTATCCTAATCATGTGTACAAGCTTAAGAAGGCTCTCTATGGGTTGAAGCAAGCTCCTCGCGCATGGTATGATCTATTGTCACAATTCCTCTTACTAGCAAAGCGTCTTCACTCAGTTCAGGTGGTTCGAGTGTGCACTCAGCACAAATGGCTAAGGAAACAGGTGACTCTATTCCAAATGTTTCCTCTTTTTGTGATGTATCTTTGGACCTTGCAGCTAAGGCTGCAACAATTAATGGTATGCAACCGTGTAATCTACATGAGGTTTTGAAATTATTTGGTGTAATGATTTGTACGGTTGGTGATGCGGGTGAATTTATGCATGAATTAAGAATGAAGAAACATCCTTTGTGGGGATTGATCTCACATGACCGTGCTAAAGAAATTCTGGAATTGCTTTGCAAATTTGAAGCTGATATGGTTACGTCTACTAATGGAGGTATTAATGCAGTCTCTTCTTCGTTTAATTCTGATAATGTCTGTGAAGGGGTTAATATTTCTATTCCTAAGAAGGTTGTTGAAAAAGTAAATACTCGCTACCAAAACACTTTATATGGTTACTTTCTCGGTAAGAGGATTGCATTTCCTGTGGTTGAGTATTTTGCTAAGAATAACTGGGCAAAACATGGTCTTAAGCGTATCATGATGAATGAGAAAGGTTTTTTCTTTTTTCAATTTGGGTCTAGTGAGGGTCTTAATGCGGTTCTGGAAGGTGGTCCGTGGATGGTTCGTAATTCACCAATTTTTCTTAAGAAATGGACTATGAAAACGAATCTTCTAAAGGAGGAACTAACTCGTATTCCGGTATGGGTCAAGTTTCATGATGTCCCGCTACAGGTATTTGAAGAGGAAGGTATTAGTTTAATTGCTTCGTTTCTTGGTAAGCTTATTATGATGGATAATTATACTGATAAGATGTGCAAAGAGTCTTGGGGTCGGTGTAGTTTTGCTCGTTGTCTTATTGAGATGAACGCTGATTCGGAGTTTATAGATAACGTTACTATTGGTGTCCCTGATCTTGAAGGCTCTGGTTGTACTAAGGAACTAATTCGTGTTGAATACGAATGGAAACCGCCTAGATGTCATACTTGTAATATTTTTGGTCATTCCTTTGATTCTTGTCCGAAAAATGTTAAACCTACAATGGTTGAAAATGTGACAACTCATGTTGATAATGATGGATTCCAACAAGTGCAAAGTAAGAGGAAGAAGTACAAAGGTAATTTAGGGAATCAAGTTCCGAGAGGTGTTCCATTGAGTAAAGGTTCCCAAATAGGAAAGACGGTTGTTTTTCGTCCAAAAACTCGCTTGGATACTACAAGTACGAGTGGTGATAATAGTAGAAAGTTGAATACTACATCTGGTCAGTTGCAGCAGACTAGTAATCCTAATGGTCCGAACAAGGGTACAGCTCAAATGAGCAGTGTGTCTACATCTAATAAATTTTCATCTTTGTCCATGCCTGGTATTGATGAAGGGGTTCAACTAAGCGAGGAAGATAATGAGGAGGGAGTCGAGGTTGTCTTTGATGAAACGGTGAATCTTCTCAACACTAATTTTGGGGCAAGCACTCCTACTGGCTGATCCCATGTTGATATTTTATTATGTTTCTCGTAACTTTATGTTATCATCTTGGTTCTTGTCTAGTTTATTTATTTCCAGTATTCTAGACTAGTTAATGTTTATGGCCTGTCATAATCATTTTGTTTAACAAGCTGCCTGTAGCTTGCGGTTAATGTGGCACTTCAGCCACATTCCTTGTACTTCAACGTTTTTTTGGTTCTATTTACCGGGGTCATTGTTACCCTTTTACCAAAAAAAAAGGCTTCGCTAAAGGCAAGGTGGATCCCACACTGTTCATTCAGAAACGAGGTAAAGATATGATTATGGTACAAATATATGTTGATGATATTATATTTGCAGCCTCGACCCAAACCTTATCCGACGAATTTGAGAAACTCATGTCTTCCAAGTTTAAGATGTCAATGATGGGCAAGGTATCATTCTTCTTAGGTCTTCAGATATCTTAGAGTCCCAGAGGCATCTTTATCAATCAATCCAAGTATGCCCTTGAATCTCTTAAGAAATATAAGATGGAATCTTGCGACCCCGTGGATACTCCAATGGTGGAACGAACTAAGCTTGATGCAGATCCACATGGAGTTGCCGTTGATCCGACACTTTATCGTGGAATGATCGGTATTCTTCTGTATATCACAGCTAGTCGACCTGATCTTCAGTTTGCTATATGTATGTGTGCTCTGTATCAAACTAGGCCTACTGAGTTACATTTAGCTACTGTTAAACGGATCTTTCGGTATCTTAAAGGAACCATTAATTGGGGACTTTGGTATTCGAAGGACTCTTCGATTGCACTTATGGCATATGCAGATGCGGATCACGCGGGTTGTCAAGATACAAGGCGTAGCACGTGTGGAACTTTGCAACTACTAGGAGATCGACTAATCAGTTGGGCATCGAAAAGGCAGAAAAGCACTGCAATTTCAAGTACGGAAGCAGAATACATAGCTATGTCTGGTTGTTGTGCTCAAATTCTTTGGATGAGATCACAATTAACCGACTATGGTCTAGGTTTCAACAAAATTCTGATGTACTGCGACAACAAAAGTGCAATTGCCTTATGCTGCAACAATGTTCAATTCTCCCGGTCGAAGCATATTGACATTCGCTACCACTTTATCCAGGAGCAAGTGGAAAATGGAGTAATCGAGCTTTACTTTGTCTGATCTGAGTATCAATTGGCGGATATTTTCACGAAGGCTTAAGATCGCGCTCGAATGGAATTTTTGGCCGACAAGCTAGGAATGAGAACTTTCTCGCCTGAGACTCTAAAGGAACTGGCAGATGAAGTGAAAGAATAGTGGTAAACTATTCTCTGTATCCTTGGTGATCATTTGTATATATTGTTTATATCTTTATCCACAAAAGCAAAATATAAAAATATAAAACCATATAAAAACCATAAAAATTGAAAAATTCATAAAAAATCCAAAAATATTTTTCCTTTATTTTTCAAAGGCATGTCTTTTGGTACGATAATATTTACGGCCTTAGAAATGTTGATTAATATTGACACGGTGCCATAAATAGAGTTCGTACAAAAGCTGTAAATATTTCATAAAACATGCCTAAATGGCTTGTAGTTATTTCTGACTACAACCCGGTTTTCATATTAAAGTCAAGTATTTCTTATGAAAGCTTTGGCAACAACGGGAATTAATTTTCTCGGGCATGGTTTACTTTATAACCATGTAAGGGATTGTGTTTACGTTATAACACAATCTAACACAAATCTATCTACGCTTCAGTGCATTTATTTGTTAAAACAAGAGAAGTCTTGTATTCATGAAGTTATCATCTCTACAACCATAGCTATCTACAATTGGTATCTACATACTCGACGATGCGACTACTCAACCGACGACTATAGCTCTTTCAATAGAACACGGGTCAACAATTGAGGGGGAGCAATTGTCAAGCATTCAGAATCTTCGATGCCAAACGTGCCAAGCTCACTAACTGGTGTCAAGACAACAATACCAATCATACACGTGGTGTAAAGAGATGACTTTAGACGTGACGAGGCGACCAACATATGCTGACAAGAACCATTTGATCTTATAATATGATGTTCTCATCAATCAGGTCCAACCTTGTCAATTTTTTCTAATATGGTGAATATGTGATCATGTTACAAATCGGTATCATATCTCATACATTTGGTATCATGAAGATAAAACGGACTCGCATTTTTCTTCCCAAAACCGTTGTTAAAACTTCATTAAATCAATTGATATTAAAAACATCGATTGGGTTAATATTTTTAATATGGGGGAGAAAATGTGATTTAATATGGAAAATTATCACAAATAGTTTGACTTAATGTGTTGGCTCATCCCGACATATGCGAATTGTTTTCAAATATCGTGGCATATGTAAAGGGGGAGCAAAACGGATTTGCATATCAAAATGGATTTTCATGGTGACATATACTTACCCAAAACCCATTTATTTCACGACGATGAAGATTGTGGTGACATAAGGATGGTAGGATAGGTTAACTCCTATGACTCTTCCAGAACCGGAGGAATCTTCCCAAGGACATTCCATAGATAGAAATAGTAGTCCTTAGGAAAGTTGGAGAAAAGATTGTGAATGTAGCTGAATGCCGACCAAGAACTTAAGTTAGCACTGGAACAAGTTAGCACCTAAGTGGAGATGATGATGATGATGAGGAGGTTGAAAACATTTATGATGAATCTGCTAATCTTCTTAATTCTCAATCAGGGGCAAGCACCCCTGCCACGAATGTTTTAAATGTTTAGTATAGCATCATGGAATATAAGGGGTCTGAACCAATCCCCTAAAAGAATAGAGGTTCGTCAGGTTATTAACGAAAATAATCTGAGTGTTTGTGCTATCTTGGAGTCTCATGTTGATGCTTCGGGTGTTTATGATATGTGTCGTAAGATTCTTAGCAGATGGAAGTGGACGTCAAATGGTGGCTTGTGTCCTAAAGGGACTCGTATAATTCTTGGCTGGAATGATGATAATGTGGATGTTATGGTGTTGTCTCAAACAAGTCAAGTTATTCATTGTCAGGTTAAAACGCGTATGGATAACCGTACTTTGTTCTGCTCTTTCGTTTATGCTGATAACTACTATATCCATCGGCGTGTTCTCTGGAATAATTTGGTTGCTCATGCTACTTTTATGCGGGATAAGCCATGGGCTGTTATGGGTGATTTTAATGCTGCTCTTAATATTGAGGATCACTCATGTGGTGGCTACACTCCTAATATTGCCATGCGGGAATTCAAGGAGTGTGTTAATCTTATGCAAGTTATGGATGTTAATGCTACAGGTTTACATTTTACTTGGAATGAGAAACCACAGGGTGATGATGGTATTCTCAAAAAGATTGATCGGATTATGTCTAACATTAAGTTTCTTGATGAGTTTCCAGGCTGTTTTGCGATATTCCAACCTTACAGGATTTCTGACCATTCTCCTTGTGTGTTACGAATCCCTACAATTAGCAAACCTAAGCCTAAACCTTTTAAATTCAGTAATTTTCTTGTGCATAAGGAGGGTTTTCATGCAGTGGTAGCTAACGGATGGTTGGCTAATGTTCATGGTTGTGCTATGTTTAGGCTTGTTAAACGCTTAAAAGGTTTAAAGGCTCCGTTTCGTAAGCTGCTGTTTGAACAGGGTAATCTTCATGATCGTGTTGCTAGACTACGTGTGGAATTAGATGCTGTTCAACAAGCCCTTGATAGAGAACCATCCAATGTGCTGTTGAAAGAAGAGCATGCTCATTATCTAGTCGCTTTTAAGGAAGCTTCTCTTGATGAGGAACGCTTCTTACGTCAGAAATCTAAAATTGAATGGCTTGATGCAGGTGATTCAAATACGGCTTATTTTCATAACTCGGTTAAGAGTAGGGCGGCTCGTAATCGTATTGAAATGGTTCGTGATTCTCATAATGTGCTTCATGATGGAGATGCTGTGCCTGGTGCTTTCGTTGCTCATTACGAGCAATTTCTTGGTCAGGCAAGTGTTTCAGGTTCTTTTAATACGTCTGATTTGTTTGTTCGAAAGCTTGGTGCTCAGAAATCTGCCCATATGGTTAGAGTCATCTCTAATTCTGAAATTAAGAGTGCGTTATTCTCCATGAGTGATGATAAATCGCCTGGGCCGGATGGTTTTACTGCTGCGTTTTTTAAGAAGTCTTGGGATATTGTGGGTGATGAGTTTACATGTGCTATTCGGGAGTTTTTCTCTAACGGAAAACTTCTTAAAGAGGTTAATCATACTATTATTGCTCTTATCCCTAAGGTGTCTGTTCCAAATAAGATTACTGATTATCGCCCCATCTCTTGTTGTAATGTTATTTTCAAATGCATTAGTAAAATAATTGCTAACCGTATTAAAGGGGATTTGGGCGATTTGGTTAATATTAATCAATCTGCTTTTGTTCCGGGGCGTAGGATCTCGGATAACATCTTATTGACGCAGGAGCTAATGAGGAATTATCACAGAAAGTTTGGTCCTCCAAGATGTGCTTTTAAGGTGGATATTCAGAAAGCTTACGATACGGTGGATTGGCAGTTTCTGCGTAACATTCTGATTGGTTTTGGATTCCACAATTTAATGGTTGATTGGATTATGACGTGTGTTTCTACTACTTCATATTCCATTTGCATAAATGGTAATTTATATGGCTGGTTTCAAGGAAAAAGAGGTCTCCGGCAAGGTGATCCGTTGTCTCCATATCTTTTCACGTTGATCATGGAGATCCTTTCACTTATGTTGCAGCGGAGGGTTCTAAATGCAGAGGTTTTTTATTATCACAACCGTTGTGAGCAACAGCGTATTATCAACCTCTGTTTTGCAGATGATCTTTTCTTGTTTGCTAGGGGTCACTTGGACTCTGTGCAAGTTATTATGGATGCGTTGGAGGAATTTAAGATAGCTTCAGGTTTGGTTCCAAGTATCCCTAAGAGCACAGTTTTCTTCTGTAATGTGGCTACTGTTGTTAAGAATAGTATTTTACATATCATGCCATTTGCTGAAGGCGAGTTACCTGTCCGATATCTTGGTGTCCCTCTCATTTCGTCCAGGCTTCTATATAGGGATTGTAAAGTACTTGTTGAAAAACTTGAAAGTAGAATTAATGATTGGCGCAATAAATTTCTTTCTTTAGCAGGAAGACTCCAATTAGTTCGTTCAGTTCTTTCATCAATGCATATCTACTGGGCGTCTGTCTTTGTCTTACCTGTTCGGATTATTCATGATTTGGAACAGCTTATGAGAGGCTTCTTATGGTGTCAAGGTGAAATGAAGAAAGGTAAGGCTAAAGTTGCTTGGGACTCTGTTTGTACCCCATTTTATGAAGGTGGACTTGGTATTCGTAAGCTCTCTGATTTTAATACTGCTTTAATGGTTTCTCATATCTGGTGTATTCTCACTCGTAAAGAGTCTTTATGGGTTAAATGGATCTATTCTTACAAGTTAAAGGATCGAAGTTTCTGGGACGTTCCATGTATAGGTGATATGAGTTGGGGCTGGAGAAAACTTCTACAGATTAGACCACGCATTCGTCAATTTATTTGGTACAAGATTAATAATGGTAGATTGGCTTCTATGTGGTTTGACAAATGGGCAGATTTATGTCCGTTAAGGGACGTTCTTTCGTTTCGAAGTATTACAAGATCGGGGCTCTCTCTATCTAATAAGGTAAGGGATCTTATTACTGATGGTATTTGGCAGTGGCCGCAGGATTGGTATACTAGATTTCCGAACATTGTCTCTATCCCGGTCCCTGTTATTAATGATGCTCAGGATGATGATTTGATGTGGCGGGATATAAATGGGGTTTTACATCATTTTTCAGTTTCTTTAGCTTGGGACTCCATTCGGGATAGGGCTTTGATGGTTGATTGGTTTCATGCTGTTTGGTTTGCTCATTGTATTCCTCGTCACTCTATCCACTTATGGTTAGTGGTTAGAAGAAAATTGAAGACACAAGATCGGCTTAGGCAATGGGATGTTGGCCCTTTGGTGGATCTAAGCCTTCTACGATGTCCGTTGTGTAAATTGGTGCCGGATTCTCATGACCATCTTTTCTTTGAATGTTCTTATTCTATGCAGGTTTGGTTTAAGGTTCGGGGCCTATGTGATATGGATAACATCCCCCCTCGGATTGATGATATTTTAGCCTATGTTATTCCAATTTCTAAGGGAAAGTCTTGTCCTAGCATCCTTGCCCGTCTTGTGTTGGCTGCTACTGCGTACTTTATATGGATGGAACGTAATTCAAGACTTTTCAAGAAAAAGCTGTTGGCTGCTGATCAGATTGTTCAGCTTATTTGTGATACTATTCGGTTGAAGTTGATTTCATTTCGTTTTAAGAAGTTGTCTGCCAGGTCGAGTTTGCTGCTTGACAAATGGAGGGTGCCGAGCTCTAGAGTTCTTCATGATGGGAGTGCCGGGTGAGGGTTGTACTCTTTTTTCCTTGTCCAAGGTTTTTCCCACTGGGTTTTCTTTGGCAAGGTTTTTTAAGGAGGCAGGCTCATTTGGATATCATTTGCTCCTTTCGTGCTGTTGGTGGAAGCTAAAGACAATGTGTGACTTCATGTTTGCATCTTGGTTTCTTTCTAGTTTACTTGCATTGTAGTTCTAGATTAGTTTGTGTTTATGCCATAACATAATCACATGTTAACATGCTGCCTGTAGCATGCGGTTAATGTGGTATCTTAGCCACATTCCTTTGTACTTCAACCCTTTTTTGGTTAATATATTTACCGGGGAAACCCTTTACCAAAAAAAAAAGGTGCTAGTCATGACGTATTGGTAAGCATTGAAGGGGTTGAAGAATGAAAAAGAATTGTAAAGATAAAGGGTGTAAAGAAAGAAGCCCTCATTACAACCTTAGGCAGAAACCGGGTCAATACATATGCTATTGAGATCATATTTAATGATTCTTGATATTGAATATAGACATCATGGACCCAATGATGCAATGCACAACCCATCCCAGCTAACTTAGATATCTCTTAAAAGATATTTGTTTTAATCACACGGAGACAACACATTATCTATTGATTTATTCACTCCGAATAAATTAGTATTGAAAAGGTGGCACTCCTCTCCAGCCTCCGATCACTAAAATCCAAAGTGCACGATCAAGTCTAGAGCCATTTGAGATCATCAAATATCTCATTAGGACACACTTGCATATTTCCTTGCTTCTTCACACACTGTGAAAAGTAAGGAAAATCTTAAGAGTCCTACGAAAAATATTCATGATCTTGCCTGAACATCCGAGTAATACGAAAGTATTTACAATGAAGATGGAAATCCTTCTTGAGCGAATATCACAAAGCTCATGGTAGATGACTTGTGCGATTCTTTATGAATCAAGCTTGTGATAACTGGAAAGCAACAGTTGTTTAATTTTTAATTGAATTTAAACACGTTTCAGGCCTCTACGCAATATCTTACTGATCTTGCCAGAACACTCGGAGTGATACCTTAGTGTTCACAGTGATGAGTGGAAATCCTTCTAGTGTTAACCTTAAACAGCACTTGGTAGGTAACTTGCAAGATTCAATATGAATCAAGCTCGTGACAACTGGAAAGCAACAATGGTGTGATTCTTTAATGAATCAAACTTGTTCCAGGAATCAGAATTGACGGCTTCAATCATGCGGATAATTTTATCCAAATGATTCACTCTTTACGTTCACATTCAGCTTTGGACGGTCGAGTAAAGAGAACAGGTTTACTCGCGAAATCTTGTCAAGGAGATTTTTAATTAAATCTACCTGTCATAAGTACGATATTTTATATTGTCCAACGGTCTTCACCGACCGGAGGTAAATGCTACCGAATTAGAATGAAATGTTCAAAGCCATTTCGTTCGTGTCTACTTATGTTGCGGCATTTAAAGACGGTGGCGTTGCGGAATCCAAGAAGAAGTCGTCCCCGCATTCTTATACTTTATGCACTTAATATTTCATCTAACTCTAGAAAGCCTAAAAGTCACGTCTTCCGCTGTATCGAACTCTGAAGCTTTCAAGAATTACAAAGGTATAAGTATGTAGGACGTGATGTCACGAAGAGGCAAAGATCATTAGTAAAGGATGCACAAGATCAAGGCAAGAGATTAATGCTAAAGATGGATATCAAAGATCACATCAGCATGTTCACCAGAAAAGAAAAATAAAAGAAAGACGAAGACTACGAGCTCAAGACAAGCATAGTATGCTAGGTTTATTTTATTATAGTAACTTGGGTAACGCCCTTGTTTGGAGTGACCTCCCTTAGGGGGAGATTGTTGGAAATACGTTTTACGTATTAGAAAGGATCGGTCACTCCAACAATAGTCCATGTAATAGCTCGTAGTTCAGTTATTTACATTTATTAAACAAAGCCCAAAACCAAGCCCATGAAATGTATGGGCAAGCGGCCTAATGTAAACCCAAGCCCATCTCATGGGCTTGGGTATATAAACCCTCTCCTTTGATGGAGAGGGTGGTGATTTCATTTCAAATAACACATAGTTCTTAAACTTTCTCTCTCTAGAAGTGTGAAAACATCTATCTTTCTCTCTCTAAAACATAAGCAAGATTTACATATCCGACAACATATGCTCTTATATTTAGATCCTCACAAGATTTGATCTCGATCCTAATACGATAATTATCAATGATAATCTTCCAAAGGAAAACGATTATACGGTTTATTACCAAAGGTCAATTATTCAAGCATAAAACAATACTTCTAGTGTTTTGTATCGTTACTTTACCCGTCCCTTCGATTGGGGTGGTAAACAGTACTCTCATCAAGGTTCGTTCCCAATGACTTCGGAGCAAATCCCAATGACTTCTGAGCAAATCTCTAGAAATTCGATGCGAAGCGAGGATCTTGATAGAGATGATCGATACTGGCACACTATGTTTACACAACTCCTTTAAATACAAAGAGTCAATTTCTTCATCGAGAATCTATCATTAACAGGAATTATATTACCAGATTTGGTCAGTCTGTCGACGATGACCCAAATCGAATCAAATTCAGATGATGACCTTTGCAATAGTTAGACGTTTACTAATGTATGAGGCGATGTCTGCCTTCATAATTTGCCATCAGTACAAATTCTTCAGATAAAGATACATTAAATCAAAAATGGCATGAATAGAATACTTAATCTTATGAGATTCCAGCATGACTAAATTTAGAAATCCTCCGTGTTCAGGCCCACAAGCGGCCTTTTATACATTTTACGCCATCGGCTTCTCAATTCTAATGGTTCACATTAGCCGCGAACCCCTTTTATTATCTATATTATCCTTCTTACAAGCGTCTATTATTTCTAAATTGCTCGGGCAAGTTATTTTGCACAGTCATTACTAAGGAACACATCCTAATTGATTCTTTATCTTTTCTATATAATGTGTCAGTATCTACATTCACCTTCCCTGATGAAATAATTATCATAACCAAAATCACTCAAAAATTCTTTCTTCACATTTTCTAAGTTTTAGTTTCATCTCAACTATTATTTTTATCAGTTTTACTCAATCCGACGTCTAAAGCGTCAGTAATTATTACAAGTAATTAAATAATAAATATTTAATTTTTATGAAACGTCAACGTAAATTTTTTTTATTTCTCAGTTCGTCCAATTATAGAAAAATGTTCAAATATAAATTTGAATTTAGTTAACACGATTTTTGTTGATTTATTGAAAATAATTAATAAGATCTGTAAATGTTCGAAAAATCTTTGTTTATACTTCGGTCAAATTTTTCTTAGTTGAAGAGCAAAAATTGTTGTTTCAAATTTCAAGTCATGGTTTAAAAGGTTTCCTCAATCCCTCTTAGGTTGTCTTGAGGTATACACAAACATTTACCCCTAAAGGAGTTTAGTTAAGTGATTTGGTTATATGGGAATGGTTCCTTAGAAAAAATCCTTTGATAAATATTTGTCAAAATATTTTTGCACTTTTCTTTTTGGTATAACCCAAAGTCTTAAATGTCTCTAATCTTTGAAGAGTCAATATATATTCTATTATCTATTAATCACACGGTCAAATAATGTAAAGGATTAAGTCTTTAATCACATGTTAATTATTCAAGGTACAGGTTTTCACTACTCGGCCAACTCATGGCAGTCTATAAACGATTATTAACTCCTTCCTATTCTAATAAACAAAAAGATGGTCCTTAATGATCACAAGCATGAATGTATCAAATTACAGCCTACACACGTGGTTCACCAAATTTATGGATGCCACATGTGAATTGGTCAATCCAAACGACATCACGTGGAACTCATAATGTTCATTACAAGTTCTGGATGTAGTGATTGGATACATAATCTTTTTCGCAGACGCGAAGTTGATGATAACCATGCCGTGAATCAAATTTTTGAATATACGCTAGAACCTTGTAAATGATCGAACAAATCTATCATCTTGGGTAGTGGATATAGATTTTGATCATCAATTTACCTAATTCACCATAATTCAACAAATATAAGGAATGATAACACCACAGTTCTTCATGATGACGAGCTCGGTTGAATAAAAGCCTTCTCTGACAACTCTCTCAGTTGTACGGTAATTCTTTTAATTCAGATGGTGCTGACGTACAGTGCACATGCCACAGGTGCAGCACCAGGAATATAATCAATAACAAATTCAGCTTGCCTTAAAGGCGAATGTCTAGGTAACTTACCAGCAAATACCTCCTAAAATTTCAGATAACAGAAACATCTTTTAATAAGTCCACCTTAGGTTCTTTATAGATTACAAGATCTATGACTAGTTCATTACCATTCATGGTAAATTTCAAGTCTAATGTAGGATATGGTCATCCATCAAGAATTATTTAGATCACTTTTGATATTCAACATCTTATCTTTTAAAGGAATTCTACTCGAGTTCCCATCAATTTAGACAATGACATTATGTCATAATCAATCAATCCATTCTACTAGCACTATCAACTTTCCAGTTTTATTATCGTTGATAAGATGTGAACTTCTCAAAAGACTAATAATAACTCATAATCCTTCACGAGATCAAGGATATTTGGAGACATAACTAACATCAAAAGAGTAAGATCAACGCATGATCTATGCGAGATAATTTCAAATCAGATACAGACGAAAACATTAACGAATATGAGTCTATCCCATGTTTTCATGAATCGAGTACGCATTCGAAAGCTCCTCGAATCGTTACCCAGGCCATTCAAATGAAATCTAATAAAAAGAAATGATAAGAATGTCAATACACCCAGTCGGGTATCAACACTCGGTAATTAGATACTTCTCCAAAGAATCTCACCACGAGAGAATTGGACAAAAAGGGAATATCAATTGTCAATTAAGATAATTTCCACAGATGATTAAATTCGATTCAGAAGAATAAATAGTACGGGAACATATGTAGGTGTTCCTAACAATATGTCCCTATTTTGCACTTCTTGCAGACCTCATAAAATTTAATCTTACATAACTTCAAAGAAAATGTATTGTTTATTAATCTATTTTATGGTGACTACTAATCAGCCTTGCATGGTCCCTTCCAAATTGTATGTAGGCGCGCAACTATATACAATTTTAAGATTAAAGATGCAATACTCAGTTCGTCAAAACTTTGTCATCATGTTTAAAATATATATATTCATGCTTAATCATGAAATAAAAATCAAATGATTTTACCGAAATGTTCATCACTACGAAAGCGCTTCATTTACAAGATGTTTAATAAAACTCTTATTTCGATAGTAATTTCTTATAAAAACGAGTGATCTGCAAAAGAGTGATGAAAAGTTGTTTACCAAGAACTAACTACAATATGATAAGAGATGGGCTTAGCCAAATAATCAAGAGGTTCGTGACCTCGATGGCACTAAAAAAGAATAACCCACAACGTAACTCAAATCGAGATGAGTACTTGTTCAATGGTTGCATCACTAATGCGAACATTAGGAACAAGCAAGAAAAGATAGATAATCATCGATACATGTAAAATTTAGAAATCAAAGGTAGTCTTTTCATTAATCACAAATAAGTCGAAATTGAACCGTAACACATTACGTGTCACTATGTCATACAATTTCAAGAACTCATCCTACCAAGTGATGTCTCAATTAAGTTAGGGATTTTTAAAAGATACCACAATGAATACTAATCTATTGTAGTCATTAGGTGTTCCACATGTCCCGAAAGATCCATCGGTCCCAATTCAGAAGAAGATTTCTTCAATTTATTTATTGGACACTGGGCATCCTCGTCATTGGACAATGGCCTAGGAACAACCCTTAACATGAACCAACAATCATTAAAAACCTTATGATTCAATCACAGGACTTAACGACTTCCTCTTAACAATCTCATATTCCATACGAGTTAAATTTGACTTTATTTAAGTTTCAACCAACTTATATTCAATGCGATATCCTACCTCATTCTCTAGTACTTTCAACCTTATTCTTAGACCTTGAAAAGGCAATAAAAGCTAGATATGAACAAAACTTAATTTCCAATCCTATAGCTCTTACAACGATAGTTATCAAATGAGTCACTAGTATGAGACGACTCACACATTTAATTAGACTTCTCGGAAAGGTACTAGTGGCTTGAGGCTTTTGGGTAAAGGCTCCAATGACAACCTCAAGTGCAACATTCACCCTTTCGATTTAAAATTTAAGAATTGGGTGACACCGAATCAGATGACACCTTTCCAGGTGGTAAGGTTTTGTCAATTCCACTCTATAAGGAAAGATCGTCATGACGTCGACATCAGATTCAATCTTGACAATTCTTCTTCAATATCACAATCAACTAATATCAACATTTCTATGAGTATCAACCATTTTTTGTCGGGATCATAAATATCCACAACTTGGTTTAGATCTGGAATAGCTATAATTCCTACGAAAATAGCTTCGATTAATTTGCTAGGGGAGTTAGGGTTTCTTGTGACAATCTACGTCGTATAAATATCTCGTATACGTATTAAAATAATCATCAATCAATCATGTAATCAAATTAAAACATATATATATAATCCAAGTTATATATATATATATATATATATATATATATATATATATATATATATATATATATATATATATATATATATATATATATATATATATATATATATATATATATATATATATATATATATATATATATATATATATATATATATATTAAAATAACACTTCTCAGTCTAGGCTTGTCGGTAACTCGGGAATTCTTCGGCACCGTTATAATCAAAAGATTTTTAGACATTTTGAGAAAAATGTTTATAGTTAAAAGATTTTCAAATGTTTTATTCAAAACCTTGGTTTTAAAAATCTTTCGTTCTCTATAACGAGAGCTCTGGTACCAAACTGTAACACCCCCAAATATTCATACTTTAGTTCAGCGGAAGAGTCGTTGGTGTTACGGGATATCACATTACTCAAATCATAGACAACACTTAAGAATCACGTCGTTTAATAATAAAGCATTTTCCATTCATAAATATCAAATTACATAGGTCCTTAGGTCATAGTATATCATATAAATTTTACAAAACATTTGAATGGAAATTTTATTTTAATGCGGGCCATAAATTCTTGTCGTCTTCCCGAGAATTACCTTCTAGTACCTGAGATAAAACATGTTAAAAAGTCAGCGAAAACGTCGAGTGAATTCATAGAGTTTAATAAAAACCATTAATATATCACCGTTATATATATAATCATTACCGAAAATCATTTTGTACAAATCTTTGTCGTGGGCCATAAAATAGGCCAAAGACATTCTATACAAATCTTTGTCGTAAATCATCATATAGGCTTTTGCCTTCAAAACCATTATACGAACCATTGTCGTAAAAACATCATACAATACGTTTTATAACTTTGTATAAAGTTTAATAAAAACCGTTATATGAAAATGGTTATGTAAAACCAAAACACGAACATAATATCAATAATAAGACCCCGTATTGCTAGTCAGGCAATATATTATAATTCAATTCGTACATCAGTAGTTTTAATATTGGATTATTATAAGCCGCATGACATTGCTACCTTACTATAACAAACAACGGGTAGCTAACCTGTAATTCCTTTGGCCATCTAAAATAGCGTGTCGTCACAATAGTCACGCTTATATAAATCTTCTCATACATAAATTCGGTTACCACTCAAGGTGGCACGACGGGGATCAACCGTCACGGCGCGAACTGGGGTGATCTTCCCCAAATAGTACTATTATATACATAAGCATCTACCAAATCCCGGTAGTTCACAATTCATGCTAATGGGACTTTTAGTGACGTAACCTAACTAATAATACATTTCATTTCAGTCATCGGGTCATATAATCATTTATCGGGTCATATAATCATTCGGGTCCTTATCAATAAGCATACAATCGGGACAACTGGTGTCCTATTTTTATTAAAACTAACATGTTATCTCCCTCGCGGGTTTATAAAACATTTCATAAAACATTTAAAAGAGTGCGAGGCTATGAACTCACATTGATTGGAAAAGGCAGGTTATCAGCGATTTGGATGTACGGTACGTGCTTCAATCATAGAAACGTAAACAAATAATACTCGTCTTAGACTCTTGTCCAATGACTTTATAAAAACAATGGCTATGTATATATGATGACATTATAAGTATGATGATGATCAAGTGGGATTTTATCTCTTCATACACATTATAGTGTTATGTGTTAGTCAAATTTTAGAGTAGTTACACTAGATTCAACTTATTTATATATTAAGGCCCAATAAGCCCATTAAAAGTCCAATACATTATATTAGTCCATTTATACTTTTAAATACCAGACCTATACTCATATGTTGGGCCCAAGTAGGTTAAGCCCATGAGTAAGTCCATTAGTGTTTAGCCAAACTAGTTGGGCTAATGGTCCAATAAGGCTACTTTGGCCCGTTAATGTCCATAAGTTATAAAGCTCGAGTTTATCGGTTTTTACTTGTAAAATGTACTTACATATCAGTAGATGAGATATAAAAGTTTTACCTTAGACGGGTCCGACCGTCTAAGTTTTATTTGGCGAAAACATTAATCTTTCGCTTTCAGCCGAAAAGACGTAAAACTTATATATAGTTTTATAACTTTAGAAAACATTTAAGTTTGTACTTTTATAAAAATGTCATACTAATTTATCATAGTATACAACTTATTTTATAAGTATTATCATAAGTTAGTGGGTTTTATATATGTATTTTATAATAATATCACTAGAGTGCTTATTTTATATTATATACTTTTATTTCCAAATCTGATTATCAAAGTTACTTTTACCATTTTTGTCATATCTTGAGTTCTACAAGGAGATAGAAGCTCAAATTTGGGCAGCACAAACTACATAATATGTGCTACAAGTAACTCCATTTTAACTACTGCTTAATCATCCTCTAAGTATCCCTAATAATTCGTCCAAAACAGACTATATAGATTTGATCCTTAATAGTATTTTGATCATATCTTGCTAATTTTATTGATTCCATTGAGTGGCCAACTCTACACATATGTAAAAATCATATATCTAACTGTATATTTAATAATCCAAGCCTTTTTACCAAGTGATCATATGGTTACTTACTGTTTTATACATCCTATAATTTTAGTCAAGATTTTAACATCTTTTCATGTAGATTTTAGTCTTTTTAACCAAATCTATTAACACAAAATCCCCACATAATATTTTGATCATCATTCATCATCATATACATATACATTTATAAAGAAAAATACATGATTACTTTTACAAAATAACAAGAGGATAGGAAGAAACAATCTCTATACCAACCAAGATGATGAAAATATGAGATTTTGATAAACAAGGCTTGGTTGTTGTTACCAAATCTTCAACTTTAGCAATGGACTTTTTGAAATCTTCAAGTGGATGAACACCTTCTTTAAAATCAGCCCTTGAATTCCATGTAAACTCCTTTTTAGTTGTTAAGATCACCTCAAATCATCATGTCTTCAATGGGTTATCATCATATGCAAGTTATACATATGATTTGTGGTTAAGATTTTTGATCAATGGTGGTGTTTGTGGTGTATATGGGACGTTCAAGGAGAGGAGGGAGAGAGTTTTGGGTGGCTTTTCATGTAAGGAAATGAGAGAAATGGTTTAACTTAGCTAGTTTTATGGTTTGGTGGTTTTTGTAAGATATTAAGGACAAGTGTCCTTTGTATCTTTGTTAGCTTGCCACCAAATGTGGTGTGTTGGCTAAGTCTTGGCCACCCATAGTGGGGGTGAGGCAAGTGTAAACATGTCTCATCTCCACTAATATACGGGTACTCCTCGATTCTAGTTTCCTCGGTTTGTGTGCCCTCGGGTCATTTTACGAAAAACGTTTTTATAAATTATAAATCTACGGCACAAAACAATTCTAATAAAAGTTATCTCATCAAAAACGGAGTTCAAAAGCGTAAATACGTAAACCTAGGGTTTCCGGTTTAATCGTAAAAGACGTTAAATTATGCATGTAAGTCCTAATTTCTTCTCTTAAATTTGTGAGTTTATGAACCAACAAATTAAAATTCCAAAATAATATTCAAGGATAAATTTATTTTCTGAAATGCCGGACTGTCACAAAAACGGTGTATGTAAACGTAAGCACGTAATGTAGAGTTCTCCGGTTTAGACGTAGTCGATGCTTTTAAGACGTAAACCCTTATTTCTTCTCAAAAGTGAGTGAGTTCATAATTTAACAATAAAATAATGATTTTAAATAATACTTGAGAATAAAATATCGACCTTAAATTGATGGATTGTCACAACGTTGAAGTTGTAGACAGTAGCAATTGATCAAATTGGTAGAAGAATAAGAGTATTTTTCAGTTCAGAACCAAATCCATGGAGATTTTTGTGTTGTAGAAGTAGAATTTGGTGTTGTGATTGATCTTCAGAGAGTCAACGCTCCTCTTCTTCCCTAAAGTAGCCTTCAGTTCTAAGGTCTATGACTTTTCTATACAATTCCACTAAAAATAGAAATTGCATGATAGCTTTTGTATTTTGAATTGTTATGTGCTTGTACTTTACTGCATTGACTCTATTTTGATCTGTTTAGGTTTCTCATTGATCTGGTTTTGTTATTCTTGCATTAGATTTGTTGGTCCCTTGTAATTAGTACTATACTTAAGAATATTAAGTATAGTCTTAACCCATGGTTAAGTAATGCAATAAACTTAATATAAGTAAAGTAAATAACACAAAGGTTTTTCAACGTTTAACTCTTAGCTTTAGTAAAGAATTATACCCTATTGTATACGAAGCTACAATAGGGATTGAATAGACAATGTGTGGTTTTGTGATCTCCTCACTAACAAGCTAGTCCAATCCTAACGATTGCTAAGCTTGACGATTCTATCAACAAGAGTTTTAGAACTCAAGTGTTTGATCGTATTTGGAGGAGAGAAAACTTTGTTTGTGAATGTCTAAAGCATTAAGTGCACAAACTTGTTTTATCTCCTTTTACAAGCATCCTATTTATAGAAGGAAAGTTGGGTAGAAGACAATAATTGCTCATGTGCAATTCTTGTCTTATTGGTACAGTGTAGTATCTTGTCTTACCCTATTCTAAGTAGTAAGACGTAAGTCCTTTACACTTGTCAGTACCCCATCTATCCCAAAAGAGTAAGTCACGCTAATTGTGTGATGTACTTCATCTTGTCACAATTCAACTTATCCCGCCTTTAATTCAGTCTTGGAGAATGCTTGTTTTCTCTAGGGAGATCGTATGGGGTTCAGTGAGTCTATTGTCACAACTCACTGAACCCATCACCTTCTTCTTCGTCATAGAAGTCATTCATTGAGCTTCGCCTCTCTAAATGCTCGAGTATTTCTTTTAGACTTAGTCTAGGAACTCGAAGGCAACTCACTGAGTGACTGTTCACTCAGTGACTTTGTTATGTTCAAGGTTTATACTTCACTTAGAATGATTGTTATTCAAATCCATCAGTAAGGTCATTAGGTATTGAATTGACCTAACAATCTCCCCCTATTTGGATATAAAATTTGCCTAAGTGAAATTGTTATAAGTGAGCAAAGAGGCTTATTCTTATTACAAACTATTCAACTGATGAAAAGACTTGATATAACAAAGTACTTCATTTTGATTCATCAATACACAAGACTGAATAGTCTGATACAAGAAACATAAATAAAACAAAAGATTACAATTATTCAGGAATCCATTGCTTCGCTCTTCACCCTTTATGAGTTTAACACCTTTTCTTTATTAGGCCTCCTAGCATTATCTCCCTGAGCTTCTCAGCAAATCTTTTATTCTCATCAGTCTGAACTTGTCCAGCCATCACAAGAAAGATGAGAACACTCTTAGTAGTGCATTTCTCTATGTCACTCATTCTTTGAAAAGCTTTACCCCCAAATACATCAATGAAGAAGATACCCCACTCAGGTTCTTCTATAACCATGTTGTTCACAAAGGGGATATTTTCAGGGAGGGTGCGATTGCAGTCTAACCCAGGGATCTTAGTCTCAACTTCAAGCTCAACTCTTTTTCTCTTTCTTCCCTAAGATTTGGTAGGATCCTGTTCAGTTAAAGGAAGATCTTCAGTGATTCCTAATTGTTCCTTGATCTGATTCAACCTCTCATATCTCTTACTGAGAGAGTTGAGTATCTCAGGGACATATTTGTTCGTTTTGGTCCTGAAGATCCTTCCCATTTCGTCCCACTCACTGAGACCGAAATCACCAAATGAAAATTTCTTCATAACTTCCAAATTCCTCTCATCATTGTTTCTATAGACGGATACTGAGACAGGTGTGGTATGAGGAATGATCTGAAGGCTAGTGATTGGTTCAGGCTTTCTTCTTTGGGTGACGACTTTGATGTATTGGTCATACAGTTTCTTAAGTTGGGTGGTTCTTTGTTGTTGCTTCAAGACCATTTCATCCTGAATGGCCTTGAGTTCTTCTTCCTGCTTTTAGATGAACTCCTCTCCCCCTTTCTTGCTCAACAAGGCCTCAGGGTCACCACCCACTTCTTTCACAAACTCAGTGGATATCCTCAAGATCTCAGCCCTTATTACTTCACTAGCCTTAGCCGAATCTATTCTATCTAAGTACTCTTGGATTTGATCAGGAGTCATATTGTACATATTTCCATTAATCTCATATGGTACCAAGACAATGGCATCAGGATCAGGCCTTCTTTCTCTTGAAGCTTTTACAAGCTTCTTTGGTGGAGGTGTTAGGGTTTCATCAGCAATGCCTTTGCCCCTATCTAAATTAGATACTAAGGTCTCAGGGTTGGGAGGAAATGAGTTTAAGGGTTGGGGTTGTGCTAGTTCTTCTTGCTCCCCCTTGTGAGAAGGAGGTTTAGTCCAAGTTAGCATCATTGGTGGCACATTCTCCCCCTCAAAAGTTGAAGGATCCGCCTGACTAATCCAAGCTTTTTCCTGTTGTGAGGGTCCTGAGGTGGTGGAGGATCCCTTGAAAGCCTGAAACATCTCAGTCACCATTTCATTCATGGACTGAGTGTCAGCTTTGATAGTTTTAACATCCAACTGAATTAGGGATTGAGTGTTTTCTATGGTGGTAATCCTTGTCCTAAGTCTAGTAATATCAGCTTCTTTCAGGGACTTGGAGATGTCAGAGAGATTGGAGGCATTAGCCATGTAACCTTGTGCAGCCCTTGATAATCTGAACTCTGCCTCAGCATCCATATGAACATCCTCATAGATGGCATCACATTTCCCTTTCACCATATCCAAGTCAGACCTGAGAGAATCTAACCTGGTGAAAACCTTAGTGAGCATGTCCTCCTTCAGTAACTCAAGTAATTGACTAACTCTAGAAGTGGACTTAGTAGTGCTAGTGATCAGTCCATCCAGAGTTGTCTTTAAGGACACATTTGCTTCTACAGTGGGAAGAGCATGGTTGAGGAAGTTGATGAGCTTCCTCTCTTGATTTTCATGACTATTGTTAACAGAGCTAATGAATTCCATTTGGTTGTCCACCTGAATTCTCATCTTCTCCTCAGCCAGGTCAAATCTATCACCATATGTCCTGAACTCATCAAGGAGTTCATCAGCCTTTGAAGCCAAGTCTTCGTGAACCTGAGTGACCTCAACTTTCAAGGTTGTATAAGCATGAGTTAATACATCCTTGAGGGTTGCATTTAAAACCTTCTCAATGAACCTCATTTATCTTATATATCCTGCCAATCAGCGATTAGGGCTCATTTGAATCTTTATTATTGTATTGCTGCTCATTAGGGTTTTCAACCTTGTGTGCGTATCCTAGCTGGTTTGCAGGTCTTGGTGCGGGTGTTTCAGGTGTGTCAACAGGTTTTGGGGCTTCATTATTTAGGGTTATACCCTATCTATCATTCTGTATTGGTCGATGATATGGATTTCAAGTAGTTTGCATTGGTGCTGCATTTTGGAGCCCTAATTATTAGGGTTTCGCTTCTGGTTTAGTTATACTTGGTTAGCTGTGATTTGAGGTGTTGTGGTTGAGGGTTAATGGAGAGGGGTTTTCTTGATAGCAATGAGAAGAAGAAGAAGAAGGTGGTTGTTTCGGAGACAGTAATCGAGGTGGATTCTACTATTGCTGGTATTGCTAAGCGGGTAAGGAATATTGATGGTAAAACTTCCGTGCCTAAGAGTATCCTGCGTAAACCGGCTCGTGTGGAACCTATGGATAATAAAGAGGCTGCTACAATGTCGAAAGAGGTGGGATGTGATAATAATATATCGACCAAAGCTGCTGGGAGTGAGCAGATTGGTCCTAGAGTTGATTCTCCAAAGGCAGCTAGCACGTACGCTAGTCTTGTGTGCCCTAATGACTCTAGTTCCAAGGTACAATTTCGCACTCTCATTTCTGACGTTAAGCTGGACTCGTTTGATTGTGTTTTACCTAAGGACGTGGCTGCTAAGATCAAAGGTAAGTACGAAAATACCATTGTTGGTTTTTTTGTTGGTAAAGATCCTTCTTTCTATGTGGTTCAACAATATGCGTCGAATACATGGAGGAAATTTGGTTTTGAAAAGGTTACCAGGAATGACAATGGAGTATACTTGTTCAAGTTTGCATCTAAGTCTGGTATGGATCAGGTGCTGGAAAAGGGACCATGGCTTATACGTAAATCACCGATCATGCTTACCAAATGGACACCTAGTGTGTCTCTAAAGAAAGGTGAGGTTACCAAAATTCCTGTTTGGGTAAAAATGTACAATGTGCCTGTACTTGCGTACTCGGAGGATGGTTTGAGTCTTATTGCAACCCAAATTGGTAAGCCTATTATGCTTGACGCGTTTACTAGTTCTATGTGTGGTGATTCTTGGGGTAGAATTAGTTTTGCCCGGGCTTTGATTGAGATTGATGCGGTTGCTGGTTTTAAGAAGGAGGTTAGTATGGCGATTCCTACGGAGGAGGGGGATGGTTATAGTAAAGAGATTGTTCGAGTTGAATATGAGTGGAAACCTCCACATTGTGATACATGTAAAAGCTTTAGTCATGATTCTAAATCGTGTCCTAAACGTGTTCTTGAGGGGGTTCCTATTAAATCAGCAAGGGATATGCACTCTGCTGATTTGGAAGACAAAAGTGATGGATTTACGACTGTTAAAAGTCGTAAGAAGAAGAAGGAAGCTGATCCAAAAGTTTTTGCGGGTCTTCGGCTGAATAAACCTAATTCCAAGGTGATTTGGCAACAAAAGAAGAGTGGGAATACGAATGGGGGGTCTAAATCAGCCTCTCCTAGTGTTTCTACTAATGGTGGTGCTCCAAATTCAGGTTTGAATTCGTCGAATCCTTTTGATGTTTTAAACATGGAGGGTGATAATATGGGTGACCCTATGCCTCAACCAAATGATCATGGCACTTCTAAGGATACGGGGGCCAGTAGTTCTAGTTCTGGTTGTGGTGATAAGGGCAAAGATAAAAAGGTTAGTAGTCCTCCTGTTTTGGTAAAGAAATGGGAGGATTGTGTTAATGCTTCGGACACTTCTGATGAGGAGGGTGAGTTCGGTTATGGTGGTGGTCAACAACTTGAAGATGATGATTTGTGTTTATATGATGGTTATGAAGACCAAATTGATGATCTTCAAGGAGCTCTCAAGGATTTTCGTGACTTCAAGTTGAGAGGAAGTGGTAGAAAATAGGTTATTTGTCTGTTTTCTTTACTGTTCGTATGTTTGGTAGTTTCTTAAGGATGGTTTGTCATCCTTATGCAGGTTTTTGGCTGTTTGTTGCTTTTAGTGCTGGTTTGTTGCCCATGTAACGGGTTGTGATATAGGACTTCACCTATATCCATTGTACTTCAACGATTTTTTTGGTGTAATATATTTTACCGGGGTAATTTTCCCCTTTACCCAAAAAAAAAAAAAAAAAACCTTCTCAATGACAGGCTTGATGTCATCAAAAGTTTCATCCAGAACCACAGTCTGAGTCCCCAATGAAGAGGTGTCAAGTTTTGCCTCTTGGGAGGGCTTTTTCGGTGCCTCACGGGAGGGCTCTTTTTGTTCGGATGCCTCAGGGGAGGGCTTTTGTTGAGCATCAGGGGAGGGCTGTATGTCCGCGAACATTGGTGGGGACTATGACTTCTGGTTTGATTGAGGAGGGGCCTGAGTTTCAGGTTCATCCCAGCCTTAATCATATCATCGTCGTCAACCTTGGAGTAACTCGTCAGGCTTCTCGAGTAGATTTACAAAATCTCCAAAGTTTAGTGAACCCTTAGGTTTGTCCAGCTCCCCTTCAAAAGAAGGGTTGCCTTGGTTATCATCACTCCCTACCCCAAATCATGAGGCTTGGGATTTATCCAACCGATACTCAGGGGCAGTTTGTGATTGATCAGTTGTGGAGGTGAGATCCCTATCAGCGGGGTGTTTACCCGTGGGCGTCCCTCTTGAGTCTTTGGGATCAATAGTGGTTCCCTCAGGCAAAGACTTTTGTTTTAGTGTGCCTTCATCAGGAGTTGTGGAAGTGAGATTCCTATCAGCGGGGTGTTTTACCCCTGGGCGTCCCTCTGAGTCTAATTAATCGAGTTTTGGGTCATTAGGCAAAGACCTTTGAGCTAGTGTGCCTTTATTGGACTTGGTGGAAGTGATAGGCCTATCAGCGAGGTGTGTTACCCGTGGGCGTCTCTCTGAGTCTTTGGCCTTAGTTTTGACCTCAGGCAAAGGTTGTGATTTACGAATGCCCTCATCGGTCTGAGTGGAAGGCAGTCCCGTAGGAGAAGGTTGTTTGTTTCCTTCTCCATCAAAAGGACCAGTAGTTTGGCCCGTCTACCCTGACTGTGATGTATCAGGCCCTCCCGAAATCTCTTTCCCTTGGGGTAGATGAAGCTTGGTCTGAACAAGGGTACTCTTTTTAGCCTTGGCCTTTTTGGGTCGTGCCTCGGAAGCCGCAGGGCCCTGTGCCTTTGTTGGTGTGGTCTTTGGCACAGTCTGAGTCTTCTTGTTCCCCTTCTTTGGTAAGAAGGGAATGGGAGACACGGATGATTCACGACTGATCACCTCAGTCATGTGAGCCGTCAGTGCAATGGGGTTGACTTCAGATGGGTTCTTTGAAAAGTTTGTGGAACTCAGGATGGGAGTAGAAAAAACATTGAATTTTTCCTGAGTGTAAAGGGAACCCAGTAACCGTTCTAAGGCGCATGATATGAATCTTGGGTAAGAAACATAATTTTGCCTAGACTCCTTCAGGAGCCTGGTTACGAGATCATTATAAATGATCTCTCCTATGTCAATCTTCAGTCCATTAATAAGACTGTAGATTAGCATTTGCTGAGTATAATTAACTTGCTCAGTAGATGAATAGTTCCCACCGATTACCTGAATCACAAAAGTGACCAGGATCCTCCAAGCCATTGGGAAAGCAGTTTTAATCAATGGGGTTTTACTCACAAGTAACTCAGGGACCCCGATTTCTTTTAGTCCTTTTTTAACTGACTCCATGTCAGGATGTGCAACATACTTTCCATTGTTATAATCAAGTCCACTGGTTTGACAAAATGTTTTGAAGTCTAAAATAAATGGTGTCTTCCCATTGTTTACAGTGAACATGATGATAGTTCTTATGTGACTTGATCTCAGACCCCTGAGATCCTTCAGGCCCTTGGGTAGTGGGGGTTACAACCACATCCGTATACCAGAACTCCCTGAGATATTCATGGTAGAAGACTAAGGGGGTTTTTGTAAAAGCATCAGCCCAATCACAGTTTTTCAAGAATTTGCAAATTGGTTTGTAGGCTGATACACTACTAGGGTAATTGAAATTTCCCTCATAGTTGTTTCCTGCAAAATGGACACCCTCGTTGGTGAGATGCTCAGTCTGAGGGGCATATTTGATAGCTTTGGACATTGTCATTTAAGTTAATTTTTGAAGATTTGAAAAAGGACAATGGCAATTTGTGGAAATCAAATCAAGACTTGTTTCTTGTTATAATACAACAAGATTTACCAAGTGACCTAATGCAAACTTTTGCCTTATAAAAGAGATCAAGAGTTATAAGCAATAGGTAACTTTGATTGTTTGTGCTATATAACAATAAAACAAGTGATCAATGTGATTTCCCTTTTTACAAAAACTTTTTCTGGAAACACGTTTGAACACACACAATTTTTTCTTTGAGAGAAAATTTTGGCAGAGTAAGATTGCAAGTTCTTTGTGTGTGTGTTTGTTTTGATTGAGGGGTATTTATAGGCTCGGATGTGAAATAGAGTTTTATTTGTTATAATTTCTTTTCACATCCACATTGAATGAAAGCGTACAAGTGGTCCCCCTATTTTCTTGGAAACTGTTCCATTACTGCAGAGATAACGCTTTTTTGTAGAGATGACGTGGGGCCACGTGCATTTGAAAGGAAGTTTTTACAACGGATTTTGCTAGAATAAGAGTAAGCATTTAATTCTTAGTGGGATACTTGACATGAGTGACCCCTTGACTGGTTTATGACAATTTATTGAAGGAATATATGTTCCTTATTTAATATTGTGACTCACCAACCTAGGACATTAAGTAACTAAATCCTTAGAGCATTTAGTTACATCATTTAATGTACCTCAATGTCAATGGGAAGACGATAAGAGATATTTACTCAGAGAGAGGATAAAGAATATAGATTATACTGAATCCATTGTCATCAGGGAGCCTGATTAATCAATATTCAGCATACTAAGTTCAGCTTTCAGTCTAGTGAACGTTGGTTCATCCAAAGGTTTGGTAAATTTATTAGCTAGCTAATATTTAGTAGGGATGAAATATAATTCAATATCTCCTTTTAAGATGTGGTCCCTGAGGAAATGATATCTTATGTCTATGTGTTTAGTCCTTGAATATAGGACTAGGTTATTTGAAATGGCAATTGCACTGGTGTTGTCAAAAAAGATAGGGACTACTTTGTATTCCACATTATAGTCCTTGAGTTGACTTTTCATCCAAAGGATGTTTACATAACAACCAGCAGCTGCCACGTATTCAGCCTCAGTAGAGGACATTGCGACTGACTGTTGTTTCTTTGCACTCCAACATACTAGTTTGCCACCTAGGAATTGACATGCACCTGAGGTACTTTTTCTATCCATATTGCAGCCAGCATAGTCTGAGTCTGAGTATCCTTTAAGATCGAAGCCTGAGCAACGAGGATACCATAGACCTAGTGACGGAGTACCCTTCAGGTACCTGAAGATTCGTTTAACAGAAGTAAGATGTGATTCTTTGGGATCGGCCTGATATCTTGCACGTAAGATTGTTGAGAACTGAATATCAGGCCTGGTTGTAGTTAGGTACATTAATGATCCAATCATTCCCCTGAATAAGGTTTGATTGACTGATTTACCAGTAAGATTAGGACCTAAGTTGTTGGGGGAACCATGGGAGTGTTTACTGAAGCACACTCAGAGATATCATATTTCTTAAGTATTTCTCTGGTGTATTTTTCTTGACAGACTGAGATCCCTTTATCCCCCTGTTTGATTTGTAGTCCAAGAAAATATGTTAATTCACCCATCATACTCATTTCAAAATTCTTTGTCATAAGTTTTTCAAACTTTCTACAAAGGGTATAGTTAGTAGATTTGAATATGATGTCATCAACATATATCTGAACTAGTAGAACATTCTCCTTGGTTCTGAAGATAAACAAGGCGTTGTCTATCTTCCCCCTGAAAAATTTGTTCATTATCAAGAATGTAGAGAGAGTTTCATACCATGGCCTTGGTGCTTGTTTCAGTCCATAAAGAGCTTTGTCAAGTTTACAAACATGGTTTGGGAACTCTGAACTCTCAAAACCAGGAGGCTGAGCAACATAAACTTCTTCAGTGATCTTTCCATTCAGGAAGACACTTTTTAAATCCATTTGGAAAACTTTGAAGTTCATGTAAGTAGCATAGGAAAGGAAGATCCTGATGGCTTCCATTCTTGCTATAGGGGAGAAGGTTTCCTCATAGTCGATCCCTTCAAGTTGAACACACCCCTGAAAAACCAGCCTAGCTTTGTTTTTAATGACAATTCCATCTTCATCAGTCTTGTTTTTAAATACCCATTTTGTACCAAGAGCTGATTTCCCTTCAGGGAGAGGAACAAGTTTCCACACTTTGTTCCTGGGGAATTAGTTGATCTCTTCTTGCATGGCCTCAACCCACCCTGGATGTGTCAGGGCCTCTGAAACCTTTTTTGGTTCAATTTCAGAGAGAAAGTCTACAAACAGACATTCATGGGCTGAGGCAGCAGAGAGTTTAGCAGCCTGACTGCGTGTGTGCATCCCCTCAGATACATCACCAATTATATTTACAAGCTCGATATGTTGTTGTCTTGACCATCTGTTCTGAGGACTTGGATTAGAGCTTGTCGATAGTTGATGATTATCAGGGACTAGAGATTCAATACATGGTACTTGGACATCACCTCCTTCTGAAGGATTTTCAGTAATAGGGGGATCGATATTTTCATCACTTGTCCCTTTAGTGTTCCCATAGATGGGTGAATCATTTGATTCTTCATCTTGAGAAGTGATAACTTCAGGGACATGTTGAGGTGTGATTAAATTGTCTATTGACCTATTGTGAGGTGATATATGAAAGGATATATCAGCATCAGTTTGATACTGCTTTGAGGGAAAATGTTCATACTCATCAGGAGGATATCTTGATGAGTCATTGATCCCAATCTCTTCTATTGATTGATTTGTGAAGTTAATGGCATCCATACTTTCATCAAAGGTGACATAAAATGACTCCTCAACTTTTTGTCTCCTAGTGTTAAAGACCCTGAAGGCTTTGAAGACGAAAGAGTATCCATGAAAGTATACATCATCAGCTTTGGCATCAAATTTACCAGGATGGTCCTTTTGATTGTGAATGAACACAGGACATCCAAACACATGAAATTAGCTGATATCTGGAATCCTTTCCCTGAATATTTCATAAGGAGTGTTATCAGGTCTTTTGACAATAATACATCTGTTCTGAGTATAGCAAGCTATTTTTACACCCTCAGTCCAGAAGTGTTTTTGAAAGATTGGATCCATTGAGCATGGTTCGAGCAGCTTCGATGAGAGTTCTATTCTTCCTTTCAGCTACACCATTTTGTTCAGGTGTGTAAGGAGAAGAGAAGTTCTGAGAAACTCCTTTCTCATCACAAAAACTCTCATGCTCATGGTTCCTGAATTCTGTTCCATTGTCAGTTCGTATTTGTTTAACTTTAGTATCATTTTGATTTTCTACTTGCCTGATAAAAGACATTATGAATTCAGGATCTTGACTCTTCTTTTTTAGGAAGTATACTGTTGGAAATACATTTTTTTATTAAGAAAGTCTCGTTCACTCCAACAATATAGTTATAGGCTCATAGTATATGTTTTATTATTATTTACATTAGCCCGACCCATGAGCAAGTTCATGGGCCGGAAGCCCAAGTCCATTAAGGGACTTTATATATAAACTCCTTTCTACAATGGAAAGGGGTGTTGGTTGTTTATTTCATTTTCACATAATAAAAGTTCTCTTTATTTCTCTCTCTAGAAAAACAACAACCCTCTTGATTAGTTCTAAGATTATCATTATTCTACAATTGGTATCAGGAGCCATGGGATGATATAAGGTTTTTGTTGTGTTAGTTTTTAGTTTTCATACTCTTTTAATCAAGATATATCCGTGTTTTCAAATTTTTTTGTGTTTTTCACCACAAAATCTTTCTTACAAATTGCCTACATAGTTGTGGTAGGGATTTGTGTTATTCATATTGGTGATTTTCATAAAAAAGTTGGAATTTTTAGATTGATTTTTGGGTAAAATTAAAAAGTACAAAATTTTTTCCTTATTCGGGAAAACAGGGTTTTACAAGTCGGAATTCTAGGGTTTTGCTGATTCTGGATTGAGTGTGGATATCATATTCCGAACTAGTTGCACGATTGTGAGTATTCCGAATTAGGTCTTTGGTTATCAGATTCCGAATTAGGTCATTGATGAAACAGATTCCGAATTAGATCATTCCCTCACATATTCCGAATTAGTTCAAGGATTCATAGATTCCGAATTAGTTCAAGGATTCACAGATTCCGAACTAAGTCATCGACTCACATATTCCGAACTAGATCATTCCCTCACCGATTCCGAACTAGGTCAGTGATTCATAGATTCCGAACTAGGTCATTAATTCACATTCCGAATTAGATCAAGTTTTGGACTTGTAATTTGTTTAATTGGAAGAATTCTACATCAACTCACAACAAATTTCACAACCTTATTTCATTGCTCGATCAAAAGATAATCTTTTTTCCATCAAGTGTTCAAAAAATGAATCCTCATTCGGGTAGCGATACTCGCCCACAATGATATTTCAATCATTAAGGGACTTTATATGCCTACAATGACATCGCTTACCGATATTTCAATCATTTCGGGTAGCGATACTCGCCCACCGTTGCTCATCAAAGACTTATTTGAAGCATGGCAAGGTCGCATGAGAACTTACATCATGGGTAAACCCAATGGGAGACTTATGGTTCAATACATTGAAAAAGGTCCACTCGATTGGGAGAAGTTACTGTCGACAATGTGACGCGGCCAAGGTTGTTTCACGAGTTAACGGATGCTAACAAACTCATTGCCGATGCAGATGAAAGGGCCGTTCAGACAATACTTCAAGCTCTTCCACACGATATCTATCGAATGGTAAGTGAACACACAGTGGCAAAGGATCTTTGGGATCGCTTAACTGTTTTGTTACAAGGGACTTCACTAACTAAGCAGGAACGAGAGTGTCAATTCTATGACTTGTTTGATAGGTTCACATACATTACAGGGGAAACACTTCATGACTACTACTGGCGTTTCACTACTTTGATTAACGACTTGAACGTGTATAATCTAAGGATTGCTCAGTTTCAACTCAACATCAAGTTCTTGAACACGTTACCCTAAGAGTGGAGTCAATATGTCACCGATGTTAAAATGATTCGAGATTTGCACAAGTCAAATTTAGATCAACTCTATGCTTTCTTGCAGCAACACGAGAAGCACGAGATCCAAAAACGCATCTCTCAGGGATCTTATCAAGAACCATTGGCATTAATGGCAAATCATCCAACTTTGTCATATCACAACTCTCCATTTTCTTTGGGACACCAATCTTCCTATCAACCATTGTATCAAACTCCAAGCTTTCCACAATATTACATCTTGCCACAACCACCTACATCTTATCAGCAACAATACAAGCAACATCATCACAAGGAGAGTCACATCATTTACCTTATGCTTCACAACCATATTCACCTTATCAACCTCCAACAAACCCTGCCATCCCCTATCAACAACATGAGGCTCCTCAACCCCATTACTCACAACATGTTAGTGCTCCTTCAAATCAGTTTGTAGCTCAACCAGCACCAGTATTCTATTGTGATGATGAGATTCTAGTCCCTGAGTTTAGACACGGGGATAATCCTACTAATATACTTGCTCAAATGTCTGCTTACATCACTCAAGCGTTGAACAAACGAGGTTACAGAGGACCATCTCCAACAAACAATCAGTTGAGGAACTCTTCTAACTCTCGACAACAGGCTACAATTCAAGATGGCAGAGTTATGGTGCAACTACTTCAGGGGAGACCAAGCTCATTTAATACAGGTGCACGTCCATCTAACACTGCTGCTACAAGGGGTAATAACATTGGCAAAATGAAAATGATCATATGTTATAACTGCAAAGGGGAAGGGCACATGGCTCGAGAGTGTAAGCAGCCCAAGAGGAAAAGGGATAGCACATGGTTTCAGGAGAAGATCTACTTGGTTAATGATCAAGCCCAAGGACGAGAGCTCGATGAAGAAGAGTTAGCATTTCTCGCAAATCCAGGAGTTGCAGACACTGACGGTCTCACAACAGCCATCACAAACAATGCCGCATATCAATGTGATGATCTTGATGCACACGACTCTGACTGTGATGATCTCAATACCGTCAAGGTAGCTCTCATGGCAAATCTTTCACTTTATGGAGCTGACACAATTTCTGAGGTACCAAATACTGCCAATGATACAAGTATTGTACCTTATCAAGTTGAGAAAGTGTTTGAGTATCCAGAACAGCCTCCGGTGGTTAGTAACTCAAACGAGGAGACAAACAATGATAACAATATCAATGCAAGTCCCCAGACTTTGAGTGAAACACAACCGGAAGCTATTACGTCTACAAATTCGTTTGCTCAACAAGATTTGGTTATGGTGTCGGCATCTATGCTTGGCCAAATGAATAATGCGGTACTTGAAACCCTCAGTGTTAATCAGACATTATCTGCCGAGCTTGCTTTGTATAAGGAAAAGGTTAAAACCTTGGAATTAACTCCAGTGACCACTACCTTAACCAATCCTAAATTTGATAGGTTTAGGAAATTCCAAATGGATAATTTGCTAGAAATTGAGAGTTTAAGAGCAAATCTTTCGAAAGAACTCAAAGAAAAAGAGTCAGTCGTTAATAATTTTCAAAAATTACAAACAGATTTCGAAATTCTCGAGTCTAAAAGGGTTGAAACGGAAATTAAGGCGTCTGAGAAAGTTAGAAAGACTGAAGTTTTGCTTTTAAAACAATACTCCGCTTCACATTTAGTACACTTATTTCATTCTTTTTTTTAAGGAATTCACTCTATCGCGTCTAATAGACCTACCACCTAACCCGGGGTATGCAAAGCAAGCATTTAATCACAACCCACGACTTTATGATGCTACAAAGTTAGGATTGGTCTTAGATCCGATTGTGTTTTCAAATGAATCTGAAAGTATGTCACTACATGAAGAGAATCGGTCAAAAGTAATTTTTACATATCCTAAGTATGATTATGCACAGCTTAATGCAGAGTATGCAAAAACAGATCTTAGAATTCGCTTTAATATGCAAAAGGAATTTATCCATACACCAGCTTACATGCCTACTAGATAAAGCCTTAGTATACTTCCTACACTTGTTAATTCGGACGAACCTAAGGAAATTCCTAAGAATCTTCCACCGGTAAGTACGGTATTGCTAAGCTTGGAAGAGATTCAGCGATACCTAACCGGATTTGACAAGGTCATCAAGGAATGTACGACTTCAACGGCTCAAACCGCTGGAGAATGGGCTTTCGAACACATGAAAACGGTGTTTGAGAAAGAGATCGTTCCGTTAGTATACAATATTAAAGAGGGATTTTTAGATCTCAGGGATAATCTTAATTTCGAAATGGGTGAAGTTCGAAAAGTTTTTTATGAAATGGATGATGCTTATGAGCAACATCTAATTGAGAAAGAAAACATTTTGTCCGAATATGACCGATTCTTGGAACATATAGTGTCTCTCGAAGTGATGCAAGTTGTTACTATTGAATTTGCTTTTGTGATGACATCTGCTATGAATAAATGTCATGATGTGCATGACATATCTGTGAATATTGTTGAACCTGTGAATAATGTAGATAATCATTCTTGTCACGAATCTAACGCTGAATTTTTAAACTTTTAGATTCTTATAACTCACTTTCAAAACGTTTTGATGAGCTTCAACAACATTGTATATCTCTTGAAATTGAAAATCAATCTAAAAATAAAACTCTTTCAAAAACAAATGATTGTGAAAACTCCGTTGAGACTAGTGACACGATGATTCAGGTGGTCCAGGCATTAAAGGAAGAAATTATGAGACTTAAGAGAGAATCAGTAGCAGAGAAATTGGAACTAGAGGCTGTAGAGATTAAAAATCATGCCCTAGAAGATAGAATTACTTCTATGCTAGGGGAGTTTGATAAAGTAAAGCAGGGCTTTTCACAAATTTATGGTTCGTTAGAAGAACACTTCGCTATTAATGCGGCAGATCAAAAGTCACTCGTTGACCAACTGAACCATAAGTGTGAGGAAATCTCTGACTTAAATATTCAACTCATAGACAAAAACATGGTTTTGGCTGAATTAAAGGAGACACTTCAACTCAAAGGACAAGAAGGTGTTGATAATCCAGCTACAATCTCTGCCCCGACCTCTAGTGCTCCAAAAACCAACAAGCTGGTGATCACTAAGAACCCGTACAATAAGAACAATGCACTATCATATAAGTTATATATGGAGCATGCAGTTAAGCACGCGGATCTTGCTAGGGATGTGGTAGATGATCTCTATGAACTTGATCCTAGGGATAGTCACTATTACCATGCTCATGATTACATTGAGAGGGTACAACAATGCTTAGAGCACTTGAAGTACATTGGACAACCGTGTACTTCACCACTTAAACAACAAACCCCCACCATTGCCATGACTCCATTCAATTAGAATCCAAGATCTAAGCCTATATTAAACACACCCATCAAGGCTAAATCAAAATCTGTCACTAATGTTCCCTTGGCTTCTATAGGAGTAATTGTATCTACTAAGGCTAAAGGATCTCAAGACAAGAAGAATAGGATCAAGCCTTCCACTAGTAGGACTACGAAGAAGAAAGTAGAAGTTCACCCTAGGAATGTTATTTTAAATTTGAATAAAAAGAATCATGTAATTAAGACTAAAGGCCCTGCGTTTGTGAAGTAGCCTAAGCAAAATGTGAATTCTAATTTGCGATGTTGGAATTGTAATGAATGCATGTTTTCTTAGCGTCATGATTTATGCCTTGTTGATCACGTGAATGAAATTTATGCAATTAGAAACAATCTTGAATGGATTCCAACGGGGAAGAAATTCACCCAAGTTGGTTGGCAATGGAAACCCACTGGTAGGACCTTCACTGCTAACGGAAATACGTGCCCTTTAACTAGGATCACATCCACGGAAGTTAGGTCTCAGCGTCCTTTAAATAGGAACACTAGCACTAAAAAATGGAAAAAGCGCCCTTTAACTAGGTCTGCCCCCACTATTCTGCCTACCAGTGAAGAAGTACCTCAGGATCTTAGACAACTAGAATCTAAGAAAGCATCTAGGAAGCAAATTTGGAAGCCTAAGAACTCTTCTGATAGCAAATCTAAGATAACTATATCTGTACCTGCTAACACATAGGAACTTCTAGATTCCGATACATCCTCTTTGTCTGGTGATATTTTCAGGTGGTCCAAATCATCCTCTGGTACTTGGACTCTGGATGCTCAAACCATATGACCGGAGACCGCTCGATGCTAAAAAATTTCGTTAGCAAGTTTCTAGGAACGGTGAAATTCGGCAATGACCATATTGCGAAGATCATGGGTTTCGGTGAATATCAAATTGGGAATGTTACGATTTCAAGGGTATATTATGTGGAGGGACTTGGTCACAATTTATTTTCAGTGGGACAATTTTGCGATTCAAACCTTGAGGTCGCTTTTCGACAACATACTTGCTTTATTCGCGATCTCGCAGGAAATGATTTGTTAAAAGGTTCTCGAGGGGATAATCTCTACACACTGTCAATTCAAAACATGATGGCCGCCTCTCTTGTATTCCTTCTTTCTAAAGCATCTAAGACCAAGTCATGGTTGTGGCATCGCCGGTTATCTCATCTTAACTTTGATGCTATAAACCATTTGGCTAAAAACGAACTTGTTCGTGGTCTTCCAAAACTTAAGTTCGACAAGGATCATTTATGTTCCGCATGTTCTTTGGGAAAAAGCACCAAGAAATCATACAAACCTAAAGCTGAAGACACCAATCAAGAACCACTGTATCTTTTGCACATGGATCTTTGCGGGCCAATGCGTACGGCTAGTATGAGTGGTAGAAAATACATCCTCGTCATGGTGGATGATTTCTCAAGGTTTACATGGGTAAAGTTTATATTATTACTTTCTTAAAGATGATTCAAGTACGTCTTAATGTTGCTGTTCGCCGCATTCGCACTGATAATGGAACTGAGTTCGTTAATCAAACTCTACGAGACTATTATGAAAAGGTCGGTATTTCACATGAAACTTCTGTTGCTTACACTCCACAACAAAACGTTGTCGTGGAAAGACGTAACCGTACACTAATGGAAGCTGCTAGAACTATGTTGATTTATGCGAATGCTCCTTTATTTTTATGGGCTGAAGCAGTGGCAACCGCATGTTATACCCAAAACCGCTCCATCATTCGTAAACGCCATGGAAAAACTCCATATGAGCTACTTCATGGACATAAACCTGATATTTCATTTCTTAATGTGTTTGGTGCACTGTGTTATCCAAATACTAATAGTACGAATTTGGGCAAACTTCAACCGAAGGCTGATATTGGAATTTTCATTGGTTACTCACCCGCAAAGAAAGGTTACCGAATTTATAACCGTTGTCTTGGCAAGATAGTAGAAACTTTGGATGCCGATTTTGATGAGCTGACAGCGATGGCTTCTAAGCAACACAACTCTGAACCCGCACTTCATGAGATGGGAACCGGTACGATTAGTTCCGGATTAACTCCCAACAATCCTACTTCTCCATCATTTACACCACCTACAAGGCCCGAGTGGGATGAGTTATTTCAACCTATGTTTGATGAGTTCGTTGATCCACCTAGTGATGATTCTTCAGCACCTGCAGCAGTAGCTCCGATTCCCAAAGTTGTTGCTCAAGATAATGGAAATCAGTCCGAGGCATCTACTGTCACTATTGAACCAGATGCCCCATCCCCCACCAATTAACAAACAACACCTGAATCATCACCCCCACTTGTTCCTAATGATGTTGAAGAGGATTACTATGATCACGATTTGGAAATTGCTCACTTACAAGAGCTTCCATTCTTTGGTTCACAAATACCCGAAAACCCTAACGGTGCGTCTACCTCAGAGGAAGCTCCTGCAATCGTTCACTCCCGACCACTACGGATTGAAACTCACAACACCAAATGGACAAAGGATCACCCAATCCGCAATATTATCGGTGACATCGATCAAACAGTCTTAACACGCCACTAACTCCAAGAACATGCATTATATTGCTACTTTGATGCATTTCTTTCCGATACTGAACCTAAAAATTGGCAACAAGCCATGACAAAATCATCTTGGATTGAAGTCATGCAAGAGGAACTTAATGAATTTCAACTTCTTGAAGTGTGGGAATTAGTTCATGATAAGAGTGATTTTACTCATATCAATTGTATCTAAAAAACAATGAATAAATGCATATAATGAATGAAAAATTCCTTTTATATGTTTGTTTGTCGTTTCATGTGTGTAGGTACCGATGATCACGAAAACCGGCAAAAACGGCACGAATTTGAAGAAAAAATCGTCAAAGCAAAAGCCAAGCTCGTTTTTAGCGGATTTAACCTTTTATGAAGATAAATGGGCTTGTGGGTCCCACATTTGGGTATTGGGCCCAAAAGCCCAACAAGGAAGTTTATGTTATCATCTTTTGGATCATAAGCCCAATAAAGGCCAAAAAACAGTTAACTTGAAACGGATTAGTTTGGGCCAAAAGCCCAAAAAGATGCCTTGTTTTGAAATAAGACGAATTTAAATGGGCTTTAAAACCCATTTGGTTAAAAAACAATGGACGTGCAAGTTGAGAAAAGTTATAAACGTTTTTATCTCAGTCAACAAAACACTCTCACACACACTACATATTCCCTTTTTAATATAACCTATGTTTACCCTTCATCTCTCCCATAACCAGAGTTACTATTCACCCTAAAAACTTAGCCAAGTTTAATTTGGGGCTTTTGTCAATTGAAGGCACGTGTAACACACCGCCCTTAATTAAACCCTAAGTAAATCGGAACAAAGAAGATGGGTGCAAGAATGAGTGACGTGGCCCTCTCCTTGAACCTGATTGGTGGAAACACCTCACCCTTAATAACCCTCCAATGAAAAGAGGCCAACTCAGATTCGAAGTAGCACAACAAGCACACATGGATTGCGACCTTGGCAATCCGTGTGATGATAGAGGATTTTCAGCCATAGATCAACATTGAGAAGAGAGAGAATAAGCAAGATGCCGATTGGACGATCAAGATGAGTTTTCTTCTCAACCAACCTTCATCCGCAGCCTTGGGGGTTTTGCTATAAAAACCCCCATTTATTTTGTAATCATCATCCTTTTTCTTACTTTTATGTTATAATTTTAGTTTTAATTTAGAGTTGTAATTTTCTTTTTAATGTTGTAATCCTTATTTGAATTAATAAAAGTTCCGTATTTCTGATTTACCAAATCTCACATCTCACGTTTTTATTTTGTTAAGAGTTTTTGCAATCTAAATATATTGATATTATAATTATGATTGTTCATTTAAGCTTAAACAATAGCTTTAGTAAATTATTGAGTAAGAAATAGGAATAACACGTCTATCCCCACTGGATAGATGTTAAAAATAAGCTGCTGGGTTCGAGATTAATTGTAGTTCGATGTTTTGAGAATATAATGGTGGTGTTGATTCAGTTTAATAGACAACTCAGTGCTGATCTACCTCCCAAAGGTTTTCATCAATAGGTTTTAACTCATCTTATTTTTATGCTGATTAATGATCTGTTTTGAGTTGTGATGTATTTGCTTTCTACTTATGAATAAATATGCTTAGATGGTGATTTAACTAATAAGCTTGATAGTTTTTAAGTATTTCTGCTTTATTCAATTGAACTGCACTTCCTTATTTGTAACTGATTATAGTCTTATTTTGCTTAAAATTAACCTGTTTAAATATTTTGAGTGCAAACTGTTTAGATACTAGTTTTTATCTGCTTTGATACAAGTGAGTTTTTAGTTATCTGATTAATATAGGATTTGGTTATGATCTATTATGTGGGTCTTTGATATTCTGAGTTACCTTGTTAAGCTGATGCACCAACTTGAAGAATTGGTTTAATTTATTCAACGAACTGCTGCATTCATCATTTCCTGCATAATTAAGTTGCTATAGGTTTGTGTGAGTCTGAATTGTTATTTGCTATGCGTTTAGTTGAATGAATGGATCACCATTGATGTGATGAAGTTTGTTTGGATTCTGATTTGTTGTAGCAGGTTATTGAGCGTATTGATAATCATTCCTATTTTTATCATTTTTATCTAGCTGCTTAGATTGGTTCAAATAGATTATCGAGTTCATTTTTTTTGACTTATTTGGTTGACTGTTGTGTTAGAAACTTTTGCTCTCTTATTGAATCTGTATTTTAATCAGTTTTTTTATTATGAATCTGTTATTGTTTTGTTTATGAAATGCTGATATTGATATGGCATTGTGATTTTTGGTTAACCTGTTATATCTGTAGTAAGTCTCTGCTCTGATTGTTTTAGTTAATCTGTTTATTATCAATTATCCATATGCTCAGTTTGGAAACTGTATGTTCAAACTTATATCCAAAGATTTCAGTCAAAAATATAATTACAAGTTGTCACTCCTGTGACTACCTTCACCTTCATTTTAGTCGTCCAAAAATTATTCCTCCAAAAAGTCCCCAATGGGACTCGATCCTGTGACCTTTTGGTTTCAGGCCTTACACCTTAACCAACTCGTCTAACCATTCTTTTTGGTTTAATATTGGGATAGTTAGTTAATATAGTCTTTAATTGAGTTGTCATATTTTTGTTAGATTTTTAAATACAAGTTTTTGCACTTTTAGTAAAGTTTAATATTAGTTTTGCTTTTATAAAAGTTTTAATATTAAATAAATACAAACAAAATATTAAAAAAAATTAGTTTTATTTTAAACATTTTAAAATTTAAATTAGTTTAGGTTTTTAATAAAAGTTAGTTTAATAAATAATTTTTGTTTAGATAAAAAAGTTTTAGTTAAATTTTATAATTTCAAATTAGTTTTAATTTAGTTTTAAATAAAATTGTTAATTAGTATAAAAGTTAATTTGATTATAAAGTTAAGTTTTTTTATTAAATTTTTAATAGTTTATTTTTAAAATTAGTTTAATTTATTTTAATCTTTGATAATTATCTTTTAGATTTAAAATGGGAAACGACTCATGCACTTAGGTTTAATTTTTAGAATTTAATTTTAGTTTAAAAAGCGAAATCAGTTCAAATCAATTGTCGGAATCGAAATAAAAACGTCTCAAATTCACTCGATCTTCGTGTACAACGAATTTGATTCATCATCGTGTTTTAATTAAATCCGTCTTTGGTATTTTAGTCTATTACTTTTTCCTAAAGGTATTTTTCTATTTTACCCTATAACGTATCTAATTGACATATACATTCCACGTAACATCAAAAATTTTTGCGCAGCTGTCGGGGATCTTGTGTACGATTCATCTTTGTGAGATTTGTTGATCGTTGATTTGAAGACCCTTTCCGTCCTCGGAAAGTTTTGTTATTATTCTATTATTATAGTATGTATCGTTTTTTGTGTTTTTTTTGTGATTACTATATTGTATTACGTAGAACAAACAATTTACCTACTTTCAAATAAGACCTTAGTTGGGATTTCATCACCTAGCTATTGTATTCGAATCCAAAACAAAAAAAGGCAAAATAGATAAATACTAATAAGAAGTTTGAACTCGATTTATACAAACTATAAGGTGGGTATAAGGCGACGAGCTATAAAAGGCCGTCTAAGGAAAAAGGTTTTTAAGTGCTTTGTGCCACCTCGTTTTCCCGCTTGCTTGCGCTTATATTGAGAGGGACGACCGATTATTGGTTTGCCAACTCAAGTAGTATTACACCTTATTTTTGTAGTTTACTTATTGAACCTTGAGACGGTTAGGTTTTCACCTATCATTTCAATGTCGACCGAGGGTAATTTACTTCCATAGTAGTTATCCTTATTCCTTGTTTTTAACGATCATTTTGATTGAGCAATACCAAATAAAAATACAAAAAATAATCTTCTTCTTGTCTAATTTCTTTTCTTCAATCTTCTAAATTCTCGTCACTTTGGTTTATGCAATTACGATCTTCTCGACTTTCTATTGATTACAATAGGCTTGAAAATATTCCTCGTAGAAATAGAAATCGTCAACAACGAATAGTGGAACCCGAGCTTCCACCTATTGTTGTAGAGATTTCCGATAACCGAACAATGGAGGAATTGCTCCGTGCACCCACCGAAGGGTATGGGGAAGCAATCGTCATGCCGGCTATTTTGGCGGATCATTATGAGATTAAGTCGGGTCTTTTATCACTCATTCGTGCCGACCAATTTCGTGGCAATAAGACCGATAGCCCGCACTCTCACATTCGGAATTTTCATCGTATTACCTCGGCTCTGAAGTTTAGAGATGTGCCGAATGACGCGATTAAGCTCATGCTTTTTCCGTACTCGCTCGAGGGTAACGCTAAGATTTGGTATGAAAAAGAACCACCGGGTTCGATTTAGACATGGGATGATTTAGTGTCTAAGTTCATGAATTACTTCTTTCCACCATCTAAAACAACACACTTTAAGAACGAGATCACTAGATTTGAACAAAAGTGCATGAATCGTTTGGAGTTGCTTGGGAAAGGTTTAAAGATTTGTTTAGACAATGTCCACACCACGGTTTCTCGGAATTGCACCAAATCAATACTTTTTATAATGGAATTAATATGTTTGAACAAGATTCTTTAAATGCCGCCGCGGGTGGTAATCTTTTAAGAAAAACTCCGAGAGACGCGTAGGGTATAATTGAAAATAAGTATAGAGTGCAATATTCACGAAACACACCGGTTGTTTCCAATGTGAATTCATCTAATATCGAGATTGCTAGATTGCACTCTAAGACCAATAATGGATTTTCTACATTGTTGAATGAGATTAGGAAGAATCCTCATGGATCGATTAATATGGTTGAGAATTTTTGTGTATTGATATGTGTGTAAACACACATCTTTTCTAACACTTAATTACAATAATAACCGGACCAAAACGTGTATTTTATGTCTTTTATGTCGGAATTATGCGTGGTTTGTGTTTTTGTTGTGATTTAGGACGAAAAGGTGAAAAGTGGAGAAAACACGGGAATTCACGGGCATTTACGGACTTTTATTGAAGAAAAAGATGAAAGACAGAGTCAAGAAGTCAAGAGTGCAAAAAGAACGGAAGTCCAAGACCAATTATGAAGATTTATCGAAGAAAAAGTCAAAAGACGGAAGTTTACAAAAAGCCGAGGAACTCAAGTCTTATTTATCGAAGAATTAAAAGACGAGTCCAAAGAAATCCCGAGCCAAAAGTCATCAAATTCCAAGATTAACAAAAAGATTAAGAAGGAAGGACTTAAGGGCGCAATTAAGAAGAAAGGAAGGAGGGGAGGAAGCTTCCTCTAACCATCCTCCTAATCACCTATAAATACTTCCCATTTTTCATTCATTTGTTCTTGTTGGCTAGATTGACAAACTAGTTCTTCCACCTTTATTTATTGCACTTTTAATTACTTGCACCTTTAATTACATGTCTTGCACCTTATTTACCATTTAATTTCAAGTAAGTGTCTCTTTTAATTCTTGCACCTTTACTTTATCTTGTTGATCTCATTCTACCTTTCTTTAATCTTTGATTTATATGCTTTTGATCTTGTTTATTTGTTTAAAGATTTCATTTTTGTGCTTTTGATTGTTTTAAATCATTTATTTTCATAGCTTATTTTGTTTATTTTCAAGTTTATAAAGTTTTTATAAAAGTTATTTTCGTATAAAAACTTGTTTTTCTTAAAGCTTATCCTTTTCGTGTTTAAAAAGTTGTTAAATTTCAGTTTGTTAGCTTATTTTCATACGGTTTACCTTAGTGTTTTAGTCTTGTGCTTATTAGAATCATAGCTTATTTGTTTAGCTTATTTTTAGTACTTTTCTTCGTATTCCGATTGGGGTAAATCGGAAAAGGGTTTATCTTTCCGATTGGCGTGATCAGAAAAGGGTTTTGACATTCCTATCTGTATTCCGATTGGGGGGGATTGGTATACATTCCGATCAGAGTAAGTTTTGGCATTCCGATTGGGAAGGTGACAGGTATTCCGATCAGACCTTCTCTTAATCAGATCAGCGGTTTCATGCAAGACCCTGATGAATCTCTTTTTGATGCTTGGGAGAGATATAATGTCTTGATCGATCGATGTCCAAACCACAACATGCTCCCTGTGACCTTAATAGATACTTTCTACAACGGTTTGACTTTTCGAGAACGTGATACGATCAATGCAGCCGCCAGTGGCACATTCATGAAAAGGAGACCCGAGGAGTGTAGAGAGTTAATTGATAACATGACTACTCATCATAAAAACTGGGATTCCTCCACTTCTTCAAGGAACAACCCGAGAGTCAATGTTTCCTCAACTTCAGCAAACCCTGATATGACCGAACTCACCCGTGTGCTGACTGAAATGAGCAGAAGTATGCAACTCTTGGCTTCAAACCAACAACAACAAGTTAAAGCTGTTGCTACTCCTTGTGAAACATGCGGCGGTCCACACCCATACACCGATTGTCCTTCGACACAAGGAAATCCGGAAAATGTGTATGCAACTTATGGTAATTATCCACCGGAAAATTACCAAGCTCGACCACAAGGGGATAGAAATCTGCTGAGTTACCGATCTAACAACTACCTTTCACCCGGTTTTTTTCCTCAAAACCAAAACTCCGCCAACAACTACAATAGAAGCAACCAAATCCCACTAAGAGCTTCTAATCCTTATCACCCACCCGCCCAACAAACCCCACCCAGTAATCCAGATGTTGAGGCCATCATGAGAACCCAAGGTGAGCAAATCAAGAACCTACAGAGCCAAATTATCAATCTGAAAGGAGACATTACAAAGCAAGGAAATGAGATAAGATCCGAGCTTCGAGATAATATTCAATCCTCCTTCAGCAGTCAAACCAATGATTTGAAGAATATGCTTGCTAGTTTCTTGCCCGCCGCTCAACCTTCTTCTTCGAGTTCTCTACCTTCAAACACCGTCACTAATCCGCGAGCCAATGTGAGTGCTATTACTACTCGTAGTGGAGTCACCATCGTAGGACCACAAATCCCACCACCATCATCTACACCTCCTCCACCACCATGTCTCCCTACTCCTCCTACACCTAGTATTAGTACACCATTACCGTCTCCGCCTCGACGTGATGAAGTTCCCACAAATGACCCTTCAACATCTCAACCTTTACCTACACCTGCACCTTCACCACCCAAACCCAATATCCCTTATCCTTCTCGTTTAGGCAAGACCAAAATGCTAACTAAGGAGGACTCTGAAGTGGCACGCTATGTGAAGATGATTTCTCAAATGAACTTCAACATTAGCTTTCTTGAAGCACTTGTCCATATGCCCAAATTTGTTAAAGCATTTAGGGAATTGCTTAACAAGAAGGAGAAGCTGATTGAACTCACCAACACACGCTTAAATGAAAACTGCTCTGCAGTTATTCTTAAAGAACTGCCGGAAAAGCTTGGAGATCCCGGTCGTTTTGTGTTGCCTTGCGTGTTCAACAAAACTGAAGAATTTACTGCCCTTGCTGATCTCGGGGCCAGTATTAATTTGATGCCATTGAGTGTTTGGAAAACACTATCATTACCCGACCTCACTCCAACAAAGATGACTCTCGAACTTGCAAACCGCACTCTCGCTTACCCCGTTGGTATAGCCGAAGACGTGTTCATTAAAGTTGGCACATTTACTTTCCCGGTCGATTTTGTCGTAGTTGATTATGAAATGGACCCTCGTATTCCTTTAATACTTAGTCGGCCATTCTTGAGAACCGGACGAGCTTTAGTGGATGTGACCGAAGGTGAGTTAATCTTAAGAGTCGGGGATGATGCACAAGTTTTTAACATGGGGAAGCTTACTAGTACAACCTTTGGAGGCCGAGAATCAATGAATATGATTAATGTGCATGATGACTTCGTTGTCTACGACAATCCTCTATTCGACTCTTGCATCAATAATCTACTTTTTCATGATGATGTGGATGATTCTCTCCCTACTTTGGAACCTAATCCCATATATGATTCTCCACCGGTCTTTGACGCTTATGATGATGCGTCTAGCTCAGATTCGGATGATTATGATGACCTTACTTCTGAGTATCCCGAGCTGCCCACGTATGATGATTTCGATGAGGCTGATACTCTTTCGAGCGATTCTTCACATGATGAAGATCCTCCGCCATCACTCGATCCTACTTTGGACGATTACTCATTCGAGGAAGATTTCTCTATGTTTCTCAACACATACTTCCCTCATGAGAGTGATGCTCCTCCTTATGATTTTGAAGATTATCGTCTTGATCCTACTTTGGATTTGAAGAACATTCTTTCTAAGGAGAAGAAACCGGTCGACACCAATATCCGCAGCACGTATGAGTTAACACCTCTTTGTTCCCCTTCTGAGGACGAGGTTGTGCTTCTTCGTAGATCTTCTTCACACTCTGCTGAGCCTGAGTGCTATTTTCCCCTAAAGGAAAAGGTGTTCGACCCTGGTATTGAAGTCTTTAAGCCATCTCAGTATCCACCTGATGAAATAAAAGGAAAAATCTTTGGAATTATTGAAGACATGCTTGCACCACTTCAACCTTGCTTCCACCGTGCTCCATCACTGCTTAAGGGAACCTTGCCTACTCTTCTTTGGCTTGCCTTGTTCGCCTTAAGCTTGTGCTTATTGATGGACGAAAACTATGTCTTTGATCCTGGTGGATATGTTTCATGCTTCTTCCGTTGATGATCAAGGTCGAGTCAGGCTAATGACTCGGTTAACAAAAATCAAGCGCTTCTTGGGAGGCAACCCATGCATCTATCTTTTCGCTTTCTTTATCATAAGTGTAGGGGAGACCCGTTGGTGTTTGCTCTCTCCTCTCCTCTATTAATCAGGGATTCGAGCTTCAATCATCTACTCTTGATAATTCTTGACGACCCGTGATTCCATGTTTCACTTCTTCCCGGTTCTATCCTAAACTCTTTTTGGTTCACTATTTTATATTTTCTCAATATTAAAATAGGAATCTCTTTAGTTGTCTTTCCCTTAGCGAGATTTAAACAACGTGCACAATGTCCTAAGTGTAGGGGAGTTTACTCCCACATGCTTAAACATTGAGGACAATGTTTATATTAAGTGTAGGGGGGACTTCTATCGAAGTTAAGTGGCCTTTTCCTTGTATTTGTCCTCATTTTAACCGGAAAATCAATTTTTCAACATTTTTCAAAATTTTTGATCTATTTTGGCCTATTAGTTTTTATCTTTGTATAGTTATTTTCTAACTTTGCTAGAATAAATTTTTAATAAAGTGGTTTTAATTTTCAAAAGTTTTGTGAATCTTTTGACTCAACCCGAGTTTACTTGTCTAAGTTACTCTAGCTAGTATCCTTAACGTGTTTAAGTCAAGTTTTGCTAGGCTTTTATATAGGGAGCTATAAAACGCGAAAGTCTTAACTCTCACGGGTTAAGAACAAGAACTTTTCGCAAGTTCCTATAATTGATCCTAGAGAGTCGTTTATCAAAGGAACTTTAAAACGCGATTTCTAAACTTGAAAAAGTCTAAAAATTTGCAAGATCCTATAGGCGACTCGAAAAACCAAAACTTTGATTTAATAGGCTAAGTATCCACGAGTCTCATTCCTTGAGATTTTAAACTGTGGAGAACGAGAGATGATAGAGCCAATTATAAGTCCGGTATTCTTTCGTGAATTTATGTGAGTTAATTATGAGCCTATTCTCCCATCGCTTGCTAAATAATTTATCTGCTAATAAATAAGGTTGTACGATTTGAAAAGTTACTTAGCTTCTAGCCCAAGATCGTTTAAAAGTTGCTCGGTATGGATTAGAGTTCATAGCCAAGGCATAACTTATTGAAGCGGGACGCGAAGATTGGCGAGTCCAAAGAGGCCCTAACAAGGCATGAGGGCTATATTTTGTTGCTAAAGATCCAAAAGTGATGTGAAGAATCATTTATCAAAAATCAATATGAAGGATCGAGACACACGACGAAAAGCAAATACTCCCAAAAGTCATGGAGAAGTGTATCCGAAAAGACCCTAACAAGGTATGAGGATAAATAGATCCAAGTCATAAAAGGAGGCGGATCGTTGTATATCAAAGTCCAAAATAAAGATTGGAGAAAAATGAAGAAGTCGTGGTCCAAGTATGAATCTCTCAAAACTTCAAGTGAAGAAATTCCTATATGAAGAGAAGACCATAATTTCATGAACGTCTCTCAAGGTTTGAAGTATGAAGTCGCTGCCAAATATCGGTCCAGGAAAGGTCTCAAATCGCGAAGCAAGTTATGCCAAGATATGAACTTTATGAGGTCCCGAGAAGCAGTTTTAAAAGATTTTGTCCTTTAGCTAACTATTGATTAAATCGTTCACTTTATTTTCAGACTTAATAACTATCGAAATAAGTCAAGAATGCACCCTCGTGATCATTCAAGACAATAATAAAATATAAGAGATACACCTAGGAATAAGGGAGTCTAAGTGAGTAATTGGCCCACATGAGTTCGTGTTAGTTTACTAACTTATAATAACAATGATCTCGTTTTTTAAGCATGGTTTGGAGAAAGTGAAAACTTGAGGATGATGATCATTCACGACATTTCCAAAACCCAAGGTATGTTTTTGATTTCTTTATTTTGAATGTTTATATTTTTCTATCTCTTTAATAAAGGCCAACGTGGACTGATTATGATGAAAAATGTAAACTTGCTTTGTAACTAATGCATTGCATGAGGACATTGCAATGGTCAAGTGTAGGGGATTTGATATGTGTGTAAACACACATCTTTTCTAACACTTAATTACAATAATAACCGGACCAAAACGTGTATTTTATGTCTTTTATGTCGGAATTATGCGTGGTTTGTGTTTTTGTTGTGATTTAGGACGAAAAGGTGAAAAGTGGAGAAAACACGGGAATTCACGGGCATTTACGGACTTTTATTGAAGAAAAGATGAAAGACAGAGTCAAGAAGTCAAGAGTGCAAAAAGAACGGAAGTCCAAGACCAATTCTGAAGATTTATCGAAGAAAAAGTCAAAAGACGGAAGTTTACATAAAGCCGAGGAACTCAAGTCTTATTTATCGAAGAATTAAAAGACGAGTCCAAAGAAATCCCGAGCCAAAAGTCATCAAATTCCAAGATTAACAAAAAGATTAAGAAGGAAGGACTTAAGGGCGCAATTAAGAAGAAAGGAAGGAGGGGAGGAAGCTTCCTTTAACCATCCTCCTAATCACCTATAAATACTTCCCATTTTTCATTCATTTGTTCTTGTTGGCTAGATTGACAAACTAGTTCTTCCACCTTTATTTATTGCACTTTTAATTACTTGCACCTTTAATTACATGTCTTGCACCTTATTTACCATTTAATTTCAAGTAAGTGTCTCTTTTAATTTTTGCACCTTTACTTTATCTTGTTGATCTCATTCTACCTTTCTTTAATCTTTGATTTATATGCTTTTGATCTTGGTTATTTGTTTAAAGATTTCATTTTTATGCTTTTGATTGTTTTAAATCATTTATTTTCATAGCTTATTTTGTTTATTTTCAAGTTTATAAAGTTTTTATAAAAGTTATTTTCGTATAAAAACTTGTTTTTCTTAAAGCTTATCCTTTTCGTGTTTAAAAAGTTGTTAAATTTCAGTTTGTTAGCTTATTTTCATACGGTTTACCTTAGTGTTTTAGTCTTGTGCTTATTAGAATCATAGCTTATTTGTTTAGCTTATTTTTAGTACTTTTCTTCGTATTCCGATTGGGGTAAATCGGAAAAGGGTTTATCTTTCCGATTGGCGTGATCAGAAAAGGGTTTTGACATTCCTATCTGTATTCCGATTGGGGGGGATTTGTATACATTCCGATCAGAGTAAGTTTTGGCATTCCGATTGGGAAGGTGACAGGTATTCCGATCAGACCTTCTCTTATTCCGATCAGGGTGTTGAGCATCATTCCGATTTGGGGTAATCTTGGTATTCCCATCGGTGAGTTTTTAATCATTCCGATCAAAGGTAAGTACAACATTCCGATCAGATAAGGTGACATTAATCCGATTGGTACTTTAGTTCTTATTCCGATCTTGTTTGGTTCTACACATTCCGATCGAGGTGTTAGATTGGTATTCCGATCGGGAGAAGTGACATATTCCGATTACGGGAGCCGATTAACATTCCGACCAGGGTCTACCACGATATTCCGACAGGATTGGTTTGATATTCCGATCAAGGTAAGATCGGAATATATTCCGATTTGGGAGGTTTTTCTTCATACTTTGTCTTGTTTAATTTTTAGTTTATGTTTTTAATACTTGTCTAATTTTAATTCTCGTCACGCTTTTATTTTTAGTCATTTAATTAATTTACTTTCCGTCACGTTTTAAATATTGCACCTTTCGTTTAATTAGACTTGGATTTAGTTTAACGCAATTTATTTTGACGCCATTTTACTTTAACGACATTTACTTTAATTGTTTTGCACATTTAAATTTAAAAACAACCAAAAATATTTGTTTCACCAAATTCAACTGAGTCGTACTTTAAGCCAATAATCAATTCGATTAGACACACATCAAAGAACAATTTAACAAAGTAAATTTCAGTTATCAGTATCATGTGGTGGAGCACATCCTAATTATGCTTGTTCAACCACGGGGTTTGATCAAGCTAGTGCTTTTGCCGCGACGGGAACTTATGGCCCTAACGGTCAAGTTCCTCGTCAAAATCATGTTGCTCCACCGGTTCAAGATAGGTAAAACAATGGAAACAATGGGAATAATTTTAACCGTGGTAACCAAGGGAATTTCAATCAAGGAAATGGGTTTAATGCTAATCAAAACAATCAAGGTTTTCACAATAATCAAAATGATTTGTCAAGCTACACGAGTGAGGCAAATTTGAAAGCTTTTCAAAACAATATTAAAGGACAAATGGCAACTTTGAAAAATGAGTTTCAAAATACGATAAAGGGGCAAAATAATAAGACTGAGCTTAACCAACAAATATTTGAACAAAGATTAGAGCAAAACCAAAACCGTTTTGATCAAAGATTAGAGCAAAGTCAAAATCGTATGCAACAAAGTTTGGAACAAGGTCAAAACAAATTGCTTTCGATGTTTGAGTCTTTTATGAGCAAACCCTTCTCTTCTTCGGTTGACTTACCTAGAAACACCATTCCAAACCCGAAGGGTGAGATGAAAGCTATAACCACACGTAGTGGGAAGGCTTTAGACGGACCTTTGCTTCCACATGTGAGTACCTCTCCGGTGAGGGAAGTGGATCAAGAACCCGAGGTGGTTAAAGAAAAGGAAATTCCACACCACCAAAGGAAGACCAGTGGCCTATTCCGGAACCCGAGCTTCCGAGGACTAAACCCACACTACCCTACCCTTCAAGACTTAACAAAGAGAAGCTCCACGAAAAGACCAATGCTCAAATGTCTACGTTTCTTGAGGTATTTAAGAAAATGTATATTAATCTTAGTTTCGCGGATGCATTGCTTAACATGCCTAAGTTTGCTTCAACAATGAAAAGGATGATGAACGATAAAAAGAAATTGGTTGAAGTGTCTACATCTTTAAATGAAAGTTGTTCCGCGGTTCTCTCTAAAAAGTTTCCCAAAAAGCTTGGAGACCCCAGTCAATTTGTGATACCATGTGATTTCCCTAATATGGAAGAATGCTTAGCATTAGCCAATCTTGGTGCTAGCATTAATTTGATGCCTTTTTCCGTGTGGAAAAGGTTATCACTTCCCGATCTACCACCTACTAAGATGACTATCGAGCTAGCGGATCGATCGACCGCCTTTCCAAAAGGTATAGCTGAGGACGTGTTAGTCAAAGTAGGAAAGCTCATCTTCCCAGCGGATTTTATAATTTGTGATTATCCATAAAATTCTCGTGTGCCTCTTATTTTGGGAAGACCGTTTTTGAATACGGCTAGTTCTATAGTTGACATGAGAGCGGGGAAATTAACTTTAAGTTTTGATGATGAAAGTATCACACTTTATGTTGGTAATATCTTGAGACCTTCTTCTGAGTACGACGAGGAATCAATCAATCAAATCAATGTGATTGATGTTGCTAGTGAAGAAGTTTCGCAAGATATGCTTGGTTTTTCGGATATTTCCAAAAGTGGCAATCCCACTTCATCGAATCCGATTATCTCTTTGGCTAAACCTCCACTCACTCCATTTGAGGGAGGGGACTTCGCTCTAGAAGAGCTCAAGGATAATGGTCATTCAAAAATCGATAAGGAAAATGATAATTACCTTAGCAAACCATTCGATCCTAGTGAGTTTGATAGAGAGAATTTTGATCCCGAGGGAGATATTGCGTTGATTGAAAAGTTGTTGAATATGGATCCTTTTGAATCACCACCTATGGAATTAAAAGTTGTGAGTGAAATTGAGACTAAAGTGAAAACATCTATTGAGGAAGCACCCGAATTAGAACTTAAGGAATTTCCCACTCATTTGGAGTATGCTTTTCTTGAAGGAACGGATAAGTTACCGGTGATTATTGCCAAGGGATTAAAGGAAAATGAAAAGGATGAACTTATTAAAGTGCTTAAGAAACATAGACGGGCCATTGCATTGAAAATCTCTGACACTAAGGGTATATATCCAAAATTTTGTACTCATAAAATTCTAATAGAGGAAGATTATAAACCCGCTATCCAAAATCAAATAAGGTTCAATCCAAAGATTCATGAGGTGATAAAAAAGGAAGTTACTAAACTTCTAGACGCTGGAATGATCTACCCTATCTAGGATAGTCCATGGGTTAGTCCCGTGCATTGTGTTCCAAAGAAAGGAGGAATGACGGTTGTTACTAATGAGGATAATGAATTGATTCCTAGTAGACTTGTGACCGGTTGGCGTGTTTGTATCGACTATAGGAAACTTAATGATGCCACTAGGAAGGATCATTTTCCATTACTTTTTATGGATCAAATGTTAGAGAGACTAGCGGGAAATGAATTCTATTTCTTTTTGGATGGATTTTCCGGCTATTTCCAAATCCTCGTTGATCCTCGTGATCAAGAAAAGACCACATTCACTTGTCCTTATGGAACATTTTCTTATCGTTGAATGACTTTTGGACTATGCAATGCTCCGGGGACATTCCAAAGGTGTATGATGGCCATTTTCCATTATATGATCGAAAAAACCATGGAAGTCTTCATGGATGATTTCTCGGTTTTTGGGGAGTCTTTCACTTCATGTCTCTCTAACTTAGAAAGAATGTTGCAACGTTGTGAGGAAACGAATCTTGTGCTTAATTATGAAAAATGTCACTTCATGCGCAAAGAATGGATTGTGTTAAGACATAAGATCTCTAAGGCCGGTATTGAGGTTGATAGGGCTAAAATCGACGTGATTGCCAAATTACCTCCACCCACCACCGTTAAGGGAGTTAGGAGTTTTCTCGGCCATGCCAGCTTCTATAAACGTTTTATCCAAGACTTCTCTAAGATAGCTCGGCCTATGACCCATCTTTTGGAAAAAGAGACTCCATTCCTCTTTTCGGATGAGTGTATTCAAGCCTTTGAGATGCTTAAAAAGAAATTAACCGAATCACCAATTTCAGTTGCTCCGGATTAGGACCTACCTTTTGAAATTATGTGTGATGCTAGTAATTACGCGGTAGGTGTGGTTTTAGGGCAACGTAAGTCAAAAAATTTCTTGCCTATACACTATGCAAGTAAGACTATGACGGATGCTCAAACTAAGTACACGACAACGGAAAAGGAGTTACTTGCCGTTGTGTATGCTTTTGAAAAGTTTTGACCCTATCTCGTCTTGTCTCAAACCATATTGTATACGGACCACTCGGCTATCAAATATCTTTTTAGTAAACAAGATGCTAAGTCGAGGTTGCTCCGGTGGATTCTCCTCCTTCAAGAATTTAATTACAAAATTCTAGACAAAAAAGGAGCCGAGAATCTCGCGGCCGATCATTTATCTCGACTTGAGAATCCTCACCAAAGCGATCGAGAGAATAAGGAAATCAATGAAACATTTCCTCTCGAGACACTTGGTATGATTACTTTTCGTGGTGATGATAGTACCCCATGGTTTGCGGACATTGCAAATTACCATGCGGGGAAATTTGTGATCAAGGGTATGTCGTCCCAACAAAAACGAAAGTTTATCAAGGATATATCCTATTACTTTTGGGACGACCCCTATTTGCTTCGTATGTGCGCGGATCAAGTGATTCGTAGGTGCGTGTTTGGCAAGGAAGCTCAAGATATCCTTAAATCTTGTCATTAGGGACCCACTGGGGGACATCATGGTGCCAACGCCACCACGAAGAAAGTCTTTGATGCCGGCTTCTTTTGGCCTTCCATATATCGTGATGCCCAAGACTTGATCAAGACTTGTGATGCTTGTCAACGTCAAGGAAAGAACTCACAAAGGGATGAAATGCCTCAAAACATTATCCAAGTTTGTGAAATCTTTGACATTTGGGGGATCGATTTTATGGGGCCATTTCCATCATCGAAAGAAAATAAGTATATTCTCGTAGCTGTGGACTATTTGTCTAAATGGGTTGAAGCTAAAGCTTTGCCCACGAATGATGCTCGAGTTGTGGTGAAATTTTTGAAACAACTCTTCGCTAGGTTTGGAACTCCACGGGCTACTATAAGTGATCGTGGGACCCATTTTTGTAATGAACAATTTGAAAAAGTTCTAAAGAAATATGGTGTCACTCATCGACTTTTGACGGCTTATCACCCTCAAATGAGTGGTCAAGTGGAGGTATCAAACCGAGCTCTTAAGAGAATTTTAGAGCGTTCTATTGGAGAAAATCGCACTTCATGGTCGGATAAATTGGATGATGCATTGTGGGCTTTCCGTACGACTTACAAGATGCCAATTGGTTGCACACCATTTAGGTTGGTCTACGGAAAGGCATGCCACTTGCCAATTGAACTCGAACATAAGGCGTATTGGGCTCTTAAGCATTGTAACTTTGATTTGAGGACCGGGGGTGATCATCGCAAGGTTCAATTGAATGAACTAAGTGAATTAAGGGATCAAGATTATGAAAATTCTTTGATCTATAAAGAGAAGACTAAGAGGATTCATGACTCTAAGATCAAAAATCACATTTTAAATGTAGGTGATCAAGTCCTCTTATTCAACTCTAGACTTAAGATTTTCTCGGCCAAGATTAAATCCCCTTGGTCCGGACCATTCACCATTTCACAAGTTTTCCCTTATGGCACCGTTGAGCTAGCTCAAAAAGACGGGCCTAACTTTAAGGTGAATGGTCATCGTGTGAAACATTACTTTGGAGGGGACATACCTACGGAGGTTGTTCCGGATCTTCAAACTTTCCCTAAGGACCAATGAATGCGGGGATCAAGTCGAGCTCATGACTCGGTTAACAAAAACGAGGTGCCTTGTGGGGGAGTCCCATACATTCTATCTTCTTTCTATTTTCTCACAACTAATAATGCTTGATCTTTCAAGCTCGTGCTCATGTTTTGTTGTGTTGTGAATCTTAGGTATGACCCTAATCATTGAAGACTCTCGTGTTCGGTTTTGGCCGGTCCACTTGATCTTCTAATCTTTGATTGCCAAAAAGGGGCACACTCTCTATCCTTTGATTTTATCAACTAACGTTTTATCTTGTGGCATAATTAATAAACGGCTTATAGATTTGCGTGCTCTTTCCATGTTAGGATTTTGCATTAGACTCTTCGTGTTTTAGCAAGGGGGTGTTACTCTTGAGCTAAGAAACATTGAGGACAATGTTTGGTTTTAGCATGGGGGAGTCAATCGATATAATCGCTTGCAATTGCTTTTGTCGTGTCCAAACGTAATCGTTTTTCTCGTTTTTCATAAAAATTTTAAATTTTTAGTGTTATTTTTAAGTTTTAATAAAGAAAATAAGTGCTTTTGACACGAATGTAGGCTTTCCGTTGGAGAAAATAAAAGTAGTTTTTGACTCGACTCGGTTTTTACCTTAGCTTTTCCTTAACGTGTTTGAATTAAGTTTTGCTAGGCTTTTATATAGGGAACTTTAAAATGCGAAAGTCTTAACTTATACGGGTTAAGAACAAGAACTTTTCGCAAGTTCCTATAATTGATCCTAGAAAGTCGTTTATCAAGGGAACTTTAAAATGCAAATTCAAAAACTTGAAAATGTATAAGAAGATGCAAGATCCTATAGATGACTTGAAAACCCAAAACTTCGATTTAATAGGCTAAGTATCCATTGATTTCACATTTTTGGAATTTTACAATATGGAGAACAAGAGATGATAGAGTTTAATCATAAGTTTCTAAAGTTAATTCTTCTTTGTATAATTATTTTTGTGTTTAATTTAACCTCCTCGTATTTATTTTCCACGCTTGAATAATAATTGCTTAATAAATGAAGTTTTTAGCGGTTTAGGCTTGATATCTTAACTCGTAACTCCTTCTTTTTCTTCCCTTGTAATTAAAGTGAGAACACATAAAGGGTGTCAGCGTCATGGACTTTTGATCATGGGATTGCGGAAATTTGGTTTACTATAAATATCATATTAATAAAGAAGAATATATAAAAACATGTTCTCTATGAGCCTTCGGGTGGGAGTCATGTAGCACTAACCTTGTTATTTGAGCCTTAGGGTGTATGGCAAGGGGACGTGTTGAATAAAAATTGCTTCATCATCATGAGCCATAAGGTGGGATGGTGAATGTCAATTCCTTTGTTTTTGTCCAAGGAGTCTTCGGGTGTGGATTTTAAATAAGGAGCACAATTGCATCGTAAAGAGCCATAAGGTGTTATGATGTAGTTGTTGCTAACTCCATTAATAAGGTCATAACTGAGTTTGGAGGTTTTATTGTTGCTTTTAAGTAGTCCTATTAGCCAAATTTCGGGTCCGGGATTTATCCCGCGAATCGTGTTAAGTTATCCTTGATGTGGGCTTTCTTTAGTGACAACGGTTTTTGAAGTCGAGGTTAGGTTTTGAGTGTTGGGTTTACACCGTTTTTGCCTTCATTTTTGGACTAATAAATATCAAATAAAGTCAAATGAGCCTTTGGGAGAATGACAAATAAAATCTAGAGATACAATTAGGAATAGGAGATTGAGTTTAACACAAATTACTTGTATGAGTTGTTTTAATTTAGGGGCTTATGATTAACAATGATCTTGTTTTTACACTTGGCATGGAAAAGTGAAAAAAGTCGAGGACGATGAATCTATTTGAGTTTTATGATCCTAAAAGTTATTTTTTAAATAATGAAAGCAATACATTATGTCTTTGCAAAATAAAGTTTCCAAAAAAGTTAAATAAAATTGTAGTTAGTGTTTTATTTTATCATCGCGTGAGGACACGACAATTGCTTAGCAAGGGGGAGTTTGATATGAGTGATTTTACTCATATCAATTGTATCTAAAAAACAATGAATAAATGCATATAATGAATGAAAAATGCCTTGTATATGTTTGTTTGTCGTTTCATGTGTGTAGGTACCGATGATCACGAAAACCGGCAAAAACGGCACGAGTTTGAAGAAAAGATCGTCAAAGCTAAAGTCAAGCTCGTTTTTAGCGGATTTAACCTTTTATGAAGATAAATGGGGTTGTGGGTCCCACATTTGGGTATTGGGCCCAAAATCCCAACAAGGAAGTTTATGTTATCATCTTTTGGATCATAAGCCCAATAAAGGCCCAAAAACAGTTAACTTGAAACGGATTAGTTTTGGCCAAAAGCCCAAAAAGACTCCTTGTTTTGAAATAAGACAAATTTAAATGGGCTTTAAAACCCATTTGGTTAAAAAACAATGGCCATGCAAGTTGAATAAATTTATAAACGTTTTTATCTCAGTCAAAAAAACATTGTCACGCACACCACATATTCCCTTTTCGATAACCTATGTTTACCCTTCATCTCTCCCATAACCAGAGTTACTATTCACCCTAAAACCCTAGCCAAGTTTAATTTGGGGCTTTTGTCAATTGAAGGCACGTGTAACACACCGCCCTTAATTAAACCACAAGTAAACGGAACAAAGAAGATGGGTGCAAGAATGAGTGACGTGGCCCTCTCCTTGAACCTGATTGGTGGAAACACCTCACCCTCAATAACGCTCCAATGAAAAGAGGCCAACTCAGATTCGAAGTAGCACACCAAGCACACATGGATTGCCACCTTGGCAATCCGTGTGATGATAGAGGATTTTCAGCCGTAGATCAACATTGAGAAGAGAGAGAATAAGCAAGATGCCGATTGGACGATCAAGATGAGTTTTCTTCTCAACAAACCTTCATCAGCAGCCTTGGGGGTTTGGCTATAAAAACCCCCATTTATTTTGTAATCATCATCCTTTTTCTTACTTTTATGTTATAATATTATTTTTAATTTAGAGTTGTAATTTTCTTTTTAATGTTGTAATGCTTATTTTAATTAATAAAAGTTTCGTATTTCTAATTTACCAAATCTCACATCTCACGTTTTTATTTTGCTAAGAGTTTTTGCAATATAAATATTAAAACTGATATTATAATTAGGAATAGCTTTAGTGAATTATCGAGTAAGAAATAGGAATAACACGTCTATCCCCACTGGATAGATGTTAAAAATAAGCTGTTGGGTTCGAGATTAATTGTAGTTCGATGTTTTGAGAATATAATGTTGGTGTTGATACAGTTTAATAGACAGCTCAGCGCTGATCTACTTCCCAAAGGTTTTCGTCAATAGGTTTTAATTCATCTTATTTTTATGCTGATTAATGATCTGTTTTGAGTTGTGATGTATTTGCTTTCTGCTTATGAATAAATCTGCTTAGATGGTGATTTAACTAATAAGCTTAATAGTTTTTAAGTATTTCTGCTTTATTCAATGGAACTGCACTTGCTTATCTGTAACTGATTATAGTCTTATTTTGCTTAAAATTAACCTGTTTAAATATTTTGTGTGCAAACTGCTTAGATACTAGTTTTTATGTGCTTTGATACAAGTGAGTTTTTAGTTATCTGATTAATATAGGATTTGGTTATGATCTGTTATGTGGGTCTTTGATATTCTGAGTTACCTTGTTAAGCTGATGCACCAATTTGAAGAATTGGTTTAGTTTATTCAACGAACTGATGCATTCATCATTTCCTGCATAATTAAGTTGTTGTAGGTTTGTGTGAGTCTGAATTGTTATTTGCTATGCGTTTAGTTGAATGAATGGATCACCATTGCTGTGATGAAGTTTGTTTGGATTCTGTTTTGTTGTAGCATTTTAATCGTCCAAAAATTATTCCTCCAAAAAGTCCCCAATGGGACTCGATCCTGTGACCTTTTGGTTTCAGGACTTACACCTTAACCAACTCGTCTAACCATTCCTTTTGGTTTAATATTGGGATAGTTAGTTAATATAGTCTTTAATTGAGTTGTCAGATTTTATTTAGATTTTTAAATACAAGTTTTTTCATTTTTAGTAAAGTTTAATATTAGTTTTGATTTTATAAAAGTTTTAATAATAAATAAAGAAAAACAAAACATTAAAAAAAATTAGTTTTATTTTAAACATTTTAAATTTTAAATTAATTTAGTTTTTTAATAAAAGTTAGTTTAATAAATAATTTTTGTTTAGATAAAAAAGTTTTAGTTAAATTTTATAATGTCAAATTAGTTTTAATTTAGTTTTAAATAAAATTGTTAATTAGTATAAAGTTAATTTGATTATAAAGTTAAGTTTTTTTATTAAATTTTTAATAGTTTAATTTTAAAATTAGTTTAATTAATTTTAATCTTTGATAATTATCTTTTAGATTTAAAATGGGGAACGATTCATGCACTTAGGTTTAATTTGTAGAATTTAATTTTAGTTTAAAACTGAAATCAATTCAAATCAATTGTCGAAATCGAAATAAAAATGTCTCAAATTCACTCGATCTTCGTGTACAACGAACTTGGTTCATCATCGTGTTTTAATTAAATCCGTCTTTGGTAATTTTATTCTATTACTTTTTCCTAAAGGTAATTTTCTATTTTATCCTATAATGTATCTAATTGACATATACATTCCACGACACACCAGTTCCTTTACCCAACAACGTTGAAATCCTTACCTTGTTGTGGGTATATAAGGTTAAACTCGATGAGTTAGGTGGAGTGCTAAAGAACAAAGCTAGATTGGTTGCTAGAGGTTACAAACAATCTTTGGGTATTGACTTTGAATAATCCTTTGCTCCCGTTGCACGATTGGAGGCGATTAGACTATTCCTTGCCTATGCTGCTCACATGAACATGATCGTCTACCAAATGGATGTAAAGACGGAATTTCTTAATGGTGAATTAAGGGAAGATGTCTACGTAAGCCAGCCGAATGGATTCATCAACTCGGAGTATCCTAATCATGTGTACAAGCTCAAGAAGGCTCTTTATGGGTTGAAACAAGCTCCACGCGCGTGGTACGATCTCCTATCCTTCTTATCTCATCTCGAAAGGCTTATCCAAAGGCAAAGTGGACCCAACATTATTTATTCTCAAGGAGGACAACGACATGATACTGGTACAAATTTATGTTGATGATATAATATTTGCTGCCACTACTCAAATACTGTCTGACCATTTTGAGAAAATTATGTCCACACATTTTAAGATGTCGATGATGGGAAAAATTTCATTTTTCTTAGGGTTGCAAATTTCTCAAAATCCCAGAGGCATCTTCATTAATCAATCCAAATTTGCTCTTGAATCATTAAAGAAGTATCATTTTGAAAATTGTGACCCCGTGGATACTCCAATGGTGGAGAGATCCAAGTTAGATGAGGATAGGAAGGGATAGCTGTCGATCCTAAACTTTACCGTGGAATGATCGGTACCCTTCTCTATCTGGCTGCTAGCAGGCCTGATTTGCAATTTGCTATATGCATGTGTGCCCGGTATCAGGCTCGGCCTACCGAAAAGCACTTACATGTTGTGAAAAGGATCTTTCGGTATTTTAAAGGAACACTTCATCGTAGTATGTGGTATCCGAAGTTTTACTCTATTGCACTAATATCATATGTAGATACGGATTATGCTGGGTGTTAAGATACTAGACGTAGCACTTCTGGCAGTGTGCAACTTCTTGGAGATAGACTGGTTAGTTGGGCATTCAAAAGGCCGAAAAACGATGCGATATCAAGTACAGAGGCTGAATACATTGCTATGTCCAGTTGTTGTGCTCAAGTTCTTAGGATGAGATCACAATTAACTGACTACGGTCTTGGATTCAACAAAATCCCGATGTACTATGATAACAAAAGTGCAATTGCCCTTTGCTGCAACTACGTTCAACATTCCCGGGCGAAGCACATTGACATACGCTACCACTTCATCAAAGAGCAAGTGGAAAATGGAGTGATCTCATTTAATCTTGTATTATTATTAAGTTAACACAGTCATTATTAGGTTGCACGATTTTAGAGTTAGATTATTGGTTTTTTTTTTAATTTTTCTGATCCGCATTGTTGCTTGCGAATTTGTTTTGTTCCAGGTCGGTTCGTGTGTTTGTTCACTGGTTTCCTGCACGATCGTTGCTATTTTGTTTTTCATTTGTTCTCGTAAATTAGGGTTAGGTTTGAACGGCTGCTATTGGTTTTAAATTTGGTCGGCTGACATCACTTTTTGGTCGGCTGAATTGAATTTGATCTTTAATCATTGGAAGGCTGAAGGGTCGGTTGACATATTGACTCTTGTTACTAGTGCGTATTGATTATTAATTGCGTTGGTAGTAATAAATTGATTTGGGCGGCTGACCTTCGTTGGAGTAATAAAGTGGGGGCACTAAAAATCAACGGCGGCTGACATCTTGTGGGGTGACCCCAATTATTCCCTACCCCATTGTCGGCTGAGCTTTAAGTTTAAGAATCAATTGTGCATTAGTTGGTTCCATATCTTTGCAGTATTTTATTCCTAATAGGTCGGTTGTCCCCACTTAATAGCGGCTGACCTTAATATTTAAGTTAGTGCGGCTGACTTGTCATTGCAGTATTATTATTGCTAGTGTTAGGGTTTTGGTTTAGAGCTGCGCATTAAATCATCCTATTGGAATTAATTGGTATTGCAAGTTGGTTTATTATTTAGTGGTTTGTTTGATCGATTTGTTGAAGCTATGGTGGATTCGAGTAATGAAAGTGATAAGCCATTATTTACAGGTTGGATGGATGTGGTTAAGGTGTCTACTCTTGAGGTTTTAGTAACGCTAGAGGAGATATCTAATTTGTTTTCTATTCCTTTGAATACTGTGCGTGACATTGAAGTGTTTGCAAATGGTGTGAAGGCAAACAAATTTCCTAAATGGTCTACTTTACCTAAGGAGACCACTATGCTTTATTATAAAGCTTTGTGTGAACGCCATAAGAATTTAACTAGCAGCACTTCTTCACTCAGTTCAGGTGGTTCGAGTGTGCACTCTGCACAAATGGCTAAGGAAACAGACCTTGAAGCTAAGGCTGCTACCATTAATGGTATGCAATTGTGTAATCTACATGCGGTTTTGAAATTATTTGGTGTAACGATTCGCACGTTTGCTGACGCGAGTGAATTTATGCATGAATTAAGTATGAAGAAACATCCGTTGTGGGAATTGATCTCACCTGATCGTGCTAAAGAAATTCTGATGTTACTTTGCAGATTTGAAGGTGATATGGTTACGTCTACTAATGGAGGTATTAATGCAGTCTCTTCTTCGTTTAATTCTGAAAATGTCTATGAAGGGGTTAATATATCTATTCCTAGGAAGGTTGTTGAAACAGTAAATGCTCGCTACCATAACACTTTATATGGTTACTTTCTTGGTAAAAGGATTGCATTCCCTGTGGTTGAGTATTTTGCTAAGAATAACTGGGCAAAACATGGTCTTAAGCGTATCATGATGAATGAGAAAGGTTTTTTCTTTTTTCAATTTGGATCTAGTGAGGGTCTTAATGCGGTTCTGGAAGGTGGTCCGTGGATGGTTCGTAATTCACCAATTTTTCTTAAGAAATGGACTATGAAAACGAATCTTCTAAAGGAGGAACTAACTCGTATTCCGGTATGGGTTAAGTTTCATGATGTCCCGCTACAGGTATTTGAAGAGGAAGGTATTAGTTTAATTGCTTCGTTTCTTGGTAAGCTTATTATGATGGATAATTATACTGATACTATGTGCAAAGAGTCTTGGGGTCGTTGTAGTTTTGCTCGTTGTCTTATTGAGATGAATGCTGATTCGGAGTTTATAGATAACGTTACTATTGGTGTCCCTGATCTTGAAGGCTCTGGTTGTACTAAGGAGTTAATTCGAGTTGAATACGAATGGAAACCGCCTAGATGTCATACTTGTAATATTTTTGGTCATTCCGGTGATTCTTGTCCGAAAAATGTTAAACCTATAACGGTTGAAAAAGTGACAACTCATGTTGATACAGATGGGTTCCAACAAGTGCAAAGCAAGAGGAAGAAGTACAAAGGTAATTTAGGGAATCAAGTTCCGAGAGGTGTTCCATTGAGCAAGGGTTTCCAAGCAGGTAAGACGGTTGTTTTTCGCCCAAAAACTCACTTGGATAATACAAGTACGAGTGCTGATAATAGTAGTAAGTTGCATACTAAATCTGGTCAGTTGCAGCAGTCCAGCAATCTTAATGGTCCGAACAAGGCTAAAGCTCAAATGAGCAGTGTTTCTACATCTAATAAATTTTCATCTTTGTCCATGCCTGGTATTGACGAAGGGGCTCAAGTAAGCGAGGAAGATAATGAGGAGGAGGAGGGAGTCGAGGTCGTCTTTGATGAATCGGTGAATCTTCTCAATACTCATATTGGGGCAAGCACTCCTACTGGCTGATCCCATGTTGATATTTTATTATTTTCCTCGTAACTTTATGTTATCGTCTTGGTTTTTGTCTAGTTTATATATTTCCAGCATTCTAGACTAGTTAATGTTTATGGCCTGTCGTAAACATTTTGTTTAACAAGCGGCCTGTAGCTTGCGGTTAATGTGGTATTTCAGCCACATTCCTTGTACTTCAACGCTTTTTTTGGTTCTATTTACCGGGGTCATTGCTACCCTTTTACCAAAAAAAAATAAAAATAAAAAATGGAGTGATCTAACTGTATTTTGTCAACACTGAGTATCAGCTGGCGGATATATTCACAAAGGCCTTAGATCGAGGACGTATCAAGTTTTTGATCGAAAGGCTAGGCATGAAATCATTCTCACCTGCGACACTTAAAGAGTTGGCAGAAGAATCTGCAGAATAGTGGTGGAAAACTATTCTAGAGTATCCTTTTATCATGAGCTTGTATATTATCGTATATATTTAAACCACCAAAAGAAAAATACAAAAATATAAAACATACAAAAACCATAAAAAATATAAAATCAAGAAAATCCAAAAATATTTTTTATTTTAAATCGGGCATATCTTTTAGTACGGTAATATTTACGGCCTTAGAAATGTCGATTAAAATTGACACGACGCCATAAATAGAGTCCGTATAAAAGTTGTACGTATTTTAAAACATGCCCATATGGCTTGTAGTTATCTCAGACTGCAACCCGCTTTTCGCATTAAAGTCACGTATTTCTTACGAAAACGTTGGCTCACAACAGGAATTAATTTTCTCGGGTATGGTTTACTTTAAAACCATACAAGGGATCAAGTTTACTTTATAACTTGGTCTAACACAAATCTGTGTACGTTTCAGTGCACTTATTTTGTAAAAATAAGAGAAATCTTATTGCCGCCAAGAATCGTTCTTTTCAATTATTAAACCAAAAATGCTTTCATTGGTATTCGACTCCTTAAACAAACACTACATCTCTTTAAATAATAAAAGGGTCAATGTTTAAGGGGGAGAAAATCTTAAATCATTTTTGTCACCAATATATCGTCTTCCAGAATCTTTCTTAGAAAAATAAACGATTAAATGTTGTTCATCATATGTTTGTCAAGTATATGGTATTTGGACATGCTAACGACTGTCTCTCGTGCTTTTGATTGGACCCTAGAGGTTAATGGTTTTTAGGCAGACTCAGTTAAGTGCGTTGATTGGTTGTGTGTGCTCAATAGTTTATAAGAATATTTAAGTTATAACGAACGTTAAGCATTCCCTTAATAAAAGGTAAACTTAAATAGGCTTTAAATAAAATGTCAAATCGAAAGAAAATGGAGGGCCAAACGTGCATAAGTTGAAAAACTTGATTTAGGTCAAATAGTTTGACCCCACCCCTTTTCTCTTCTTTTTCGTCTCACTATTCCACACAAACAACACCACCATTTTCCGCCATTAATAAAATTCATCATCCAAATATTTGATCTTCTTTCGATTCATCACCACTAAGGTAATCTTATTTTCCTTATTTGATTAATTAGTCGACCCCCACATATTAGTTTAGGGTTTATAGACTTAATTGGATTGATTAATTGGTTGATTAAAAGGGTTTTTTTTGTTACGAAAAACATAGGATCGTTGCCTTGATTGTTTTTTGTGCCCAAACACTTGCGTTGATTGTTAATGTCTGTTGATGTGTGTGATGTAAATCAGTAAACAACGAACTTATTCAGAATTAGGTTGGGTATTGATGTATTCCGAACTATGTGTGTGATTGATGCATTCCGACTTAGGTCACAAACGGGTGTGTTCCGAACTAGGTCACAAACGTGTGTATTCCGAACTAGGTCACAAACGTGTGTATTCCGAACTAGGTCACAAACGTGTGTATTCCGAACTAGGTCACAAACGTGTGTATTCCGAACTAGTTTGGGGATATCTTGGATTTCGACTTAGGTTCGTTATCTTGCATTCCGACTTAGTTTCGAAATCATGCATTCCGACTTAGGTTAGAATCGACATATTCCGACTTATGTGCATCATCATGTATTCCGACTTAAGTATTGATTGATGTATTCCGCATTGTGTGTGGTCTGATGTATCCCGAATCATGTGTGGTATGATGTATTCCGAATTGTGTGAGGAATGAGTTATTCCGAATTATGTTTGGCATGATTTATGACTTGCATTTTTTTGTGATATGCTTGTTTTGGTTTCTTATATCTGATATGCATGGGTTTCAACTTGTTGATTAGTTTGGGTAATAATTGTATGGTCTTTTAGGTGCTACTTGTTATGTTGTCAAGGAAAATGCAATAGGATGCTTTTAAGGTTTATACACAATGATATATATCTTTTGTGTATCAACATGTATGTTTTATCTTAAGCAGATTTCATGGCTCACACTCAAGAGCAACAAATTCAAATTGACAATGAACTAGTACCAGAAGAAAACCGTCTTCCAATCACTCCCAATAATCAACGATTGAAAGAAGGTTTCACTCCATCACAAGCAGCATTCAGAATAGCTATCGAAATCCTTGATCTCACACCGATCAAATCTGCACTACGGATTTCAGCAAGTGTTCCAGAAATTTACATGCATGAGTTTTGGTCATCTATCAAACCCATCACAAACACAAAGTTTTCCTTCAACATCAATCGTCAGAAGAAGGAATTTTCTCTTAAACAGTTTCGTGAAATCTTGGAATTTCCTCCTCCTAAAGGGAAAACATATGCTCCTGTTCCAGACTTAAAACAAATAATAGATTTGATTCTGTCTCTAGGATATGATGGAGAATTGCCCAACATATCCAAGTTTAACACCTCTAGACATGGACAACCCTGGAAAGCAATCTTTAGTATCATTATCCGTTGTTTTATGGAATCTACAAGAGACTCAATTTGGATTATGCTTCTCTCATATGGGAAGTATTTCATTATCAAGCCTTCAGAAACGTTAAGAAGAAATATGATCACTTTCAGTTTCCACGATTCACAAAGCTTATTATCAACTATTTCATGAAAGCCGATGAAGCTATAGATCGACGTGGAGGATTATTTGTTAACTCAGAAGATGATGATTTCTTCATAGTACACATGAGACAAGAAGGATTTAAGATTGTTTACTCAGGTATTCCTGCTCATGTTCCGGATTATATGTTAAATGACAAAATCAAAAAGAGTGCTTCATATAAGACCCGTCTGAAAGAAAATGAAGATCATTCAAAGAGAGCAGAATTGGGTGAATTCAATGCAGAGGTCAAAGCACCAAAACCCAAAGGCAAAAGGAAGGAAACTGATTCCTCAGAAGTTGATACACCAACACAAGACAAGGGCAAAAGAACAAGAATAGTGTCTTTATGGGAGAAAAAGGCCAAGGGAAAGAAAACACTTCTCTCGGATGAAGATTTGATTGAAGACATTGACGAACAACAACTGCCGTTGACTGAGAAATAACAATCCAAGCAATTGAAGAAGGCTTTACTGCAAAGTAAAAGGGAGACGGGAGGTAGTGGATCGAAACAGACAAAGAAAGTCGAGTTGCCTGACATTGCTGAATTTGGAGACACAGATGATTACGAGGACGAACCAGTTCATGATGAAGAACATGATCAACAATACGAACAACAAGATACGTTCATTGATGATATTCAAGCAAAGACAACAGATACAGGGAACATCCAGAAGGAAAAGAGTGTTACCAAATCCTCGTCTTTATCAGATCCAGTAGGTAAGTACTTGAACCTTGACTCTCTTGAATATGAAGTTACTAACACTGATCTTTCAACAAACCCAAACATGGTAAATGTCCCTGTAACTGTGGCCACTACATCAGTACTTAGCACCATTTTCACAACTCATGTCACACCTACACAATCAACTGCTCATCCAACACCATTCCTGGCATCTTTACCCGTCACCCCAGATTTTATGCAAATCATCGAACAACGCTTGAAGGCTCAAGAGGATATGACTATTCTAGTTACAGAGCAATTTGAATCTTCAAAGACAGCCTATGCAAAGGAACTCGCTAGTCTTCGTGATGAATTAGCAAGCAAGAAAGATTTTGAAAATGAAATTGACCAACTTCGAAAAGAATTAACAAGTCGTCAACAATCTGAAGAGTCAATAAAACCAAGTCTAGAAGCTAAAGCAGAAAGGAAGCAGGCATCAATTCAACGTCTTCGCGCACTCAGAAACAAATACAAAGAAGAGAGTTGGAGACTTGCAACTTGGCGTTGAGAGTTATCAGAAGAAGTTGAAACTCACTGCTCCATACACTGAGGTTCCTGATATTCATCACGACAAAAGTCCCTACAGAAGCACTACAAAACAAGTTCCAGGCACTTTCTACTTGAATGGATCCGGTGAGAAGAAATTCCTGAGAATAGCGGAACTCTCCAAGTTTAGTGACAGGACTCTTTAGCAAGTTCGGGACATATTGATTCAGCTCAACAAAACCAAGAAGCATCCCAAATTTACCGTCCAGTAGCACAAAGGGTACGAAACAAGTGCTAACTACCTGATCAACAAGATTAATGAAAAGCTGCGGGAAAGACGCTTAATGAGGAGTCTTGAACGATTCGCTGGTGGTAGACCATATGGAGCACACCACAAGCTAATGAAACGATCCATCTAATGGGTCTTATCTCAGGTCAACTCCATATTGTTTAATTTGTGAATATGTAAATATTGTGAATATTGTACTTTTGTGGCTTGTTGTAGTGTGAAAGTATGATAATTTCAAGAATTCTCACGAGATTCTAAATATTTCAAAATCTATCATACTCAAGCACTACAACTTACCCTCTTTAATTTGAGGGGTAGCATTGATATGTTCTTTGGCCAGAAACTGATTTCATTTTGTTACCCAAAGACCGGTTAATCCATTAATATCCAAAATATTGATGGTTAACATTTTGGATTAGGGGAGAAAATAGGATTAAGGAGACTTGATAATATATTTGGCTAAACATTAAAAAGAATTCAAGTATAAATCAACTTAATATGTGTACTACACATGTTAAGGGGGAGCATTTTTTATGAACAAACACTTAAAGATACAAAACTTTGATATTTATATCACAAGTATCTTAAGTGAGTTTTCAAGGATTTTTCATGGTGACAAGTACTTACCCAAAACACACTTAATTCACGACGGATGTGATGACAAAAGGGTGGTAGGATTAGGTGCTAGTCCAATGATTCTTCCAAAACCGGAGGAATCTTCCCAAGGATATTTCCATAGTTATAAAATAGAAGTCCTTAGGAAAGATGGAGAATGGACTGTGAACGTAGCTGAATGCCGACTAAGTACTGATGCTAGCACTGGAACAATCACAACAAGGTGCTAGTGATGATGTATTGGTAAGCATTAAAGAGGTTGAAGAATGAAAAAGAAATGTAAAGATAAAGGGTGTAAAGAAAGAAGCCCTCCTTACAACTTAGGCAGAAACCGGGTCAACTCATCTTGAAGACAAAGTATCATGGACCCAGTGATGCGATGCACAACCCCTCCCTGCCAACTCAAATATCTCTCAAAAGATATTTGTTTTAATGTCACGGAGTTCAACATGTTATCTATCGGTTTATTCACTCCGAATAAATTGATATTGAAAAGGTGGCAATCCTCTCCAGCCTCCGCTCACTAAAAACAAAAATGCACTATTGAGTCTAGAGCCACGATATCATCAAAAGTCTCATTAGGACACAATTTTAAAACAAGAAAGATTTTTATGAGTCCTACGCAATATTCTTGTAATATTGCCAGAACATCTTAGTAATACGAAAGCATTACAATGAAGATGGAAATCCTGCTTGAGCCAACATCAAACAAGCTCATGGTAGGTGACACGTGCGGTTCTTTAACAACTAATCTTGTGAAAACTGGAAAGAAACGATGGTTTAACTCTTAATTGAGATTAAACTTGTTCCAGGGCCTCTACGCATTATCCAAGTGATCTTGCCAGAACACTTAGAGTGGCACTCTTTAGTGTTCACAGTGAAGAGTGGAAATCCTTCCAGTATCAACATCAAATAGCACTGCGGTAGGTGACAAGCCAGATTCTATTTGAATCAAGCTCGTGATAACTGGAAAGCAACGATGGTGAAAATCTTAATTGAAATTCACTTGTTCCAGGTTTCATGAATTGACGACTTCAATCATACGGATTTTTAATCCAAATGATTCACTCTTTATGTTCGCAGTCAGCTTTGGACGGTCGAATAAAGAGAACGGGTTTACCCGCGAAATCTTGTCAAGGAGATCTTTAATTAGAGCTACCTGTCACAAGTACGATATTTATTATCGTCCAACGGTCTTCACCGACAGGAGGTAAAATGCTATCGAATTACAATAAAATGTCAAAGCCATTTTATTCGTGTCTTATTATGTTGCTGTATTTGAAGACGGTGGCATTGCGGTGTACCAGTTGAAGTCGTCCTCACATACTTATTCCTTCTGCATCAAATATTTCAGCAAATTCAAGAAAGTCTTACCTAAAAGTCTTCCGCTGTATTGACTCTGAAACTTTCAAGAATTCAAAAAAGGATAGGTATGTGGGACATGAAGTCACGAAGAGGCGAACATCACAAGAAGACAAAGATTGCAATTCAAAAGGCTAAAAGAATATGTTCCAAGCAAAAGCCTGATATTTTTCAACACATATTCACAAAAAGAATAAAAGTTAAAGAAGAAAAGAGAAAGTGAACTACGAGCTTAAAACGAAGATCTAACATGCTAGATTAGGACTTTGTAAATTTGGAGTGACCTCCCTTTGGGGGAGATTGTTTGAAATACGTTTTTCGTATTAAGAAAGTCTCGGTCACTCCAACAATATAGTTATTGGCTCGTAGTATATGTTTTTATTATTATTTACATTAGCCCGACCCATGAGCATGTTCATGGGCCGGAAGCCCAAGTCCAATAAGGGACTTGATATATAAACCCCTTTCTACCATGGAAAGGGGTGTTGGTTGTTTATTTCATTTTCACATAATAAAAGTTCTCTTTTTTTCCTCTCTCTAGTTTCTCTCTCTAGAAAAACAACAACCCTCTTGATTAGTTCTAAGATTATCATTATTCTACATATACCCAAGTATATCTAGAGTATTCATCAACAATTACAAGGGTATATTTCTCATGATTTATAGAGATTGGACTGACTGGTCCAAATAAGTCCATATGAAGAAGATGAAGACACTTCCTGATAGAAAAGTTCTGTTTTGGCTTGAAAGAAGCTCTCTTGTGTTTACCTTTTTCACAGGCTGAACAAGGTTTGTCTTTTGAATACACAAGAGATGGTAAGCCAAGAACTTTGTTTTGTTTTGCAAGTTTGTTCATATCTTTGAAATTTAGATGTGACAATCTCTTATGCCAAAGCCAATTGACAGAGTCTAAGACTTTAGCAAAGAAACATGCTCCTGAATGTGTTACAGATGACATGTCTAGGACATATACATCATTTCTTCTTGGAGCAGTCAACACAATTTCATTGTTAGCATTGAAGATTGTTCCTTGCTTATCATCAAACTGAACGATGTACTTAGCATCACACAGTTGGCTGATACCGATGAGATTGTACTTCAGACCATTTACACGCCACTTTTGAGAAAACTATTCCACCACATTTAATTGAACCATATCCCTCAGTAACACAAGATGAGTTATCACCGAATACTACCTTAGGACCTGGTTGCTTCACGTATTTGTGCAGATAACTTTTGACCCCTGTCATACTTCTTGAACACCCACTGTCTAAGTACCAGACAAGCTCCTTGAAGTGTTTCTTCACAAATAACAAGGTGGATTAGTTTCTCTTGTGAGCCCACTTTTTAGTAGGCTCTTTGGCTCAAAAATCCTGACGTCTTTCGCCTCGTTTGAAGTACTCAAACTCAGCATGATCTGAGGTAGAATGGACATTGCTTCCACATGTTTTGCAGCTTAGTCTGACTGAGGATTCAGTACTTTGAGATGACTCAGCTAGCATCCCTCTTCTGACCAAGATTATCCTATTGTGTCCTGAGGTAGTGTGATCATTGCTTCCACAAATCTCGCACTCAGGGTAGTATACACAATCATCAGGTCTATGATCAGAAATGCCACAATTGTACATGGTGGGTAAGGCTTAGCCTTGGATTTTCTGATTTGTTGTGAGGTGGGCCCATAGTTGTAAGGCTGAGCATTGTATCTTTTAGCATTTCTAATAGAAGCTATGTGCATCTCATGATATGCTGTCCTGTGATCTTCACTTTTACATTTCATGCAATAGAGAACTCTAAAGCAGTTATCAGTGGTGTGATTTGTATAGTGACATAGCTTACAGGAGGGTTTCTTTGTTTTAACTTTCTTAGAAGACTCAGGTTCAGTTTTGTTACTTGTTGATGATTCAGGCTGTGAGGACACATATGTTTCACCCTAAGTTTTAGAGGCTGAGTTCAGCTTCTCTTCCATGAAAAGTTGGAATAATCTACTTAACTCCTCTTGATTTACAATAGGAGTAGAGTTGACTGAGTGTGTAGGAGTCCCTGGGGGAGATATAGGTTTGCTTGTTTTCTCAGTGACAGTTCCTGACTCAGTGTGATTTGGTATCACTTTTGAGTCAGGCTTTGTTTGTTCAGTACAACCTAACCCAGCTCTTCCTATAGGTGAGTGTTCTTGATAAGACAATGGAATTAGTTCAGAACATGGACTTGCCCCTTGAAGATTTTGCAAAAGAGGTAGAGGAGTCTGAATGTCTTCATCAACACTAGATGTTTCAGTGTTACCGAATTTATCAGTCTCTTCATTAAGACCAAGTTTTTCATTAAAAGCCTGAGATTCAGGAATTAATATTTTTCCAGTATCAAAGTTAGGCAAAACACTCTCAGGATTTGATCTCTCAACCCAGTCTTTCGACTTAGGAATCATTTCATGATCAAACAACTGAGGCAGGGAGAAATGCTTTTTCACTCATTTCCTTATTAGGTGCATTTTCAGTGAGTTGTCGTGCCCCAAGAAATTTCTTTTTTTGGGAAGGTATTTGACTGTTTATACACTGAGAAGCTAAGGTAGAGCTATTTGTCCATTTCTCATTGATGCGTTTTTCTTCCTTAAGTTGTTCTTGAAGAGCATGATTGATTTTAGTAAGTTTAGTGTTCTGAAGTTGACAGCTTACTGTTTCAAGTTTGGCTTGTTTTAAAATTAATAAATCTTCTCTACATTTGTTTAATTCAAAAACAAGTTTATTATATTTTGAAAGAAGATTCAATCTCTGCTCTTCAACGAACGATAGGTCAATGTTTATATACTTAAGAAATTTTTGCCAATCAGATTCTTCATCCATAGAGAGAAGCATGTTTACCTTTCTCATAGTGATGTCAACCCATTCTCCATTTCGAGCATGATTATTTCCAACTGATAGTTCATTATCAGCTAGAGCCATTAACACTTGATACCTGACTTCCTACTCTTCTGAGGACAAGTCTTCATCATCCCAATCAAAAGTTTCAGCTACCAGCCCTTTGGCTTTGTTCTGAGCAGGCTTTTGAGTCTGAGCAACAATAGGTTCAGCTGTCACACCCCAACATGGCGGAATATGGAGCGCGACGTATGGATATCATCACAACATGGCGTGTATATAGAGATAACTAAATGAAATAAGAAATGTCATAAAATGGTGACACAAATGTCATGACAATATCTCAACAATGCAGGAGTCTAGGTAAGTAGGTAACAGTCCTACCACTTACCCGAGACAAACAATCAACATAAACAAAGCAAACATATAGGTGTCAACAGTAGCACTTATTAAACAAACAAAAGAAACTAAGAAGGAACAGGGATCTCCTTCTAAATGCATTCCTACGCAACTCCAAATCCTAGCCACTTATGTTCTCACGCTTAACCACAATATCACCTGAAAGAGACACTAAAACACGTCAACATAAAGTTGGTGAGAGTCATAGGTTTAGACTCAAACGCCAAAATCAAATCATAAGCTGTGAACTACAACCACTAACAAATGAACATATGGACAATGTGATACAAACATGCATTAGAGCACAGGGAGTCATGGCTCCAAGTGATACATTTTTTGGGTGCCACGTCATCGAAACTCACTCACCCACTCACACGAAAAAAAGTGGGGAGTCATGGCTTGGAGTGATGGGTGAATGTGGGTCTCACAATACCCCTTTTTTCTTCTCCAATACACACACAAAATACAAAAAAAAGAGGCTAAAACCCAAACTCACGCAAGTGGGAATACCTACGCCCATGGCTCACGCCGTGGGTTTTTCTTGTTCGGGGAATCATCACGCCAAACGCGCCGTGGGTTTGGCACCCCACGGCGCCAACACTCCCTGTGCTCTTAACAACTAATATTCAAGATTTAGCAAACCAAACTAAATCCAAGGCTCCCAGCCTTACCAAACACCATGGTACCATAGGCGCCCATACACCTATGTACCAATCCCAAGGCCCCGCCTTTTCATTATCCACTGGTCTCATAGATGCTCACACATCTATGTACCTCCCCAAGGCCCCGCCTTGTCAACATCCCCTTGGTACCAAGTCAAAACATAACAATCATGAATCAACTAGCAGTTAATCACATAAGTATGCACAAGTCCATCACCAAACACAAAACATTCACAACATAATTTATAAAAACAAGACAGTGTCTCTTCCATCCCATCTAGAAGTCAAAATCATTAGTAGACATGGGACTATGAAACTCACCTGATTGAGCTTCTCCAAAAGTCCGCGCACTAGCAAAAAGCTAACAAACAAAAGCACACAAAATCAAAACATGAGCCAATCTCTAAAATGGCTCATCAACCTATGATGGACATCTAACCCTCTCCCATATATATACCTCATTTATATGCTCTAAGTATCTCATTACACCCCTCTATAAAGCCCTTAACTTAGTTTACTTCATAACCCGTCCCGTTAACATTTTACCCAAAACAGTCCCGGTTTTTAGGTCTCCAAACTATAAGCCAAACGCCCACCTAACCATACCCATGACCTCTGTAAAAGAAACCCAATGACCTTACATATGTTAGCTAACTCCTCCTTTTTGACCCAACCTTAAAGCTACTGTTAAGGCCCCGATATATATATATATATATATATATATATATATATATATATATATATATATATATATATATATATATATATATATATATATATATATATATATATATATATATATATATATATATATATATATATATATATATATATATATATATATATATATATATATATATATATATATATATATATATATATATATATATATATATATATATATATATATATATATATATATATATATATATATATATATATATATATATATATATATTTTGGTAAAGGGTTTCCCCGGTAAATATATTAACCAAAAAAGCGTTGAAGTACAAAGGAATGTGGCTAAGATACCACATTAACCGCATGCTACAGGCAGCATGTTAACACGTGATTATGTTATGGCATAAACACAAACTAATCTAGAACTACAATGCAAGTAAACTAGAAAGAAACCAAGATGCAAACATGAAGTCACACATTGTCTTTAGCTTCCACCAACAGCACGAAAGGAGCAAATGATATCCAAATGAGCCTGCCTCCTTAAAAAACCTTGCCAAAGAAAACCCAGTGGGAAAAACCTTGGACAAGGAAAAAAGAGTACAACCCTCACCCGGCACTCCCATCATGAAGAACTCTAGAGCTCGGCACCCTCCATTTGTCAAGCAGCAAACTCGACCTGGCAGACAACTTCTTAAAACGAAATGAAATCAACTTCAACCGAATAGTATCACAAATAAGCTGAACAATCTGATCAGCAGCCAACAGCTTTTTCTTGAAAAGTCTTGAATTACGTTCCATCCATATAAAGTACGCAGTAGCAGCCAACACAAGACGGGCAAGGATGCTAGGACAAGACTTTCCCTTAGAAATTGGAATAACATAGGCTAAAATATCATCAATCCGAGGGGGGATGTTATCCATATCACATAGGCCCCGAACCTTAAACCAAACCTGCATAGAATAAGAACATTCAAAGAAAAGATGGTCATGAGAATCCGGCACCAATTTACACAACGGACATCGTAGAAGGCTTAGATCCACCAAAGGGCCAACATCCCATTGCCTAAGCCGATCTTGTGTCTTCAATTTTCTTCTAACCACTAACCATAAGTGGATAGAGTGACGAGGAATACAATGAGCAAACCAAACAGCATGAAACCAATCAACCATCAAAGCCCTATCCCGAATGGAGTCCCAAGCTAAAGAAACTGAAAAATGATGTAAAACCCCATTTATATCCCGCCACATCAAATCATCATCCTGAGCATCATTAATAACAGGGACCGGGATAGAGACAATGTTCGGAAATCTAGTATACCAATCCTGCGGCCACTGCCAAATACCATCAGTAATAAGATCCCTTACCTTATTAGATAGAGAGAGCCCCGATCTTGTAATACTTCGAAACGAAAGAACGTCCCTTAACGGACATAAATCTGTCCATTTGTCAAACCACATAGAAGCCAATCTACCATTATTAATCTTGTACCAAATAAATTGACGAATGCGTGGTCTAATCTGTAGAAGTTTTCTCCAGCCCCAACTCATATCACCTATACATGGAACGTCCCAGAAACTTCGATCCTTTAACTTGTAAGAATAGATCCATTTAACCCATAAAGACTCTTTACGAGTGAGAATACACCAGATATGAGAAACCATTAAAGCAGTATTAAAATCAGAGAGCTTACGAATACCAAGTCCACCTTCATAAAATGGGGTACAAACAGAGTCCCAAGCAACTTTAGCCTTACCTTTCTTCATTTCACCTTGACACCATAAGAAGCCTCTCATAAGCTGTTCCAAATCATGAATAATCCGAACAGGTAAGACAAAGACAGACGCCCAGTAGATATGCATTGATGAAAGAACTGAACGAACTAATTGGAGTCTTCCTGCTAAAGAAAGAAATTTATTGCGCCAATCATTAATTCTACTTTCAAGTTTTTCAACAAGTACTTTACAATCCCTATATAGAAGCCTGGACGAAATGAGAGGGACACCAAGATATCGGACAGGTAACTCGCCTTCAGCAAATGGCATGATATGTAAAATACTATTCTTAACAACAGTAGCCACATTACAGAAGAAAACTGTGCTCTTAGGGATACTTGGAACCAAACCTGAAGCTATCTTAAATTCCTCCAACGCATCCATAATAACTTGCACAGAGTCCAAGTGACCCCTAGCAAACAAGAAAAGATCATCTGCAAAACAGAGGTTGATAATACGCTGTTGCTCACAACGGTTGTGATAATAAAAAACCTCTGCATTTAGAACCCTCCGCTGCAACATAAGTGAAAGGATCTCCATGATCAACGTGAAAAGATATGGAGACAACGGATCACCTTGCCGGAGACCTCTTTTTCCTTGAAACCAGCCATATAAATTACCATTTATGCAAATGGAATATGAAGTAGTAGAAACACACGTCATAATCCAATCAACCATTAAATTGTGGAATCCAAAACCAATCAGAATGTTACGCAGAAACTGCCAATCCACCGTATCGTAAGCTTTCTGAATATCCACCTTAAAAGCACATCTTGGAGGACCAAACTTTCTGTGATAATTCCTCATTAGCTCCTGCGTCAATAAGATGTTATCCGAGATCCTACGCCCCGGAACAAAAGCAGATTGATTAATATTAACCAAATCGCCCAAATCCCCTTTAATACGGTTAGCAATTATTTTACTAATGCATTTGAAAATAACATTACAACAAGAGATGGGGCGATAATCAGTAATCTTATTTGGAACAGACACCTTAGGGATAAGAGCAATAATAGTATGATTAACCTCTTTAAGAAGTTTTCCGTTAGAGAAAAACTCCCGAATAGCACATGTAAACTCATCACCCACAATATCCCAAGACTTCTTAAAAAACGCAGCAGTAAAACCATCCGGCCCAGGCGCTTTATCATCACTCATGGAGAATAACGCACTCTTAATTTCAGAATTAGAGATGACTCTAACCATATGGGCAGATTTCTGAGCACCAAGCTTTCGAACAAACAAATCAGACGTATTAAAAGAACCTGAAACACTTGCCTGACCAAGAAATTGCTCGTAATGAGCAACAAAAGCACCAGGCACAGCATCTCCATCATGAAGCACATTATGAGAATCACGAACCATTTCAATACGATTACGAGCCGCCCTACTCTTAACCGAGTTATGAAAATAAGCCGTATTTGAATCACCTGCATCAAGCCATTCAATTTTAGATTTCTGACGTAAGAAGCGTTCCTCATCAAGAGAAGCTTCCTTAAAAGCGACTAGATAATGAGCATGCTCTTCTTTCAACAGCACATTGGATGGTTCTCTATCAAGGGCTTGTTGAACAGCATCTAATTCCACACGTAGTCTAGCAACACGATCATGAAGATTACCCTGTTCAAACAGCAGCTTACGAAACGGAGCCTTTAAACCTTTTAAGCGTTTAACAAGCCTAAACATAGCACAACCATGAACATTAGCCAACCATCCGTTAGCTACCACTGCATGAAAACCCTCCTTATGCACAAGAAAATTACTGAATTTAAAAGGTTTAGGCTTAGGTTTGCTAATTGTAGGGATTCGTAACACACAAGGAGAATGGTCAGAAATCCTGTAAGGTTGGAATATCGCAAAACAGCCTGGAAACTCATCAAGAAACTTAATGTTAGACATAATCCGATCAATCTTTTTGAGAATACCATCATCACCCTGTGGTTTCTCATTCCAAGTAAAATGTAAACTTGTAGCATTAACATCCATAACTTGCATAAGATTAACACACTCCTTGAATTCCCGCATGGCAATATTAGGAGTGTAGCCACCACATGAGTGATCCTCAATATTAAGAGCAGCATTAAAATCACCCATAACAGCCCATGGCTTATCCCGCATAAAAGTAGCATGAGCAACCAAATTATTCCAGAGAACACGCCGATGGATATAGTAGTTATCAGCATAAACGAAAGAGCAGAACAAAGTACGGTTATCCATACGCGTTTTAACCTGACAATGAATAACTTGACTTGTTTGAGACAACACCATAACATCCACATTATCATCATTCCAGCCAAGAATTATACGAGTCCCTTTAGGACACAAGCCACCATTTGACGTCCACTTCCATCTGCTAAGAATCTTACGACACATATCATAAACACCCGAAGCATCAACATGAGACTCCAAGATAGCACAAACACTCAGATTATTTTCGTTAATAACCTGACGAACCTCTATTCTTTTAGGGGATTGGTTCAGACCCCTTATATTCCATGATGCTATACTAAACATTTAAAACATTCGTGGCAGGGGTGCTTGCCCCTGATTGAGAATTAAGAAGATTAGCAGATTCATCATAAATGTTTTCAACCTCCTCATCATCATCATCATCTCCACTTAGGTCACCTATATCCCTTGAAAGAGTCCCAAATGAATTCGAAGTAGAAACTCCACTCACCACAGATTTACCGTTATTTGAACTACTAGTATGCAACCCAGATTTGGTACCACTATCAACTTTGCTATTATCATGTTTAGATGCATTCGAAGTCTTCCCAGGATTAGATGAGTTATCATGTATATGAGCACCAGAAGTAGACGACTTCGGACTAAAAGTAAAAGGATTACCAATCTGGAAGCCTTTGCTTAACGGGACACCTCTCGGAATCTGGCTTCCTTGCTTTCCTTTGTTGTTATGCTTCCTACTACGAACTTGTTGAAATCCATCATCTTGTTCATGTATAACTGTAGGTGCCACTTTAGGGATAACACGTTTAGGACAAGTTTCAGCCGTATGACCAAAGATATTACAAGTAGGGCATCTAGGCGGCTTCCACTCATATTCAACTCTAATAGTTTCCTTAGTAAACCCCTCACCCTCCAAATCAGGAACACCAATAGTAATTGTCTCATGTAAATCACAATCAGATTTAATTTCAATTAAACAGCGAGCAAAACTACTACGACCCCAAGATTCTTTACACATAGTGCTAGTAAAAGAATCAAGCATAATAGGCTTACCAAGGTATGTAGGAATCAGACTAATACCCTCTTCTTCAAACACTTGAAGAGGCACATCATGAAGTTTAACCCACACAGGAATACAGGTAAATTCTTCTTTACGAAGGCTAGTCTTCATAGTATACCTTTTAAGAATAATGGGAGAATTACGAATCATCCATGGTCCACCTTCCAACACAGCTTCATACCCAGATTGTGCATCAATATATATATATATATATATATATATATATATATATATATATATATATATATATATATATATATATATATATATATATATATATATATATATATATATATATATATATATATATATATATATATATATATATATATATATATATATATATATATATATATATATATATATATATACGTTTGTCTATCCAGATTTTACTGATTTTGAACATACAAAAAGTTTGTTATGATTAGGGGGTCTTACCCTAACCCACAATCTTATCCCCAATGCAGATACTTCCTATAATATATAAACCAACTCCCATGTTCGTTTGAAAGTCCCAATACAACCCTAAGTACCCCAAACAACCGAAAACATAAAAAGCAAACATGCTGATTTCAAAACTGTTTTGACCTCCGACTGTTGTAACCTATTTTTGACCCACTTCCCGACCTACAATTTAGTTCTCGTTTCTTGTATTTGAAAGCCACTTCAATTACCTTTCCAGGAATACTTGGATAGCAAAATAAGAGTTTGTAGAACTCCCTATATGATCAAAACAATTGACCCTAAATTCTGCCTAGTTTTTAAAAACAGATTCAATTAAATTAACCTAATTAATTACCCTCATCATGTTTAATCATTAACCCTAATTAATCTAATCATTATAATATCATATATATACAGATATTAATTCAAACCCTAACCTAAATCCATCATATAATGATGTACACAAGATTAAAATTAAATTAAATGGAAAGGGTTTACATGTTTTACCTTAAATTTGTGAAAACCCAAATTCTGATGAAGAACCCTAGAAATATTTGAATGTGATGTGAGTTTATGATTGATCTCCATGGGATGATGTTTTTTTGTGTTTGATAAATAAATAAAAGTCTTATATAGATAACTAAATAAGTCCTAGCCCAATACAACTTACCATAATTTATTTTCTTTTCCTTTTTTTTCCTTGTGTTTAACCACCGCCTATAATCCTTTTTTTTCTTTTTATTACTTATTATTATGTTATTAATAATACCTTAATTTACCTTAATTTATTTCAGCTCCTAAAGCCTCCGAAACCTTAAAACCGTAAAACTAGTCAATTTTACGCGTATACCCAAAAAAACGTAAAATATACTGTTTTAAAAAAAATATTAAATTTTGAAATAAACTTTATAACTAAGTCCTAAATGAATTAAAACCATCCCAAAAAATACTCACATGACTAAACACCTTACCCGAGACCTCTAAATGCTAAACCGTAAATCGTAAAAATACGATTTTCTATAATACATATACGTATACGTAAACCACTAAATAACACCATCTCATTTCATAGTCACTACCATGTGAGCTCATGAACATGAAATCATCACACATCGTTTCACTCACAAGGTACCCCATACCGGAAACGATATCCAAACCACAATCTATACACACCAATTAGCAGATAAACGCGTAAAGACACGTAACTAGCACAAAATAAAACTAAGTGACGAACCTCAAAACCGCGGTTGTCACATCACTCCCTCCTAATAGAAATCTCGTCCCGAGATTTACTCCTTAGGATCAAACATACCATTAGCAAACAACTGAGGATACTTATTCTAAATGAACTCCTCTCATTTCCACGTGAACTTTAGTTCAAGTCTCAAATTACCATATATACTAACCAACAATATTTAAATTCATTGCCAAATCTTGTCCTCACACTCAATAAATCTCACAAGTGACTCTTTGATAACACAAACTCTTATTAACACAAATCCCGAATAACCGTACATGCAAATATGCATTCTCAAACAACATTTACCAATCTTAATACACGAAATATAACATGTATACCACTCATTTCCCCCAGGTAATTCTATGCTCATAAGCTACTGGTCCGATCTTTCCAAAGATCATAAATGGACCTACAAAACTCTACATCAACTCTTCCATTTTACCAAAACATACCACCCGTTACTATGGGTGAAACTTCCTACATAACATTGTCACTAAACTCTAGTGGTTTCCTCCTTTTCAACATAGCATCCCTTGTTGCTCTCATCCTTTCCACAAACACCATTACCACATTAGTAGCCTCTTTTACCAATTCTAGTCTACAATGGGGACAACTCACCATATCCTTTCATATAGTGCCTCAAATCGCATTTATCGACTTCTAGTATGATAACTATCATTATATGAAAACTCAGCCATCGCTAAAGAGTTTCCTAACTCCCTCTAAATCAATCACTCATGCCCTCAGTGTAACTCCCAAGGTTGTATAAATATCTCACTTGCCCATCCTTTTCCAGTTAGCTGGATATACTCATATTGAATCATGTTCATCAACTCCCTTTAGCCCGTACCCCAAACTACTTAAAAATTCCAATTTCCTTATAAAGTGACCTATGACGGTCTTTCACATATCCATTAGTTCTTCCAATCCAAATCAACTTATGATCTATACACATCATCAAAAGGACGGTTATCTCAGTTAGTCTATCAACTGCCATCCAAACCCATGATACAACTACTTCCATTAAATTTGGATAGCTCATTAGTAGCACCTATACACTTCTTTCTCACTTTTCTTCATGATTTTTTTATAATCAATACTTCCTTTATACATACACAATGTCTTACCTTCAAGGTCATATTGCTCCTCATCTTGTCTCAGTTAGACCAAGCCCTTCGTCCCTATAACTCCTCATCCATTCGATTATCGATACTAAGCCTCCCAAACAATCAGTATAGGTCAGTGCCATTTCCTTTTCCACACTACAACAATATTAGCCTGCGTTGTGCTTTATTCTACTCATTAAGCTCTACCAAAGTTTTACCTTCGGTTCCTATCTCGACCTATTTCATTCATGCTTCGCTTCTATACACACTTCCTTCTTCTTCCTCAACTCCTACCATACATCACGATGTGATGCTTCCCATCGTTTCTTCCCTTGCCATATTCCTTCATAAGGCATTCCATACATATTAGGCTAACTTTTACGCAAAACCCTCTATTCTCTCACATCCGTACGCAATCCTTCCAACTTCTCAACTACGTGACTTCTCATTCCTCTTGAAATATGAGATGAATTAGTTAGTCTATCGACTATCACCCAACTCTCGTTGTACTTATTCCTCCACCCCATTATGTAATCCTTTCACCAATTTCGTCCTTACATCGCCCTTTCTAAGCTACTCCTATCTATGTAGGAAGTATAGTCTACGTCCCTTTTCCCCATATGATTGTCCAAGCCACGCAACATACATGTTGACGCGTTCTCTGCTTTAGACAACTCAACTCGTGCAACCTACATCCTTCATCCAAACCACCCTAATACGTCATCCATATAGTTCAAGTTCGTCTCAGCTTCACTTCATTCTTCTAATTCCATATCTCATCAACCATGCTTGCCTTTCCCAGATGGTACTTGGCCTTGCAATTTTCTTTCATCACTTAACTCCACCCATCACCTTTTCCAAATGTTTAATCAAGATGATTAAATATGTTTTGGAGACGTTCATGATCTGTATAGATCATTCTCTACGTCTCGTACCCCAAATGCCTCTAGCATTCTAGGCATATATAACAATCCAACTCCACTAACTAAGTCTATCTAGTCATCTATACGCCAAAATTTTCCAAGTAGCTTCACTTGTTTTTTTTCTCACAACCAGTTCTCCTACTCCCTCCTAACAGGGACAGACTAGAGTTCATGTGATTCCATGCAGATCACACTTTCATCTTATACCCACATTAGTTTCCATTTTTCTACTAAGACATATTTTGAATTCTTATTCAAATCTCATACTTCTACTTTGATCTTGCACCCAACATGAGGTATTTTCAATCATCATCTTCTAGGAATACTTGTTTTTCTCCTGCCATGGTTCTCCCTTATTCCTACACTATCCCGTCCAACAAAAATTCCATACTTCATTCATCAAATCTATGGAAATCACCTAGTGCATTGGATAATGCATAACTGTCTCTTCCAAAGATCTTTCATAACACCTTCACAAAACCGACTCTCTAATCACTTCTCCACGAAACTTATTCAGCTCGGCTTCACTTCTCATCCCTCGATATTGATTGCCACACAAATTCTATCCGCGTAGTCACTCGACTCCCCTTGTTACTTCCACGAGTTCTTAATCTCCCATGTCATGTATTCGTTTCATCACGATCCACCGGTTCAGCTCTTTGAAGCTCCACTCCGATACTCGATATGCCCTTCTTCGTCACGAACCATACGTAATTTTCCCATCATAGTGCTTGTCACCTTTCCATTCCTCGTAACTTTTGTGACTCCTTCGAAATCTCTTGCATCCTTCTTGCAACCGACACGTAGTCCTTTCAGCTCCTTGCTTCGCGATGTAGCTCTTTACGCACTCATTCTCGTCTCCATGATGTTACCTAGGAACTTCACACTACCAGTAGCTTCTAACTTTAACTCATCTACCATAATATTTCTAAAAGTACTTCAACCCCTCAATGGCTCACTCTTCCTTACTTGTTGTACTTCACCGTTAATCAGCCTCCTACCAATCATTCTTTCACATTCCTGTTTTCCTTCACGTGTTTACTACTACCTTGCCTCCATAACTATACTTCAATCCCTTTTTTTTGGTAAAGGGTGTCCCCGGTAAATATATTAACCAAAAAAGCGTTGAAGTACAAAGGAATGTGGCTAAGATACCACATTAACCGCATGCTACAGGCAACATGTTAACGCGTGATTATGTCATGGCATAAACACAAACTAATCTAGAACTACAATGCAAGTAAACTAGAAAGAAACCAAGATGCAAACATGAAGTCAGACATTGTCTTCAGCTTCCACCAACAACACAAAAGGAGCAAATGATATCCAAATGAGCCTGCCTCCTTAAAAAACCTTGCCAAAGAAAACCCAGTGGGAAAAACCTTGGACAAGGAAAAAAGAGTACAACCCTCACCCGGCACTCCCATCATGAAGAACTCTAGAGCTCGGCACCCTCCATTTGTCAAGCAGCAAACTCGACCTGGCAGACATCTTCTTAAAACGAAATGAAATCAACTTCAACCGAATAGTATCACAAATAAGCTGAACAATCTGATCAACGGCCAACAGCTTTTTCTTGAAAAGTCTTGAATTACGTTCCATCCATATAAAGTACGCAGTAGCAGCCACCACAAGACGGGCAAGGATGCTAGGACAAGAATTTCCCTTAGAAATTGGAATAACATAGGCTAAAATATCATCAATCCGAGGGGGGATGTTATCCATATCACATAGGCCCCGAACCTGAGACCAAACCTGCATAGAATAAGAACATTCAAAGAAAAGATGGTTATGAGAATCCGGTACCAGTTTACACAACGGACATCGTAGAAGGCTTAGATCCACCAAAGGGCCAACATCCCATTGCCTAAGCCGATCTTGTGTCTTCAATTTTCTTCTAACCACTAACCATAAGTGGATAGAGTGACGAGGAATACAATGAGCAAACCAAACAGCATGATACCAATCAACCATCAAAGCCCTATCTCGAATGGAGTCCCAAACTAAAGAAACTGAAAAAGGATGTAGAACCCCATTTATATCCCGCCACATCAAATCATCATCCTGAGCATCATTAATACCAGGAACCGGGATAGAGACAATGTTCGGAAATCTAGCATACCAATCCTGCGGCCACTGCCAAATACCATCAGTAATAAGATCCCTTACCTTATTCGATAGAGAGAGCCCCGATCTTGTAATACTTCGAAACGAAAGAACGTCCCGTAACGGACATAAATCTGCCCATTTGTCAAACCACATAGAAGCCAATCTACCATTATTAATCTTGTACCAAATAAATTGACGAATGCGTGGTCTAATCTGTAGAAGTTTTCTCCAGCCCCAACTCATATCACCTAAACATGGAATGTCCCAGAAACTTCAATCCTTTAACTTGTAAGAATAAATCCATTTAACCCATAAAGACTCTTTACGAGTGAGAATACACCAGATATGAGAAACCATTAAAGCAGTATTAAAATCAGAAAGCTTACGAATACCAAGTCAACCTTCATAAAACGGAGTACAAACAGAGTCCCAAGCAACTTTAGCCTTACCTTTCTTCATTTCACCTTGACACCATAAGAAGCCTCTCATAAGCTGTTCCAAATCATGAATAATCCGAACAGGTAAGATAAAGATAGACGCCCAGTAGATATGCATTGATGAAAGAACTGAACGAACTAACTGGAGTCTTCCTGTTAAAGAAAGAAATTTATTGCGCCAATCATTAACTCTACTCTCAAGTTTTTCAACAAGGACTTTACAATCCCTATATAGAAGCCTGGACGAAATGAGAGGGACACCAAGATATCTGACAGGTAACTCGCCTTCAGCAAATGGCATGATATGTAAAATACTACTTTTAACAGCAGTAGCTACATTACAGAAGAAAACTGTGCTCTTTGGGATACTTGGAACCAAACCAGAAGCTATCTTAAATTCCTCCAACGCATCCATAATAACCTGCACAGAGTCCAAGTGACCCCTAGCAAACAAGAAAAGATCATCTGCAAAACAGAGGTTGATAATACGCTGTTGCTCACAACGGTGATGAAAATGAAAAACCTCTGCATTAAGAACCCTCCGCTGCAACATAAGTGAAAGGATCTCCATGACCAACGTGAAAAGATATGGAGATAACGGATCACCTTGCCTGAGACCTCTTTTACCTTGAAACCAGCCATATAAATTACCATTTATGCAAATGGAATATGAAGTAGTAGAAACACACGTCATAATCCAATCAACCATTAAATGGTGGAATCCAAAACCAATCAAAATGTTACGCAGAAACTGCCAGTCCACCATATCGTAAGCTTTCTGAATATCAACCTTAAAAGCACATCTTGGAGGACCAAAATTTCTGTGGTAATTCCTCATCAGCTCCTGCGTCAATAAGATGTTATCCGAGATCCTACGGCCCGGAACAAAAGCAGATTGATTAATATTAACCAAATCGCCCAAATCCCCTTTAATACGGTTAGAAAGTATTTTACTAATGCATTTGAAAATAACATTACAACAAGAGATGGGGCGATAATCAGTAATCTTATTTGGAACAAACACCTTGGGGATAAGAGCAATAATAGTATGATTAACCTCTTTAAGAAGTTTTCCATTAGAGAAAAACTCCCGAATAGCACATGTAAACTCATCACCCACAATATCCCAAGACTTCTTAAAAAACGCAGCAGTAAAACCATCCGGCCCAGGCGCTTTATCATCACTCATGGAGAATAACGCACTCTTAATTTCAGAATCAGAGATGACTCTAACCAAATGGGCAGATTTCTGAGCACCAAGCTTTCGAACAAACAAATCAGACGTATTAAAAGAACCTGAAACACTTGCCTGACCAAGAAACTGCTCGTAATGAGCAACGAAAGCACTAGGCACTGCATCTCCATCATGAAGCACGTTATGAGAATCACGAACCATTTCAATACGATTACGAGCCGCCCTACTCTTAACCGAGTTATGAAAATAAGCCGTATTTGAATCACCTGCATCAAGCCATTCAATTTTAGATTTCTGACGTAAGAAGCGTTCCTCATCAAGAGAAGCTTCCTTAAAAGCAACTAGATAATGAGCATGGTCTTCTTTCAACAGCACATTGGATGGGTCTCTATCAAGGACTTGTTGAACAACATCTAATTCCACACGTAGTCTAGTAACACGATCATGAAGATTACCCTGTTCAAACAGCAGTTTACGAAACGGAGCCTTTAAACCTTTTAAGCGTTTAACAAGCCTAAACATAGCACAACCATGAACATTAGCCAACCATCCGTTAGCTACCACTGCATGAAAACCCTCCTTATGCACAAGAAAATTACTGAATTTTAAAAGGTTTAGGCTTAGGTTTGCTAATTGTAGGGATTCTTAACACACAAGGAGAATGGTCAGAAATCCTATACGGTTGGAATATCGCAAAACAACCTGGAAACTCATCAAGAAACTTAATAATCCGATCAATCTTTTTGAGAATACCATCATCACCCTGTGGTTTCTCATTCCAAGTAAAATGTAAACCTGTAGCATTAACGTCCATAACTTCCATAAGATTTACACACTCCTTGAATTCCCGCATGGCAATATTAGGAGTGTAGCCACCGCATGAGTGATCCTCAATATTAAGAGCAGCATTAAAATCACCCAAAACAAACCATGGCTTATCCCGCATAAAAGTAGCATGAGCAACCAAATTATTCCAGAGAACACGCCGATGGATATAGTAGTTATCAGCATAAACGAAAGAGCAGAACAACGTACGGTTATCCATACGCGTTTTAACCTGAAAATGCATCACTTGACTTGTTTGAGACAACACCATAACATCCACATTATCATCATTCCAGCCAAGAATTATACGAGTCCCTTTAGGACACAAACCACCATTTGACGTCCACTTCCATCTGCTAAAAATCTTACGACACATATCATAAACACCCGAAGCATCAACATGAGACTCCAAGATAGCACAAACACTCAGATTATTTTCAATAATAAACTGACGAACCTCTATTCTTTTAGGGGATTGGTTCAGACCTCTTATATTCCATGAGGCTATACTAAACATTTAAAACATTCGTGGCAGGAGTGCTTGCCCCTGATTGAGAATTAAGAAGATTAGCAGATTCATCATAAATGTTTTCAACCTCCTCCTCATCATCATCTCCACTTAGGTCACATGTATCCCCTGAAAGAGTCCCAAATGAATTCGAAGTAGAAACGCCACTCACCACAGGTTTACCTTTATTTGAACTACTAGTATGCAACCAAGATTTGGTACCACTATCAACTTTGCTATTATCACGTTTAGATGCATTCGAAATCTTACCAGGATTAGATGAGTTATCATGTATATGAGCACTAGAAGTAGACGACTTCGGACTAAAAGTAAAAGGATTACCAACCTGGAAGCCTTTGCTTAACAGGACACCTCTCGGAATCTGGCTTCCTTGCTTTCCTTTGTTGTTATGCTTTCTAACTTGTTGAAATCCATCATCTTGTTCATGTATAACTGTAGGTGCCACTTTAGGGATAACACGTTTAGGACAAGTTTTAGCCGTATGACCAAAGATATTACATGTAGGGCATCTAGGCGGCTTCCACTCATATTCAACTTTAATAGTTTCCTTAGTAAACCCCTCACCCTCCAAATCAGGAACACCAATAGTAATTGTCTCATGTAAATCACAATCAGGTTTAATTTCAATTAAACAGCGAGCAAAACTACTACGACCCCAAGATTCTTTACACATAGTGCTAGTAAAAGAATCAAGCATAATAGGCTTACCAAGATATGTAGCAATCAGACTAATACCCTCTTCCTCAAACACTTGAAGAGGCACATCATGAAGTTTAACCCACACATGAATACAGGTAAATTCTTCTTTACGAAGGCTAGTCTTCATAGTATACCTTTTAAGAATAATGGGAGAATTACGAATCATCCATGGTCCACCTTCCAACACAGCTTCAAATCTAGATTGTGCATCAAATTGAAAGAAAAGAAACCATTGGAATTCATCATGATCCTTTTTAACCCAAATTTAGCCCAATTAGTTTTAGCATAATATTCAACCACTGGAAATGCCATTCGTTTACCAATAAAGTATCCATAGAGCGTATTATGAAAACGTGTATTAACCTTCTCAACCACTTTACGTGGAATAGATACCTGAACACCCTCAAACCTGTTTTCAGATATGACAGAACCTATATTAACACGAGCAACAGGTGAAGCTTGTTGGCTTAAACTAGCAGCAGCTGCATAGGATTTAGATGGACCACCAATATCCACCGACTGTACAATAGGACATTCCTTCACAGTTTCCTCGATATCTATCACTGGATCACTTGGATTAGAAAACGTGAAATCAGCCATATTTGAGTCAAATACATCACTCCTCTCATTATGGTTTATATCCAATTGTTCAAACGATAGCTCATCATTAACCAATTTACTAAACGTAGGAGATGAGACACTCACCTCTTTATGTTGATCCAACGACATGCGCATTGTGATATTAGATAAATCTGGTGTAACCCTAGCATCATGTCCAAAAGTAGTGCTCATAGACGAATCCCTAGTATCATCACGCACACCTGCTTTGGAAGCATTAACATGGTGACGTTTTAGTGTTCTAACACTGCTCTTCAACTCCACTTGGTGCGCACATACGATATCAAGAGTCTTGGTCCATTGCTCAGTAGTCATTTGCTTCAAGAATTCATATTTGTTATTTTGGACATCATTCATAAACCTACTAATCACTTCCACCGTATTGAGGGAGATCGAGAACAGTTTTTCAACATCCTCTATTGACCCCACATTCAAATTAATTCGATCACCATTTGTTGTATCAACAACCGAACTAAGGTTTGAGAAAGCATTAGTTAAATCATTAGAACCCACCATATTAACAAACCAACCGAGACCCTACCACACAACCAAACCCTAAACAAAGATATAATAACCTAATCGTGAATCACCACAAAAACCCCTACAAGACAAATAATTGGTCGAATATAAAAACAAGGAAATAACAATTATCGCTATTACACAATTAAATAAAGACCCTACACGTGGTATATATAGTGATGACAAATAAATGTCAACCGACCAAGCTAAACACGTGAGCACAAAGTAACAAACAGCAAACCGACCAAAGAAGTAACAAACAGTAACCGACAAAACCAATTAAATTGTAGCAGAAAAAATTAACGAACACGTGAACGCACAAATCAAATGACGGCAGAAAAAATAAATTAAAAACCAATTTAATCAACCCTAAAACCAATCAACCAAACAAGGACTTTGTTAACTCAAGAATAATCATTGATTAATCGAGAAAACAGCATCATTATAAGGTATTCGGGTTAAAGGAAAAAGAAAATTGGGTTAAGAGAAGAAGGGATTTTTCTGGCAGCCATTGTTGCGTGTTATTTACCCAACCTTTCCATTAGTATAAACTTTCTACACTACCCTCACATCCGCTAGTACTTTCATCAATCTCCTAATGGTACTTCAACCAACTTCTCATAGCATGACCTCTCGTTCCCACTACCAGTCAACTAACTTTACTTACTCTCTTATTCCCGTAACCAATCTAAGTTTCCAAACTTCACAAATCTTAATCATTCCTTCAACACAATCTTTAAACCAAAGCACATTTCTCCCTTCTAATATCTAACCATAAGTAATACTACCCAACTCTATCCTCTCATCCTAACGTTTCCACAACCGCATAACTAAATCAGCCATGACGTGTAACAAAAGAATTCCAAACAATCGTGTCCCAATAAAATATAGGGTAAAATGAACCCTAGCCAAAACAACTAAAAACAAAACAATTTAATCTGAAAGATCAATGGAGTGTGCCAACAACGAAAAATTTAGACTCTTCACGATTAGTATTACTAAATCTCGATACCTTAGAAAGTTTTTTTAAGCTTTCGTCCTAATTAGTTACTTCCCATAAGAACCAAACTCCAATACTACTAAAATCAATCATACTCATTTTTAACCAATAACTCATCCTTTATCTTCATCATTCTATCAAGATATCAACTAGTTAGTATGCTACAATCTTATTCTAACCATTATCTTGTTTACCCATATTAAACTTATTTCACTTGTTATTATGAAACCAATACATGTTTATAAAATACACTGTTTTTCCCCATTTAGGTTGGTTATAACTAAACTACTATACGTTTACAAGGTGTGGTGTTATTATTATCATTACTATAATAAAATTTCTTAACCCCTTTAAAATATATTATCACATGTTTACATAGAAGACTACTCCAATTATTTTCAAGACAATTTTTTTTATAACTTATTACTACAACTAAAAAAAAAGTGTAAGTTACGATATCATACCATACACTTTACAAATTATTTTCAAAACCGTTTTCGTATAATTAGCCAGACTTATTTGCAAGAAAATTTAGTAGTTCGCATTAATAAAAATACATACCCGAATGTAGACACACATCCAAAAGACTCAAAACGTCGTTGGAACTCCATCAAACTCCAGCACCATAAAACACGAACAAACACAAGGTACGTTCAAGTTATAATAACTAGTGAACGACCATATACCATAACTTAACACATAGTAGTATATATACACCCGCATATATATACCTATTAAATCACCCAAAACATACTCGTTACCATACATGTCAGATCAACCAATCGCGTCATATACTCGTTTTTTTACGAGTAACCACCATCTTACCACAAGGCATAAAACCCATCACTAAAACCAGTCCATATCGTGTGACCCCATAATCACATAATATGACTATAACCCAAAACAATAACACACTCAAAAATATCCATATCGTAGGCAACCGTTAAATAAACCCATATACTATACATATACCAATGATCCACATCTCATCATATACAAGCATGTACTAACCCTCTTTCATGCAATCATACTTAGGAACCCATTGAAGTTATGGTACTTGTATAACTATGTTGGCCACCATACTTATACAATTACCCTTTCCCCAATGCACTCCCTCCTATGATGACACTTATAAGAATCAATACAACACATAACACATAAATCCATCAACTCACCTAAGAACATAACCACATAAACAATAAGGTCAAAAACTCCAACTAATAAAATATCATAGTCAAACTCTTGAAATACATAAATCCATAGTCTAGCTAAAACAGCATAGACTAAATCCAAAACGAAAACATAATCAGTTATAAGTCATGTCGCCCATAAGAGTGAAAACAACTTAAAATCCTGCATATCCACCTACTCCTAATAACTCAAACCACCACATGATTCTTAGGGAACATGACTTAAACATCGAAAGAAAAATACTATACCTCAGGTACATAAAATAACCCAACAAAAGATAGAAACTACCATGTACCAAATTATGTACTATAATGTACAATTTAAGCAAAATACAACAATGACTAGCGTGGACGATTATGGTTCAACCCGCACTAGTCACAACCCGAAAAGAAAATAACATGTGGCTAAGTATGAACTACTATGGTTCAACCCATACTAGTCAAAACTTAACAAACATTGAAAGTAAAAACCAATAACATCCAGAAAACTTTAATTAATATAAAATGCACACATACTCCTATGACGCCTATATGTAGGGACCCTTAAGCTATAGACTAGGTTACTAGACTAGGCAACCGAATTCTCTATAACCTATCTCTGATACCATTCTGTCACACACCAACATGGCGGAATATGGAGCGCAACGTATGGATATCATCACAACATGGAGTGTCTATAGAGATAACTAAATGAAATAAGAAATGTCATAAAATGGTGACACAAATGTCATGACAATATCTCAACAATGCAGGAGTCTAGATAAGTAGGTAACAGTCCTACCACTTACCCGAGACAAACAATCAACATTAACAAAGCAAACATATAGGTGTCAACAGTATCACTTATTAAACAAACAAAATAAACTAAGAAGGAACGGGGATCTCCTTGTAAATGCATTCCTACGCAACTCCAAATCCTAGCCACTTATGTTCTCACGCTTAACCACAATATCACCTAAAAGAGACACTAAAACACGTCAACATATAGTTGGTGAGAGTCATAGGTTTAGACTCCAATGCAAAAATCAAACCATAAGCTGTGAACTACAACCACTAACAAATGAACATATGGACAATGTGATACAAACATGCATTAACAACTAATATTCAATATTTAACAAACCAAACCAAATCCAAGGCTCCCAGCCTTACCAAACACCATGGTACCATAGGCGCCCATACACCTATGTACCAATCCCAAGGTCCCGCCTTGTCATTATCCATTGGTCCCATAGATGCTAACACATTTATGTACCTCCCCAAGGCCCCGCCTTGTTAACATCCCCTTGGTATCAAGTCAAAACATAACAATCACGAATCAACTAGCAGTTAATCACATAAGTATGCACAAGTCCATCACCAAACACAAAACATTCACAACATAATTTATAAAAACAAGACAGTGTCTCTTCCATTCCATCTGGAAGTCAAAATCATTAGTAGACATGGGACTATGAAACTCACCTGATTGAGCTTCTCCAAAAGTCCGCGCACTAGCAAAAAGCTAACAAACAAAAGCACACAAAATCAAAACATGAACCAATCTCTAAAATGGCTCATCAACCTATGATGGACATCTAACCCTCTCCCATATATATACCTCATTTATATGCTCTAATCATCTCATTACACCCCTCTATAAAGCCCTTAACTTAGTTTACTTCATAACCCGTCCCGTTAACATTTTACCCAAAACAGTCCCAGTTTTTAGGTCTCCAAACTATAAGCCAAACGCCCACGTAACCATACCCATGACCTCTATAAAGGAAACCCTATGCCCTTACATATGTTAGCTAACTCCTCCTTTTTGCCCCAACCTTAAAGCTACTGTTAAGGTCGCGATATGTATATATATACTTTTGTCTATCCGGATTTTACTGATTTTGAACATATAAAAAGTTTGTTACGATTAGGGGGTATTGCCCTAACCCACAATCTTATCCCCAATGCAGATACTTCCTATAATATATAAAACAACTCTCATGTTCGTTTGAAAGTCCCAATACAACCCTAAGTACCCCAAACAACCCAAAACATAAAAAGAAAACAGGCTGATTTCAAAACTGTTTTGACCTCCGACTGTTGTAACCTGTTTTTGACACACTTCACGGCCTCCAATTTAGTTCTCGTTTCTTGCATTTGAAAACCACTTCAATTACCTTTTCCAGGGATATTTGGATCGCAAAATAAGAGTTTGTAGAACTCCCTATATGATCAAAACAATTAACCCTAAATTCTGCTCAGTTTTTAAAAACGGATTCAATTAAATTAACCTAATTAATTACCCTCATCATGTTTAATCATTAACCCTAATTAATCTAATCATTATAATATCATATATATATATATATACAGATCTTAATTCAAACCCTAACCTAAATCCATCATATAATGATGTACACAAGATTAAAAACAAATTAAATGGAAAGGGTTTACATGTTTTACCTTAAATTTGTGAAAACCCAAATTTTGATGAAGAACCCTAAAAATACTTGAATGTGCCGTGAGTTTATGATTGATCTCCAGGGGATGATGTTTTTTTGTGTTTGATAAATAAATACAAATCTTATATAGATAACTAAACAAGTCCTGGCCCAATACAACTTACCATAATTAATTTTCTTTTCCTTTTTTTCCTTGCGTTTAACCATAATCCTTTTTTTTCTTTCTTTTTATTACTTATTATTATGTTAGTAATAATACCTTAATTTACCTTAATTTATTTCAGCTCTTAAAGCCTCTGAAACCTTAAAACCGTAAAACTAGTCAATTTTACGCGTATACCGAAAAAACCGTAAAATATACAGTTTTAAAAAAAATCTTAAATTTTGAAATAAACTTTATAACTAAGTCCTAAATGACTTAAAACCATCCCGAAAAATACTCACATGACTAAACACCTTACCCGAGACCTCTAAATGCTAAACCGTAAATCGTAAAAATACGATTTTCTATAATACATATACGTATACGTAAACCAATAAATAACACCATCTCATTTCATAGTGACTACCATGTGAGCTCATGAACATGAAAACATCACACATCGTTTCACTCACAAGATACCCCGTACCGGAAACGATATCCAAACCACAATCTATACACACCAATTAGCACATAAACACGTAAAGACACGTAACTAGCACAAAATAAAACTAAGTGACGAACCTCAAAACCGCAGTTGTCACATCAGCTTCCAAGAGTGCAAGTTTTGCTTTAACCTTTTTATACTCAGACCTATAGTCTTTCTCAATTTTCTTATTATTTTGAAAACTTTGGTTAATTGGAGAAGCCTGAATTAGTTTTGGTGTAAACTTGGGTTGAAAATTGTCATTGCCTGATGAATAATTTTGATTTTTATAAGAGGCCAATGGAGTTTTTGAAAGACAATATTTTGTAAAATGCCCCGTTTTACCACATCGATAGCAATCCACTCCCTCAGTGGATTGGTTACCAGCAAATCTAGTTCTTTTGATATAGCGTTTGGTATTTGCCAACATGGCCCTTTCATGATATTCCCTGTTTAGATCCCTTATGTATTCAGCACTATATCTTTCATCCACCTCATCATCTGAGGTTTCCTGAAAATCTTGAACAATTGCATTTTAGTAAAAAGCAGTTGTAATGGGGCCATGATCAATTTCGGTAGGTTTGGCTGAGGTGTCTATTATTAAGGCCTTCTTGGACTCAGGATATCTTCTATTTATTATCTTCATAGATAAGTCTCCCATAAATGTCTGCAAGATCCTGAGTTTGTATGTGATTAGCATTTCTCAATCCTTGAGAAAAACCAAGCCATGTTTCAGGGAGACTATTCACAAAACCAACATTGATTTCATGCTTAGACAGTTTCACCCGTCATTCGTTAGCTCATTGAGCAAGGTCTTATACCTGGTCTAAGTCTGAGGAAGTGTTTCAGATGGTTTGGCCATGAAAGTGTTATATTCTAACTTCAGGTCCATGATCCTATTTTCCTTAGTTTCGGATGGTCCTTCGAAACTATGAACAAGATCTGTCCAAGTATCTTTGGCCGTCTCACACTCGATGACAGCCTCTATAATATCGTCAGGAAGACAAGATATTATGATGCTTTTGAGACGTTGGTCTTGATTGACCACTCTCCTTTCATCGTCAGACCATTGGTTTTCAGGTTTTGTCATCACCAACTGCTGTTATTGGTTTGAATAGACCATTCTTAATACAAGTTATGTAATAAGGTTCCATTCCCATCAAATAACATAGCATTCTTTTCTTCCATTTGTTAAATCTTTCAACTTCTAACTTAGGAGCGTTAACAGAGTAACTCGCTCCTTTTTTGTTAACAAGTTAGGGTACGTTACATTCAGCCATAATGGATCAAGGTTTTAAAAACTTTGAGACGGTGGTTAAAAGTTTTATAATCCTACCGCTCTGATACCACTTGTTGGTCCCTTGTAATTAGTACTATACTTAAGAATACTAAGTATAGTCCTAACCCATGGTTAAGTAATGCAATAAACTTAATATAAGTAAAGTAAATAACACAAAGGTTTTTCAACGTTTAACTCTTAGCTTTATTAAAAAATTATACCATATTGTATACGAAGCTACGATAGGGATTGAATACACAATGTGTGGTTTTGTGATCTCCTCACTAACAAGCTAGTCCAATCATAACGATTGCTAAGCTTGACGATTCTATCAACAAGAGTTTTAGAACTCAAGTGTTTGATCGTATTTGGAGGAGAGAAAACTTTGTTTGTGAATGTGTAAAGCATTAAGTGCACAAACTTGTTTTCTCTCCTTTTACAAGCATCCTATTTATAGAAGGAAAGTTGGGTATAAGACAATAATTGCCCATGTGCAATTCTTGTCTTATTGGTACAGTGTAGTATCTTGTCTTACCCTATTCTACGTAGTAAGACGTAAGTCCTTTACACTTGTCAGTACCCCATCTTTCCCAAAAGGGTAAGTCACGCTAATTGTGTGATGTACTTCATCTTGTCACAATTCAACTTATCCCGTGTTTACTTCAGTCTTGGAGAATGCTTGTTTTTCTTTAGGGAGATCGTATGGGGTTCAGTGAGTCCATTGCCACAACTCACTGAACCCATCACCTTCTTCTTCGTCATAGAAGTCATTCAATCAGCTTCGCCTCTCTAAATGCTCGAGTCTTTCTTTTAGACTCAGTCTAGGAACTCAAAGGCAACTCACTGAGTGACTGTTCACCCAGTGACTTCATTATGTTCAAGGTTAATACTTCACTTAGGCTGATTGTTATTCAAATCCATCAGTAAGGTCATTAGGTACTGAATTGACCTAACAAGATTCCATTAGTCCTTTGTTAATTTCCTTCATGATAGCTTAAGTAGTGTTTGGATTTGTTGAATTTGTTAAGATTTAGTTTTATTCATTGTTAGAACTTGTTAGCATTTCATTTAAATTTTATTGAGAAGTCTACATTTGCTTTTGAAAGTTAAAGACACAAGTAAAAAGGGCAAATGGCATCTAAAATGCTATGGGTCACTTTTTCATTCTGAATAGCTATTTTCCAAATCAGTTTTCTCTCTGCTTAATAAGAATTAGAGGAAGTTGCTTAGTGATTTAAAAATCCAGAAGTACCACCTTTTATTTTGTAGTTAAGTGTTTTGGTTGTAGCTTATTAAAAAATAAGCTACACTTTTTCAAAAGTCACTGGTTAAAAGGATTTCAGTCAAGTTCTATAAGCATTTCTGTTTTCGTTTAATCTATGTTTCTAGCTTATTACCTTTTATAAAAGTATCTTATTCTTAGCTTATAATCATCCTTTGATCAGTAGAAAGTGTTTTTGTAAAAGTCAACTTTCGGTCAAACTTGGTCAAATAAGCTGTTTGAACTAATTGACATTTTCCAGCTTATTCTGTTGACAAATTTGGGATTTTCTTGGATAGGTCTCATTATTTTCAGCTTATTACTAGTTGTGGTGCTTTCTAGCTTATTTGGTTGTCTAAATTTGCTCATCTCTTAAAAGTGACATTGCACAAAAAGCCAATAATTCTAGCTTATTTCATCCAATAAGCTGGTAGTTGGCTAGCTTATTTTCAATTTGAAATCTTTTGAAACTGGTTTGAGCTTATTCCATTAAGTAGAAGCTTAGAACCAGCTTATTCAGTCATCTAGCTCGTTTTTCATATTATTGAAACATTTTTGTCACTTCTGGTCCCTAGAGTTTGTTGGGTTGGTTAATTCTGTTTTGATAGTTTTGAGTTTGTTAATTTTCTGTTTTAAGTCCTTGTAGTTATAACTGTTCTACATTTCAGTTTAATTAGTTTTCAAGTTTGTTTAATTTACCATTTAGCACTTGTACTTTCAATATTTTTACATTTCAAGTTTAATACTTTGGTTGTGCATTAGTTACTTGTACATTGTGTTTTAATTGAAGTACGTGCAAATTGTTTTAGTGTAATACATATTTTACGTAGATAATATTTTTACATTTTTACGTGTTACGTGTTAAATAGAAACAGACACCATAATCTCACGATCTAATACCAAAAACAATAAATATCTTTTCTTGAAATTTGTTAATCAATTCGATAAGATTCTGAGAAAACGAACTTGTACTAAAAACCACTTATTAACTGGCGCCGTTGTCGGTTCTTTTCGTGAAGATTGACGGTTTCTAGTGAGACATATTGGATTTTGGGATCCCTTCACTTTGTGAACGTTATTTTTTGTTGCTAATAAAAAAATCAAAAATCAAAAATATAAAAATTAAAAAAAATAAAAAAAATAAAAAAAGCAATTTCTTTCCTAAGAATTGCACCCAAAAAATTAAAAAATTCAAAAGTAACTCTTTCCTAAGAGTTATACCAAAAATACTACGTACATATTACTATACAAATTACTTTTTCTACTTCGATTTCTCTCTCAATTTTCTTGTGAATATATTCTCTTATAAAAAAATAAAAAATACAAAAATATTTTCTGTATTTTACTATAAGTAAATATTAAGTATACGTAGATACGAACCACCAATACACCTACTTCCATAAGTATTGCATTGCAATACACCGTTTGTGGCGGCGTTCCGGTGCCACTTACGTGTATCGATCAAACATTATTAAGGCACAATAGATAAATACTTCAAGATATTTGATCTAGAGAAAGAATCCACTATGTAGGGAGATTGTATTTCACATTCGAAAGGAGAAGGCTCTTAAGTGCTTCACGACGCCTCGTTCCTCCGCTCCCTTGTGGTTCTTTCAAAGGTGATAATAGTAAGTGGTGTGCCACCGAAGTAGTATTACATATATACTTTTTTGTGGATATTAATTATCGAACCTCGATTGGGGTAATCTCTACCCTTTCAAAGTCATCAAGGGCAATCCCCTTATTCCTCAGTGTTTAGTTGTATGCGCACTCGAGCGCGTACACACATACCAAGTGGTGTACCGCGTCCTCCCAAAAGGAAGTACAAAAAAACCGTTTCTCAAGCCGATCACGAGCATCGCGCTTTTTTTTTTTTGGGTAAAGGGGACTGACCCCGGTAAAATTTATTACACCAAAAAAACGTTGAAGTACAACGGATGTAGGTGAAGTCCTAACATCACGGCCCGTTACATGGGCTACAACCATGCACACATCACGTGCAATGATCCAAAATCGTACATAAGAGTGACATGCCACTCTTATGACTATCAAATAAACTTAGAAAACAAAACAATAAAATAAAGAAAACTATATGGTACATGTTTCTAGCTTATACTTCCGAGAAAAACAATCTTGAAAGCAAGATGTGAACACAAAGCGTATTATTAAATACGCTACTTCCAAGCAGCCAACCTGCATATATGATACCGAATCTCGGCAAGACCAGTAATAATAAGCATTCCAACGGAAAACCCTAAAACCCGGGCTCTTGATCTGCCATGTGAAAAGAACTCGGCTGCACCTGGGATCTGCGAACAAGACCCAAATAATCGTGATAAGAACCACGATACATCCAATACAAAATCTATTCCACCTCTCCCAACCCATCGTTCCAAAACATCACAGCCTCAACGAGGCACCATCCAAAGCAACAACAAACTATGAGATCATAAGGACCCACGCAGATCCAATCAAACAAGATAGTAAACCTAATCGCTTTACAAATGATCGAATACAAGTAAAAACTTGTAACCACCGAACTGATGGGATCACATACCCTAAACATACGCCAGTCAGCTTCATGGTGATCTTGATGACATAGACATACAACCTCATAGCCTAGATCAGTGGCCATAGATTAAACATGAAAAAAGAAACCTTAAAAATTAGGGTTTACCCAGCACACTCATCTTGACGGCATGAAAACCCTAACCAGGCTAAGCAATGAAAAAACAGGCCGCCACCCTTAACCACATACAGATCTATGAATATCAATCAATGAACCGCCTAGATCTCGCAACACGCAACCCACGAAACCCTAATAATGAACAGCAATAATAATGAAACCCTAAAAAATTAGGGCAATGATTTCGGTAGGATAGGGAGATATCAAAAGACGCACACCACTTTTTCATAACAATCACTTACTTATACCCAATTATATACCACAAGAAATCAAACCAGATTAATCAAGTAAATGTTAATTGAAATCCGCAAGGAGAACAAAAAACAATATACCAATCAAACTAGTATGATGAATCATAGATATAGAATCGTTTATAAGAAAGATTTAGCCGGATAATAAAGAAAAAGTGGCGGCTGGATATCTCCCTAGGGAGAGAATTTTTTTAATCCATCCCGAGCATCGCGCTTTCGATACTGTTGAGAACGTAATCATGGATAATCAACATATGTGGGAGATTCTCCAATCCAATGTGGATGGAAACGCGGATGCTATTGTAATCCCTGATATAGCCGCCAATTCCTTTGAACTTAAGACATGCATCATTCAAATGGTTTCCACTATACCTTTTTTAGGCAGACCCATGGATGACCCTTACGACCATATCAAGAGATTCTTATCATTAAGTAACATCGTGAAGTAAAATGAGGTATCACATGAGGTTATTAGACTCATGATTTTCCCTTTCTCATTGGAAGGGAATGCTAGGATTTGGCTGGACAAGCAACCATCCAATAGCATACTCACTTGGGCTGACTTAAAGAAGAAGTTTGTAAACGAGTTTTTCCCACCTTCACGAACAACTTCTTTAAGAAATGAGATAATTGGTTTTCAACAAAAGGATAATCAATCTTTTAGTGAAGCTTAGGATGAGTTTAAATATTTGTTAAGAAAGTGCCATAATCATGGTTTTGACCTAATTCACCAAATCACCACGTTCTATAATGTTTTGAGATCTAGTGATCAAGATTTACTTAATTCTGCTACGGGCGGGAATGTTCTTTTAAAATCTACACAAGTTTCTTGGGATATCATTTAAAACAAGTCTAAGGTCCCTACAAGTAGAAATAGAGAACAAGTGGCAAGTGCTAGGGTAATGAGTGCTCATATTTCAGATGAATATCTTCAAATAGCTAAATCAACAAATAAAAAGCTTGATAAACTTTATGATGCACTTCTTAATAATAAAATTGGGAGCACTCTTCCTACTAACACTCTCAATGCCATACAACAACAATGTGAGACCTGTGGTGGACCTCATTCTTATTTGAACTGTGATAAAGTTTATAATGACCCCCAAGAATGCTATGCTTTTAATGATGATGGGAGGGCACATTTTAAACCCAATATCAACCCTAACCACTTGTCCAATAAGTCTAAAAATTACCTTGCACCACCTGGTTTTCCACCTCATCACCCATCACCACCCCAAGGTCAAAACAACCAAGTTTAAAATAGGAACCAATGGAAAAATATGGGTAAATATCATGGGAATGCCAATGTGAGGGGTCAAAATAACTTTCAAGGTCAAAATCATTTTCAAGGTTCAAATCAAGGGTATAATCAAGGTTTTCCTAATCCAAATCAATTTCAAAACCAAGGCTTTAATCAAGGAAATGATCTTGACCCTCAAACTGAGCTTGTGCTTTACAAAATGAATCAAATGCAAGAGGAAACCAATAAGAAATTAGCCTTTATGGAAACTCAACTTTTGTAAAACCAAAGACCTCAAGGTGCATTGTGTTGATCCCAAACTTAGATCGTTTTAGCTTGTGTAAACGAGATTAGATCAAGTTATACACGTAGAGAAACTTTGTTTATGTATAAAGTAATTTAAGTGTTATGCGGAATTAACACTTAAACAAGAACACACAAAGGATGTAAACAAACTTTCACTTGATTGATAATAACAAACTTGCTTACAATGAAAGTGTTTAACGCATGAAAACTTATATATCAAACATAACCTAAAGGTCTTCTTTTATAGACATAAGAAGCCTTGTAAAAGAGTCTACGTATCAATTATTCTAGGTAAAGATAATTATAGAAAATACAATGTTGATCCTATCTTTACTAGAAACAAACTAGAAACAAAATACGCGTAGACCATATCTTTCTATCAATGCTTGTCTTCAACCTATCAACTCTTGACTTCTTCCTGTCAACGCTTGATCTGTCAGCGTTTGTTTTCTTCCTATCAACGCTTGTTTTCCTCTTGTTAGCGCTCAAGTGGACTGGCTACATTTTATTCCCAACAATCCTCCCCTAAACTTGATATCTACTCTAGTAATCAAGTTTCTGAATAAAAATTAAGAACTAGGAGGAATCTTACAAATCTTATCATATTGGTAATAAACATGCCTAATCAAATCTTTGGCCACATCACTTGAATAGTCAATCTCTAGCTGTTGTCTTCATCTTTTCCAAAACTTCTTTGGACATGGGATACTGACCATCTACAAGAAGATACTCATCAAACGTTGTAGAGCTCAAGTAGTACACACCAGCAACTGAATACAATAGCCATTGAAGACCACTGACATCATCCTCCAGATACTTCCAAACAGTAGGATCTTCTTCTCTTGGTCAACACATTCTCTTGAATGTTGACCAAAGTTTTATTCCATTGACTGAAGTAGGAGCTTCAGTCTCATACTTGGCTTCCAACAACCTCCAGAGGTCTACCAAGTCTTCTCTATCCACACTTGCAAAGAGAGACACAAGAGTAGTAAAAGTGTGTACCTCTTTCCCATACCTGTCAATCTTCCAAAACCCACTTGCATCTTCTTCATAGCTTATAATAGGGTTTCTAGCATCAAGAGGTAACACTTGTACCATATCTGAAGCTTCCATGGGTGAGAGCTTGATGCTCCTTCTTATAACAGCTTCACTGGGATTCAATTTATCCATATCTTTAGGGAACTCAAGTGGAACTCCCTTCTTCAAAGGCCTTGGAACGATCATTGCCTTCTGAATCTCCATCTCTTCTGCAAGTTCTTCTTTCCTTTCATCTAAAAGAAGTCTTAGAGTGTTCATTTCCTGCACTTTTTCCCAAATGGGATAAGCCTTGTACTCCAACTCTTCAAAAGATAATCCCAAAAATTTCTTATAGGTCCATCCTGTTCCATGACATATGAGTAGCATGTAGTAAAGCTCCCTTCTATCCTTTTTCAGCAGTGAGAGAACATTGCTAGCTTTATGTTTCAGAATTACCTTACAGTCTTGTTGAACTCTTAGAAGAATTTCCAAACCCCAAATTTGGTCTGAAATAGTCAAATCTGGATTCTCTATACACCTATTCTCCCAAGCATGGTACATCTGGACAACTTCTGGCATATCAAAATCTACTTGAAATTTCAACTCTCTAAGCTTCTCTCTTGCCAAAACATCACCATATTCAAGTCTCTCAAGTTGCTCAATTATCATCACACTTGAATCTGAACTGGCTTCATCACTTCCTTCTTGTTCCTCTAAAGTGACAACAAATGGTGATTCACCAACCTTCTTTATTTTTTGTTCCACAAGTTGTGCAGCCAACCTTCTATCAAACTCTACCTGTGCTGCATCCTTTGGAACTTCTACTTCTACCATGATTCCTTTACCCTTATCTAATGGATCAATGATGGGTAAGGATGATGGTAATACCTGTGACGAAACTTCTTTGATGATAGCTGATGACTGGAATACATCAACCATATCTGCAGGTCTGTCAACGCTCAAATTTCTTGTGTCAGCGCCCAAATTAATCTTGTCAGCGCTTGGTGTGTCAGCGTTCAAATTTTTCTTGTCAACACCCAAATTACTTGTCTCAGCGTCGTTTGTAAATTGCTCCAACATACTTGTCTCATCGCCTCTTGTAAATTGCTCCAACATAGCTGTAAAAGACAAGTTTAAATTGGTAGGAGTAACCAGAGATGTGTCAAAACCTGGTTGCTTCTTCAATTCAGTGAGGGCTTCAGCAACACCCAAATATTCTCCATCATGTGAGCCTTTATCACTCACATTAATCTGCTCATCCTCCCCTTTGGAAGATTCCTCCATCCCACGCTTAGTGCTAGCATTCTCCAAAATGACAATCCTCTCCCTCAATTGCTTGAGTTCAAGGCCTTGTGTACTGACAATTTGTACCAAGTCTGCATTTTTCTTTTGCAAGCTAATGCAGATTGTCGTCAATTTCATTAATGTGTATGGTTCCAATCTGCCCTCCTCTAAAATGGGTATGTGACCTCCCAAGTTAGATTCATGGGGCATGGATGAGGTCTTAAAGATGTTAGGACTGTCTTGGCCTGCATCTAAGACAGAACCAATAGTCCCAGCCTCATCCATAGCACCAACCACACTTGTGGTGGTGGTTCTCTCTGCTACATGGCTAGGACCACTAGAGGAGAACACTCTGGTAGTCCTTTGGCATTTTTGCAACCTATATTGAGGTGGGGTAGAAGATGATGTGGATTGGGTGGATGTAGGAATGTTAAGGGGTGTATGGGTCTGGGAAGGAAAGGTGTCAACGTCTGGATTACTTGTGTCAACGCCAACATTTAGTGTGTCAGCGTTGAAGGGTTCTTTGTCAATTTCCATGTGTTGAGGTGAAGGCAAAGGTTCTGGTATTGGGTCAAGTTATGGTTGTGAGTCTGGTTGGGGTTGTGCTGCTGCAATAACAGCAAGCATAGCTGAGGTGAGGGGTAATTCACGGTGAGGGGGTGAATTCATCTTGGTAAAAATAGCTTTCTTTTGCACAGGAATCTCATAAAAGTCATCATGATCCCTTGTGCAGTAATTTTGCACATCAAAAACCATTTGTAAAAATCTGGGATAAGCCAAAGTCATCTTATTCCCTTTGTTTTTACACATGCCATCAAAAATCATTTTAGAATAATTAAACTTTTTCCCATTTGCAATGCACACAATTGCACTAGCAATTGATCTATTAATTTCATTGTGTGCAGTACACTTGGGACTCAAACATTGCAAGATGACATGTATGAGGTACTTCCAGGCTGGGGGAAACTCTTGTTTATGATATTTGTTTTGCCCTCAATAGGGAAAGGATACCCCAAAGCCCGAAGTCCGTGTTCAATTTCATGAATGGGAAGGGTGGTTATACCATCTGCATCATCAAGATGCAAAGCCTGGCGAACCAAGGCTTCAGTAACCACCCAAGTACGCCCATGAACAATAGATGATAATGTAGTCACATTATTAACTGTTGAGGAACTAACAGTGTTCCAAAACTGTTTAATATGGGTGACAGAGATGGGAGGAGCATGAGAAAGATCATACCTAATGGGGGATGCATTCAAATACGCCACCATCTGGGTGTATTGGGGAAACAGAGTATCATCAGCGTCTAAATAAGCAATCATGTTGTGTTGACTCCTGAATCCCAATACCAAATCACTTGGTTTAAATTTTGGTGCCATTTGAAGAAAGCTGTTTGTGAATGATTTAGAAAGATGAATTATAGGAGAAAATTGTTAGACAAGAATATGAGATACCCTGTTTAAAATAAGAGCCAAATATATAGGAGAGACAGGCACATGTGACTGGTCAAAAATTAGGCAACTATTTTCAAAATATAATGATGAAAATATTAAAAAGAAAATAAGTTATCCTTGTGCATTAATTAAAAGTTATCTGCTCCCAAAATTACGGCTCCAAAATTCGTCAAAAAGTAACAACTGGGTAGGTCCCAATGAGTGTCAACGGTAAAAAATAACCCATCAACGCCCAACGGCTATATTCTTGTCAACGTTTGCCAAAGCCATGTCAGCGTCTAATTTGGTCATAACAACGCTTGGAAAAATACTTGTCAGCGTCCAAAAATAAAAGTAATAAAAATGAAAAAGGACCTTAACAAAGTAATTTATCCTAGTGAAGATAACCTATAAATTGATAATTATTATAGGGCGGCAAGCACTGTCCAGTTATGCACACTTGCTTATGCAAGATAGACATAACAGTCCTCTAGTGTCCCTTGCTAACCAAAATTCTTAACAATTAAGTTATCTCATAAAATTCCTTGTAACTCCCAGGTAAACCCATGATAAAATCATTCCCAAGTCTCCCAACAGACCACATCCAATTCTAGGCCAAAAATGTCTTGACAGCATGCATAGTATATCAACTTTGCATGCTACAGTGCCTCATGATTTAGTAAACTAACTCATACTCACCTGTGGACACAATCTAGAATTGTGATAAGAGTATTATAAGAATACCCAAAAGTCCTAAAGGTTCCTAAAACCTCCCCTTACACTGTGATACATATGTTGCCCAAAAATATGCATGAACATAAAAATTTATGTCAAGATAGGAAGATGACTTGTCTGCCCAAAAATATCCATACGGGAATAGTGACATACTCTTGTATGGGAGATGACTTGTCTGCTTGTGATCCAACCTCTTCATTAACCTGTGTACCTGAAACATCAACAACTGGTTCTTCCACAACATTTGAAGTTACCTTCACAATGTCTGGATTAGTAACAGGCAAATAATTCAAAGTCCTAGATAGAGGTTCCAAGTCAAACAACTAATTTGGACCACTTTCAGGATCACTAGGTTTACTCTCTAAAAACCTAACATGTACTTTTTCAAGTATACGTTTTTCCTTCTTAAGGTAAACCATATATCCCTTACTCTGCACTAAATAACCCATGAAGTAGCCTTCATCCCCTTTAGCACTAAATTTACCTAAGGCATCACTAGTATCTAAGACAACTACATGACAGCCAAAAGGTTAAAGAAAACCAATATTAGGTTTCCTTCCCCAAAGTAACTCATATGGTGTTTTGTTATGTAACTTGTTTACCAATGCTCTATTCTGAACATAACAAGCTGAGCCTCAGCCCAAAAAGCTATGGGAAAGTGAGCATCAGCCAACATAGTCCTGGCTGCTTCAATTAGGGTTCTATTCTTTCTCTCAACAACCCCATTTTGCTGTGGGGTTCTGGCAACACTAAACTGCCTAGTAATCCCTTTCTTGGCACAAAAATCATCCAATAGCTTATTTCTAAACTCATCACCATTATCACTTCTAAGCATTTTATCTTCATTACCAGTTTTCTTCTTAATCTGATTAATAAAGTTAATTAAAGTATCAGTAGTGTCACTTTTCATAGCTAAAAAGAAAGTCCAAGTAAACCTAGAAAAGTCATTTGTGATGACAAAGCAGTATGATTTACCATTCAAGCTTTCTATATTAGTTGGACCAAATAGGTCCATATGCAGCAAGTGAAGTGGTTTAGAACTAGAGTGCACCTATTTGGACTTAAATGAGACCTTGTGTTGTTTGCCTTTAAGGCATGCAACACAAGAGTGGTCATTGTGGAAAGCCTTTTCAGGCAAACCATCAACCAAGCCAAGTCTCACAAGTCTGTTTATATTTTTAAAGTTAATGTGCCCTAGTCTCCTGTGCCATAGATTACTCTCATCAACTGAAGCTTTAGCATAAAAACATGACATATTATTATTCATCCTAATACCATTAAGATTCACATTATAAATGTCCTTATGCCTAGGTGTTCTATAGTCAATATATTTCTCATCTGGATTTTTAAAATCCTTGCTCAACTCCAAGCATTCAGTATCAGTAAAAAGAACCTTATTTTTTATCACAGACTTGTGATACACTAAAAAGATTGTAATCAAGTTCTTTTACCAGAAGCACGTTTTCAAGACGCAAGTTCTTGGTGAAAAGAGTTCCATTGCCTGTGATAGTTCCATATCCGCCTCTAAAGTAAACTTTATCACCATCCTTAATGGGAGTGAAGTTAGTAAGATAATCTTCCTTCCCAGTCATGTGCCTAGAGCATCCACTATCCCAATAGCCATAATCATTCACTTGTTTTTGAATGCCCTACACATAAATAAAACAAGTTAGTTTACTTTGGGAACCCAAGCCTGAGCAAACTTGGATTCATCTGGTTGTTCAACAAGAATAGACTTAGTTCTCATAACAACCCCTTGTTCATCCCTTTTTGGATGAAACTCCCAGTTAACCCCAATTGGTTTTGTGATGACCTTTGAAATATAATTAAATCTGTTTCACGTCATAGAAATCCCATTAGAATTAGGGTTTTGATCTTGCTTAGGTCTCCATGTCAAGCTAGAAGTAGCTTTAGACCCCTTTCCCTGTGGTTGCAAATATTTAGGTCTGGCAACGTTTCTGTCATCATTTGATTTGTTCTTGTCAATGCTGAATTTACCCTTATTAGTGTTGAACCTAGGGTTTGCTACAGGAACCCATTGCCTATTAGACCAGGTATTGGTCTTCTGAAAAGGTCTTTGTCCATGAGTGTTAGACCCTTTAGTGAAGAATGGGGCTGGTCTAACAGCTTGTGGACTTTGCTCCACAAAATGTTTGGGTCTGACAGTGTTTGACCTTTTGTCAGCGTTGACCTTGGAAGCGTTGACACACTTATATGCTAAATGTGAAAAGCTACCACAAGTGTAACAGGCTTTTCTAGACACAACTCTAGGTCTAGAAGAAAAGAAACCTGTTCCATTATCACTAACTTGGCTTTTTGGTGACCTAGTATTCCTATACATTTCTGCATACTTAATGCTAGGTTTCTTAACAGTGTTTGAGCCAAGGTCAACAGTCTTGCCAGTGATTGGGTTTGTTACTTTGATAGGGGTTGACTCATTTAGACTATCACAAAGCAGGCTACCCTTGACAAATAAGGTAGGGTTGGCTTTCTTCCAATCATTCAAGTCAGTCAACTTTTTCCTATATTCCTCAAATGGGGTAAGGACTCTTGGTGGAGGAATAAATTCCTCTTCTTGGAGTTCTTGTAAACCAGTCCAAGATAAGTCCTTTCTTTGGACACCATAAAAGTCCCCAGCTGGTGGTGGAACACCAGTATAGTCGTTCATCCCAATCCCAGTCATGTCCTTAGGATCCCTCTGTTTATTAACACATTCTCCTAGGGTTTGTGAGGCCTTATCAAATCTCTGAATTTTAAGGTCTACATTATCCTTATTCTTGATAGCCTCATCTAACTTAGCCTGTAATTCAGCATTGACCCTTTCCATGATGTTTCTAATATCATTACTAGCATTTAAATCATGTTTTAAGATATTTATTTTATCTTTTAGGTCAATCTCCATTTTCTTATACTCAGAGACTGTCTTTTCAGTTTGAGTGAGAGCAATTTGATAGTTAGACAACTTGCATCTCTCAGTACTCACATCACTTAACAATCTTAAAACCTCTTTGTTAAGTCTTTCAGTATTTAAACGACAACCATTACTACAAAAAGCGTCATCATATACCTCATTGTCTGATGAAGATGAGGAGTGTACCATAAGAGCATATTGAACATGCTCTTCTTCTTCTATCTCAGCAACCAAAGCTTTATCCTCTACCTCATCCTTAGCCAAATAACTCCAATCCCATCCAATGCCATCAATTTCTTGCACTGCCACCATGGCCTTAGGATCCTGAGCCTTAACAATTTGACTTGAGGGTTTTCCAGCATCAGATCTTCTTAGAGATATGCATTCTCTCATAAAGTTTCCCATACGATGACAATTGTAACACTCAATCTTGGATTTATCAAATCCAGCAGTGTCCTTTGCATTAAAGGTCATCTTCTTCTTGAACCTTCTATTCCATCTGTTTGCTCTTATACTTGCAAGAGCCATGTTCCACTTTATATCCATCTCCTCCAAGTGCTCATCACTTATTTGCTCAAGGTCCTCATATGTAATCACTGAACCATTGGGCAATGAAGCAATGTATGCACACATAGTATCCAGATCCAAAGCAGCAGGCTTAACTCTTGGTGAGTCAATTTTGTATGTGTCAGCGTCTGAATGTGAGGCGTTGACAGGATATGATCCAGCGTTGACACATGTTGATCCACTAACTGGGTTCATGTATAAATCCTTCTGATCAAATTGACCTTCACTATGTGCGAAGAAGGCCATGTTACTATTGGTAGACTTACTTCCATGCTCCAAAAGAGTTTCATTCTCCAACAGCCTCAGTTTGTTGTAGATATCATCAAAAGTAGAACTTTTGTGAGTGTTATTGGCAATTATAGATCTTGCCTCAATCTTACATGCATCACCAAGGCTTTTAAGAAAAGTGGCAATAATGTCAACATCACCAATTACTGTCCCCATAAAGGACAGCTTGCTTGTAATATCAAACAGTCTGCTTCTCACACTGTTAAGCTTCTCATTAGGTTGAGCCTTAAAAACAGCATACTCATGCAAGAGTTGCTTCTTCTTCTCTTCCTTAGTATTAGCATTACCACCATAGGCAACTTCAAGGGCTGCCCAAAGGTCTTTTGCAGACTCATAACCTCTGTATTTGTGCTGATTTTCTTGTCCCAAAGAAAGTTTCAGAATGCTTAGGGTTTTAATATCAACCCTTTTCTTTGCTATATCATCAGCAGACACAACTCTACCATCGTCAAGTTTTTCTTTCTTATCTTCTTCAGAACATCCTTGAACAGCTGATCTTGTAGCAATGGCATCTGCAATCTTTTGAGCTTTATTGAATTTGTTTCCATATTCAATAATCTCCCAGAGAGTGTAGTCATGGATTTGTAGATATTGCTCAAAGTTGAACTTCCACAGCTCAAAATTGTTTGCATCTAGCATGGGAATCTTGATGTTGTGGTTTGAGGAGGAGGAGGTTACTTCTGGAGTGGACATGATGTTTTTAGGGTTTTGTGAAAATTAGGGTTTTGGTGATTTTAGGGTTCTTGTGTTCTTTTAGATCAAAGTTTCTCAACAAGCTCTGATACCACTTGTTGATCCCAAACTTAGATCGTTTTAGCTTGTGTAAACGAGATTAGATCATGTTATACACGTAGAGAAACTTTGTTTATGTATAAAGTAATTTAAGTGTTATGCGGAATTAACACTTAAACAAGAACACACAAAGGATGTAAACAAACTTTCACTTGACTGATAATAACAAACTTGCTTACAATGAAAGTGTTTAACCTATGAAAACTTATGTATCAAACATAACCTAAAGGTCTTCTTTTATAGACATAAGAAGCCTTGTACAAGAGTCTACGTATCAACTATTCTAGGTAAAGATAATTATAGAAAATACAATGTTGATCTTATCTTTACTAGAAACAAACTAGAAACAAAATACGCGTAGACCATATCTTTCTATCAGTGCTTATCTTCAACCTATCAACGCTTGACTTCTTCCTGTCAACGCTTGATCTGTCAGCGTTTGTTTTCTTCCTATCAACGCTTGTTTTCCTCTTGTCAGCGCTCAAGTGGACTGGCTACATTTTATTCCCAACACATTGCCCTCAAACACCCAATCTAACCTAAGAGCCAATGTTAATGCCATCACTACAAGGAGTGGGAAAACCACTGTGGGACCTTCCATGCCTTCACTAATAAAGGAGGGACGGGTCAAGGGTTCAAACCTCACTAAGTGTGTACACTTGGGCGTGGCCACGGAGGTTCACCTACGACGACTCCGGGCTATCCAAAAGGGTAGTCGTCGTGGGATTAGTCGGCTTACAATGTCGAGTCGGAAACCTAGGTATACGCAAAAAAAAATAAAGGAGGGACAAGGCCCAAAGGTAACAATGAGTTCTACTCCCCTTTGGTGACTCCTCCCGCTGCCCCTCTTTGTGGCATCCCACCTTTGACTACCCCTTTACCTTCTGAAACTGCACTTATGCCTGCACCTGAGACTGCACCTGAGGTTGTGCCTGAGCAGAGTCCTCCAAAACCCTCTCCTCAACCTTCTACACAAAAACCCACTTTACCATACCCTTCAAGGTTGATGAAGGAGAAATTGAAAAACAAAGATGATATACAAGTTTCAATCTTTTTGAGGATGTTCAAACAATTGAATATCAACATATCTTTTGCTAAGGCTCTTTCTCACATGCCTAAATTTGCCAAGATGTTTAAGGATCATTTATCTAACAAATGAAAATTGGTTGATATACCTAACACTTCAATAAATGAGAATTGTTCTGTGGTTTTGTTAAAGAAGGTAGCTACTAAACTTGGTGATCCTGGGAGGTTTTTAATTCCATGCAATTTTCCTAGGGTAGAGAATTGTATGGCTTTTGCGGATCTTGGAGCTAGTATCAACTTGATACCTTTATCGGTTTGGAAACGACTTTCCCTTCCTGAGCTTACCCCCACTAAAATGACCTTGGAATTAGCAAACCGTACGGTTGCTTATCCAGTGCGGATAGCGGAAGATGTCTTTGTAGGATTTGACAAGTTCACATTCCCCGCATACTTTGTAGTTGTGGACTATGATATGGACCCTCGAGTGCCTTTGATTGTTGGGAGACCTTTCTTAAGAACTGGGAGAACCTTGATAGATGTGGCTAAGGGAGAGCTCACTATGAAAGTAAGAGAGGATAAGGTTGTGTTTAGCATAGGAAAGTTATCTAAGAGATCCATTGAATCAGACAATGTCAATGCCATTGACACACTTGATGAAGTATGTAATGAGCATTTTCATGAAGCTTGCCAAAGTGGGAATGATGAAATTCCCCATGTTGAGACCGTTGCCTCTATTTCTCCTTCCTTAACACCTTTTAGAGAGAGTGTCTTTCTAATGGAGTAATTTGAGTCTAATTTCCTAGGGGATGTTGATTCTCCCATCAATTGGGATGAAGATCTCCGTACCATTAAGCAATTGCTTAATGAGGATCCTTTCCCTCCATCTCCACCTAAAGAAGTCACCAATAATGATCCTTCTTTGACTAAGCCTTCTATTGAGACTCCTCCTGACTTAGAGCTTAAGGATTTGCCTACACATTTAGAGTACGCTTTCTTAGAGTGTAAGGATAAGTTACCTGTGATCATTGCTAAAAACCTAAAGGAAGATGAGAAGGTTAAGCTTATTGAGGTTCTTAAGAAGCATAAGCAAGAAATTGCTTGGAAAATATCTGATGTTAGAGGGATTGATCCTACTTTTTGCACTCATAAGATCCTTATGGAAGATGATTTTAAACCTGTAGTCCAAAATCAAAGGAGAGTAAACCCATAAATTCATGAAGTAATCAAGAAAGAAGTTATCAAACTTCTAGATGCTGGCATGATTTACCCTATATCTAATTCACCTTGGGTTAGCCCAATACATTGTGTGCCTAAGAAGGGTGGTATGACCGTTGTTGCCAATGAAAACAAAGAGTTAATTATCCAAAGGCTTGTTATTGGGTAGAAAGTGTTTTTGCAAAAGTCAACTTTCGGTCAAACTTGGTCAAATAAGTTGTTTGAGCTTATTGACATTTTCCAGCTTATTCTGTTAACAAATTTGGGGTTTTCTTGGATAGGTCTCATTATTTCCAGCTTATTACTAGTTGTTGTGCTTTCTAGCTTATGTGGTTGTCAAAAATTTGCTCATCTCTTAAAAGTGGCATTTCTCAAAAAGCCAATAATTCTAGCTTATTTCATCCAATAAGCTGGTAGTTGGCTAGCTTATTTTCAATTTGAAATCTTTTGAAACTGGTTTGATCTTATTCCATTCAGTAGAAGCATAGAACCAGCTTATTCAGTCATCTATCTCGTTTTTCATATTGTTGAAACATTTTTGTCACTTTTGGTCCCTAAAGTTTGTTGGGTTGGTTAATTCTGTTTTGATAGTTTTGAGTTTGTTAATTTTCTGTTTTAAGTCCTTGTAGTTATAACTGTTCTACATTTCAGTTTAATTAGTTTTAAAGTTTGTTTCATTTACCATTTTAGCACTTGTACTTTCAATATTTTTACATTTCAAGTTTAATACTTTGGTTGTGCATTAGTTACTTGTACATTGTGCTTTAATTGAAGTACGTGCAAATTGTTTTTGTGTAATACGTATTTTACGTAGATAATATTTTTACATTTTTACGTGTTACGTGTTAAATAGAAATAGATACCATAATCTCACAATCTAATGCCAAAAACAGTAAATATCTTTGCTTGAAATTTGTTAATCAATTCGATAAGATTCCAAGAAAACGAACTTGTAAGCACTTATTAGTGGCAATGTCAAAAGCAAAATCATAGGCAAAGGTATGATTTCTAATGACCATATCATCATATATAATGTTTCTCATGTTGAAAACTTAGGATTTAATTTACTTAGTATTAGTCAACTATGTAGCAACAAATGCAAAGTCTTATTTGAAGAAAATTGTAAAACCCGCATAAAATACAAGAATAAAATACACGAAAAACACGGATTAATTAAAACTTTATAATTAATTAATACACGACACGTATCACGAATATTTAATGTATAGATACAAGTATTACGTATATTATTTATTATTTATGACAATATTTACATATAATAAATAATGCACGACAAGAATTAAAAAAAAGTTTAAAACACGAACACGTGTCATCAATTTTAACACACAAGAAGTAATTAAAACACGGGAATGAAATATACAACGAAATATATACTATAAGGGGTTGTTTCGCCGGTTTTTAGAGACAAGAAGAAGGGCCATGGCCCGCTTGTTAATCAAGTTAACTTGAAACAAAAAAGGACTCCAGGGATTCATTATGCTAGTTTAACAAAAATTAAAAGAAACCCTAGCTCTCTAGTGTTTGGCCGCCGGTTCTACAAGAAGAAAAGAAAGGGGAAAAAGCTATTTGATCTTTGATTTGTTACGGGTATTGTTCGTGTTCATAAATCTCTAATCCTTACGCATTCGGTATCCCTGAATCTTTAATCTTTCTTTTACTATTTTCTTTGATCATGAAGTAATAAAAATAAATAAGAACACAAGATGTTAAATGAATAAAACATATATTAAACAAGTTTGGTTCAGGGTTTTGGATTGTTTGGTTACAGAAACCAAGAGCCAAAGGTTCTCAGTGGGGTTTTAAGCCGGCCAGCCAAGCCCATGAGGGTGTCGGTGGCTGTTTCCTTCGGTCAGCCGCAACATTAAACAAGCCCACAGTGGGGTATTTGGCTTAACAGTGGCAATTGAGATCAACATAGCTCTCGTGGGTGGTTTTGCGCAAGCAGTGGGAACCGGCCAATAGTCGGTGGCTGTTTTGGTCGGCCAGTAGCAAGAAGCCACAGCCGTGGGGCCTATGGTGTTGGTTGTTTCGTGCAATCGAGACGGGTGTCTCGGTGGGCTTGTCATGGGGGCTCGACAACTTAACCAAAGGGGTGTTTGGTTGTACATTTTATTTAATTAAATTGAGACTTAGGTTAATTAATTAATTACATATTCATAAAAATAACATGGCCCATTAATTAAATTAATTATACACTTATAATAATTATTTTATATAATTATTTATGATATATAACATGTCACATTTTAGTTCAGTTAAATTTTGACTTAGCTTATTTAACTAAATATATTTTAACCATTATATAATTAAATAAATTATAACCTTTAATTTAATTATTTAATTATCCTGTTTAGGGTAAAGTTTAATATCATGCTTTATTAATTAATAATCACTTTAACCATGTTATATTATTAATTAATAATTAACTATAAGATTAAGACATATTATGTTATTTATTAAATAAACTTTACTATTATGACATTTAATTAATCATGCCTTATAAACATATTCATTAAGCCTCAACTTATATTACATGCTTATTTAACAAGTTTATTACTATTTATAGACACGTACTATTTATGGAAACATTCTATTTTTTGGAAACTTACTAATTATTGAAACTTTCTATTTATTGAAACTTACTATTTTTGGAAAGTTGCTATATATGGAAACATGCTATTTTCGGAAAGTTACTATATATAGAAACCTACTATTTTTAGAAAGTTACTCATTATGGAAACATCAAGTATAGTAACACATGAAACATGAAATACGTTAATCAAGAACACATGAAATACTAAGAAATACATGATAAAACATTAAACAGTAAAACAAGTCAAGAACATGTAAAACAAGTCAAAAACAAGTAAAGTAAACTAAGAATCAGTAAGTCATACATGAACATACAACTCATTCTGTTGGAAATCTGTTTTTATAGTTAGAAAGTCTCGGTTACTCCAACAATATAGTTATGAGCTCGTAGTATAGTTTTAGTAACATTTTATGTAAGCCCGACCCATGAGCATGTTCACGGGCCAGAGGCCCAAGTCCACTTATGGACTTGGGTATATAAACCCCTTTCCTTCATGGAAAGAGGTGTTGGTTGTTTCACATTTTTAAAATATTTCACACATTTTCTCTCATATTTCTCTCTCTACTTTCTCTCACTAGAAACATCAACCTCACTTGTTAGATCATAGATTACCAATATTCTACAATTGGTATCAAGAGCCATGGGATGAAACAGAGGTGTGCATTGTGTTGTTCATGGTTGTTTTATTGTTTTTATGAGTTTCGATAGATTCTTACCCAAGTTTCAAAATTTTTCGTGTTTTTGTTGTTCCAAGTGATCTACATATCTCCTACATAGTTGTGGCAGGGATTTGGGTGCTTTGGATTGGTTAAAATCACGAATTTCTAAGCAAAAATCTCGATTTTCTTCAAATATTACGAAACAGCAACTTTATTGCGAAATCTTTGCTTAAATAATTTTCGCAATATTTAAGGGTTTTGATATTGCGAAGTTGGTTATTTCGCAATAATAAGGGTTTTGATTTATTGCGAAGGTTTCTAAATTTTCAATATTGCGAAGAGTGAATTTGATTATTGCGAAGATTGATCAGTGTGATATTGTGAAGATTAGACTTCACATTATTGCGAAAATTATATTTGTGATATTGCGAAGATTGGAATCTCCTTATTTCGAAGATTATCTTTTGAGATTATTGCGAAGGTTGCAATTGGGTTATTGCGAAGATTGCTAAATTTGGTTATTGCGAAGATTGTTCTGGTTGATTATTGCAAAGATTTCCAATTTCCATTATTGCGAAGTTTCAGTTTCCATTATTGCGAAGACTTGTTTCTTTGACATCATTGTGAAATATGTTACTTTGAGGATATTGCGAAATCTGTCATACTCACATATTGCGAAATCTTTACCACTTTTTGCACTACTTCGAGGATTTTAGACTTCGCATTTATTTAAAGACTTTCACAACAACACACAACCAAAGGATAACAACATATTGTTTCAACAACCACAAAACACTTTACCTTTATTTCATTGCTCGATCATTTGGTAATCTTTCTTCAAGTGATCAAAAATGAATCCTCATTCATTTATGCCTACAATGACATCGCTTACTGACCTTTCTATCATCTCGGGTACCGACACCCGTCCACCGTTGCTTATCAAAGAGCTATTTGAAGCATGGCAGGGACGCATGAAGTCATACGTAATTGGACGACCAAGTGGGAGGCTTATGATCAAATCCATTGGACAAGGCCCACTTGATTGGGGCAAAATCACTATAGATAATGTGACTCGGCCAAGGGAATTTCATGAGTTATCGCCTGTCAACCAACTAATTGTCGATGCGGATGAAAAGTCTGTTCAGACTATTCTTCAAGCTCTTCCACCTGATATTTATCGTATGGTAAGTCAACACAAGATAGCAAAGGAACTATGGGATCATTTGTTTTGCTACAAGGGACTTCATTATCTAAGCAGGAGAGAGAATGTCAACTTTATGTCACATACACTCTAGGGGAAACTCTTCATGACTACTATTGGATATTCACTACATTGATGAATTATTTGAACACTTATAATCTAACGATTGCTTAGTTTTAGATCAATACCAAGTTTTTGAATACGTTGCCTCCAGAGTGGAGCCACTACGTCACTGATGTTAAACTAGTAAGGGATTTGCAGAAGTCAAATCTAGATCAACTTTATGCTTTCTTGCAACAACACGAGAAGCATGTGCTCAAGACACGTATGTCTCAAGGATCTTATCTTGAACCATTGGCATTAATGGCAAATCATTCCTTGTTGTCGTACCACAACATCTCTCATGCTATGGGACAACAATCTTCTTATCAGCCCCTGTATCAAACCCTAAGTTATCCACAGTACTCGATGTTACCACAACCACCTACATCACATCAACAAATCAGCTACCAGAACCATTATCACAAAGAGACTCACATCTATTACCATATGCTCAACATCTATATTCTTCTTATCAACCACCCAAAAATCCTGCTATAACATACCAGCAACCGGAAGTTCTTCAACCCAACTATTCATAACATGTCAGTACTCCCTCAAGTGTTTATGCAGCTCCACTAGCACCCGTTCTGTATTGTGATGACGAGGTCCCAATTCCCGAATTCAAATAAGGGGATAATCCTACTGATATGCTAGCTGCCATGTCTGCCTGTATCACTCAAACGTTGAACAAACGAGGTTACAGAGGACGATCTCCAACATATAATCAGTTGAGAACATCTTCTAACTCTCATCAACAAGCTACAATTCAAGATGGTAGGGTCATGGTTCAACTACTTCAGGGGAGACGAAGTTCATCAAATACCGGTCCACGCACATATAACAATACTCCAAGGGGAAATACTACTGGGAAGGTGAAGATAATAATATGCTACAACTGCAAGGGGGAAGGACATATGGATAGGGAGTGTAAGCAACCCAAAAGGAGAAAGGATGCTTCGTGGTTTGAGGAGAAGGTAATGTTAGTCAAAGCTCAAGCAAATGGTCCTGAGTTAGATGAAGAGGAGTTATCATTTCTTGCGGATCCAGGAGTTGCGGACAATGAGGGACTCACAGCGGCTTTCACTCAAAATGCAGCGTATCAAGCAGATGATCTCGATTCATATGACTCAAACTGTGATGACTTCAACACTACCAAGGCAGCTCTTATGGCAAATCTCTCGCTTTATGGGTCTGACCAAATCTCTGAGGTACCAAGTGCTACCATTGATACAAGTATTGTACCATATCAAGTTAGGCAAGAGTCTTAGTATCCGGAAGAGCCTTCGGTGGTTAGTAATTCAAACGAGGAGACAAACAATGATAGATATATCAATGCAAGTTCCCAGACTTTGAGTGAAATACAAACGGGTGATATTACGAATACGACTTCCCCTGCTCAACATTTGGTAATGGTTTCGGCAACTATGCTTGGCCAAATGAATACTACGGTCACTGAAACCATAAGTGTTAATCAGACCTTAATTGCCGAGCTTGCTTTGTACAATGAAAAGGTTCAAACCTTAGAATTAACTCCTTCGACAATACCTTAACTAATCCCGAATTTGATGGGTTTAGAAAAGTTCAAATGGATCATTTACTTGAAATTGAACATTTAAGAGCAAATCTTTCAAAAGAAATTAAAGAAAAAGAGTCAGTCGTCACTAATTTTCAAAAACTTAAAACGGATTTCGAAATTCTCGAGTCTAAAAAGGATGAAATGGAAATTAATGCGTCTAATCAAATTAAAAAGTTTGATAAATTGCTTTTGAAACAATACTCGCTTCACACTTAGTACATTTGTTTGATTCATCTTTTAGGGAATTTAACTTATCGCGTCTAACAGACCATCCACCTAACCCGGGTTATGCAAAGCAAGCTTTTATCAGCAACCAAAGACTTTATGATGCAACCAAATTAGGATTGGTCTTAGATCCGATTGTTATTCCGGATGACCCCGAGTATATGTCACTGGTTGAAGAGATCGGTCACAAATGCTTTTGAAACATCCTATGTTTGATTATGATAAACCTAACCAAGAGTATGTAAGGACGGATTTTAGAACTCGTTTTAACATACAAAGGGAATTTACCAAATCACCAACTTCCGTGTCTATTAAAGAAAACCTTAGTACATTTCCTACACTTGTCAACTCGGATAAACCTAAGGAAATTCCAAAGGTTCTTCCACCTGTCAGTACATTATTGTTAAGCTTGAAAGAGATTCAACAATACTTTACCAGGTTTGACAAGGTCATTAAGGAATGTACAACTCCAACGGCTCAAACCGACGGAGAATGGGCTTCCGAACACATGAAAGCTATGTTTGAGGCTGAGATCGTTCTGTTTGTAAACAATCTTAAAAACGGCTTTGTATCTCTCGGTGACAATCTGAATTTTGAAATGAAAGAAGTTCAAAAAGTTTTTCATGAAATGGATGATGCTTATGAGGAACATTTAATTGAAAAAGAACAAATTTTGTCCAAATATGACCAATTCTTGGAACAACTGGTGTCTCTCGATGTGATGAATGTTGTGACTATTAATTGTGCTAATGAGATTATATTTGTTGTGAATAAATGTGATGATGTGTATGATCTCTCTGTGAATATTGTTGAGCCTTTAAATGATGTAGATAATCATTCTTGTCACGAATCTAACGCTGAATTTTTAAAGCTTCAAGATTCTTACAACTCACTTTCAAAACGTTTTGACGAGCTTCAACAACATTGTATATCTCTTGGAATTGAACAACAATATAAAAATGAAACTCTTTAAAAAACAACTGATTGTGGAAACAACATTGAGACAACTGACAAGATGATTTAGGTGGTTCAGGCATTAGAGGAAGAAATTATGAGACTTAAGAGAGTCATTTGCAGAGAAAGTGGAACTAGAGGCTACAGATAATAAAAACCATGCCTTAGAAAATAGAATCATCTCTTTTTTTTTTTGGGTAAAAGGGTCTCATCCCCGGTAAAATATATTCCCAAAAGCGTTGAAGTACAATGGAATGTAGCGGCAATGCTACATTAACCTCAAGCATACAGCTTGAACAACCACTAAATCATATGACATGCCATATGATCACTAACAACCAATTACAAAGCATATTACACCAATAGGAAAAAACCACCTAAAGGTGCATAAACAATAAAAATAAGCAATAATCATGGTAAATGAGAAGTGCGAACATCCGGCTGACGAGAGCCATGTCGATCATCAATCTCAATATCTTCGTCAGTCTCGCTATCAGCATTAATCACTTCATTTGTACGACCACCACCATCCTCCCAATCAGAATCACCATCTCCTAAACCACTTAAAGCACCAAACGAATTCTGGTTACTTGTACCCGGTTTACTAGGATCTAATCCAAGCACTTTATTATTCAAAAAACCTCTCTTAAGAAGTGTGCCATCCTTCTTGGGATCACTTTGTGACACGAGGTTACCTTGGGAAGACTTCTTCGACTGATAAGCCTTAGAACTTTCCCCTTTCTCAACTTGACGATACTGAATGTTTAATGAAGGCTTAGTAAGCTTAATACCAGCAACTACATGTTGCTTCTTGTTCTTTTTACTCTTCTTACTCCTAACAACCTCAAAACCGTCAACAGTTGTTGTAGCTTCCTCCATGTTGCCCACCTTCTCAACCACCACCTGTTTAGGAATCTTAGGGCATTTAGTATCCACATGATCAAAAATAAGGCAATTAGAACATCTTGGAGGCGTCCACTCATACTCAATATCAATAGTCACCAAAGTATGCCCTTTATCTTTTCCTACCGGTATAGCAACAACTAAAGATTTTTTGAGACATTCTTCCGCTGAAACCTCAATAAGGGCGCGAGCAAAAGTGCTCCTACCCCATGGATCAATGCACATATTGCTAGTAAAAGAATCTAGCATGATCGGCCTCCCAATCTGAGAAGTAATCAAACTAAGACCAATTTCCGAGTAAGCAACAATAGGTACCCTATGTAGTTTAACCCATACCGGTGCCTTCTTGATCTCCATTTTTTGCAAATCAGTGTTAGAAGACCAAACATTAAGAATCAAGGGAACCTGTCGAATAAGCCACGGTCCATTTTCCAATACACCTTCCATACCACTTTGAGTTTGAAATTGAAAAAGAAAAAACTCATCATGCAACTTTACACGCTTTAAACCAAATTTAGCCCAAGCATTCTTGACATACTTCTCAACCAAGGGGAACGCAAGACGCTTTCCAATGAAATATCCAAACAACGTATACGTTAATTTAGATCGAACTTCTTCAACAACATCAAAAGGAAGAGCCACAGCAGCCCCAACTACTTGCTCGTCACGATGTAATTCCTTAACTTGAATAGATTTAACTTTTTGTACAGGTTGTAAGAATGATGCAAAAGAAGGTATACCATTCTGTGTAATAGATACACCACCAACAGAATCATCAAGCGAACCATGCTGTGATACACTATTAATTTTAGAACCAATAGGGCCCCATGCAGCAACAGCCGCATCCTTCAAACCTGTATCATTCACACCCAACGAATTCTGAACACTACCATCCTGTAACTGAACCAAACCAGCTGAATCAGCGACACGATTACTTACATCAGCTTGCCTAGATATTGTGTTAACCTCTCTTCTGCTCCCATGCAAAACAGATGAATCAGTATCTCGTTGCGCATGATCTGTCTGAGAAACATCACCAAACAGGCCCGAACTGTTATTAGGGTCAGCGATAAACTCCCCCGTTACACTCGACTGTTTAAGCCGAGCCATGCGTGCACGCAGTGCCTCCCAGTCAATCGGCTGTGCAGAAGTAGCCTCCGCCATATTACCCTTATCACCGGTATTTTCCATCTCTCCCGAATCCTAAATAGCCGCCGCCTATGAAAACCCTAGTTCAAAAACAGCTTTGATTTAGATCTTAAATGAAAACCCTAGATCCGATTAGAACACAAAGAGTATTATAATCAGATAGGAATAATCACAGAGATTAAAACAAATTGAATCCGAAAAACCAGGGTTTTTCACAAATTTATGGTTCACTAGAAGAACGCTTCACTTTTAATGCGGCAGAGTAAAAGTCACCTATTGACCAACTGAACCAAAAGTGTGAGGAAATCTCTGACTTAAATATTCAGCTCATAGACAAAAACATGGTTTTAGCTGAGTTAAAGGAAACACTTCAACTCAAAGGACAAGAAGTTGTTGATAATGCAGCTACAATCTCTGCCCCGGCCTCTAGTGCTCCAAAATCCAAAGAAGTGGTGATTTATAAGAACCCGTACCATAATAACAATCCACTATCATATATGGATTATATGAAAAATGAAATTAGGCATGTGCTTCTCACAAGGGACATATTAGATGATTTATATGAATCTGATCCCACAAAAAATGATTATAATGCTGCCCACTTATATATTGAGCGGGTTCAATATTGCTTAGCACATCTTAATTTCATCGGAGAACCGAGTTCTGCACCACTAAAACAACAACCCCCTACCATTTCCATTACTCCATTCAATAAGACCCCGGAAGCTAAACCTACTTTAAGTACACCCATCAAGGCTAAATCAAAATCTGCCACTAATGTTCCCTTGCCTTCTACAGGAGTAACTGCGTATACTAAGGCTAAAGGATTTCGAGTAAAGAAAGATAGGGTCAAGCCCTCTAATAGTAGCATTGTGAAGACGAATGCAGAAGTTCACCCCAAGAATGTTATTTCAGATTTGAATAAAAAGAATCATGTAGCTAAGACAAAAGGCTCTGCGGCTATGTAGAAGCCTAAGCGCAAAGTGAATTCTAATTTGAGATGTTGGAATTGTAATGAATGCATGTTTTCTCTGCGTCATGATTTATGCCTTGTTGACCCTGTTAATGAAATGTATGCTATTAGGAACAATCTTGAATGGATTCCAACGGGGAAGAAATTCACCCACGTTGGATGGCAATGTCAACCCACTGGTAGGATCTTCACTGCAAATGGAACTAAGTGCCTTTTAACTAGGATCACGTCAACTGAAGTTAGGTCTCAGCGTCCTTTAAATAGGAACTCTAGCATTAAGAAATGGAAAAGGCGCCCTTTAAATAGGTCTGCGTCCACTATTGTGCCTACCAGTGAAGAAGTACCTCAGCATCTTAGACAACTAGAATCTAAGCCGACAACTAGGAAGAAAATTTGGAAACCAAAGAAATCTTATGATAGCAACTCTAAGATAATTATATTTGTACCTGCTAACACAGAGGAACAATTAGATTCCTATACATCGTCTTTGTTTGGTGATATTTTCAGGTGGTCCAAATCATCCTCTGGTACTTGGACTCTGGGTGCTCTAAGCACATGACCGGAGATTGCTCGATGCTCAAAAATTTCATCAACAAGTTTCTAGGCACGGTTAAATTTGGAAACGACCACATTGAAAAGATCATGGGTTATGGTGAATATCAGATTGGGAGTGTTACGATATCAAGGGTATATTATGTGGAAGGACTAGGCCATAATTTATTCTTAGTAGGACAGTTTTGTGATTCCAACCTTGAGGTTGCTTTTCGACAACATACTTGCTTCATTCGTGATCTAGCAGGAAACGATTTGTTAAAAGGTTCTCGAGGGGATAATATCTACACGTTGTCTATTTAAAACATGATGGCCGCTTCTCCTGTATGTCTTCTCTCCAAAGCATCTAAGACCAATTCATGGTTGTGGCATCGACGGTTATCTCATCTTAACTTTGATGCTATTAACCATTTGGCTAAAAACGAACTTGTTCGTGGTCTTCCAAAGCTCAAGTGTAACAAGGATCATTTATGTTCCGCGTGTTCATTGGGGAAAAGCACCAAGAAATATTACAAACCTAAAGCTGAAGACACAAATCAGGAACCACTGTATCTTTTGCATATGAATCTTTGTGGGCCAATACGTACGGCTAGTGTGAGTGGTAGAAAATACATCCTCGTCGTGGTGGATGATTTTTCAAGGTTTACATGGGTAAAGTTCTTAGCAACCAAGGATCAAGTACCCACATATATTATTACATTTCTTAAGATGATCCAGGTGCGTGTTAATGCTACTATTCGCCACATTCGAACTGATAATGGAACTGAGTTTGTTAATCAGACTCTGTAGGACTACTATGAAGAGGTCGGCATTTCACATGAAACATCAGTTGCTCGCACTCCAAAACAAAACGGTGTCATGGAAACACGTAATCGTACACTTATGGAAGCTGCTAGAACTATGTTGATTTACGCGAATGCTCCTTTATTCTTATGGGCTGAAGCAGCGGCAACCGCATGTTATACCCAAAACTGCTCTATCATTCGTAAGCGCCATGGAAAAACACCATATGAGCTTCTTCATGGACACAAACCCGATATATCCTTTCTTCATGTGTTTGGTGCACTTTGTTATCCAAACACCAATAGTGAGAATTTGGGCAAACTTTAACCGAAGGCTGATATAGGAATTTTCATTGGCTACTCACCCGCAAAGAAATCTTACCAAAGTTATAACCGTCGTCTTGGCAAGATAATAGAAACCATTGATGTCGATTTTGATGAGCTGACAGCGATGGCTTCTGAGCAACGCAGCTCTGAACCCGTACTTCATGAGATGGGAACCGGTACTATTAGTTTCGGATTAACCCCCAGCAATCCTGCTTCTCCATCATTCACACCACCTACAAGGCCCGAGTGGGATGAGTTATTTCAACCTATGTTTGATGAATTCTTTGACCCTCTAAGTGATGATTCTCCCAGACCTTCAGTAGTAGCTCCGATTCCCGAAGTTGTAGTTCAAGATAATGGAAATCAATCCGATGCATCTATAGTCACTACTGAACCGGATGCACCATCCCCGAATAATTCTCAAACCACACCCGAATCAACACCCCCACTCGTCCTTGATGATGTTGAAGAGGATTATAATCATCACGACTTGGAATTTGCTCACTTACAAGAGCTTCCATTCTTTGGTTTACCTATACCCGAAAACCCTAACGGTGCGTCTAGCTCAGAGGAAGTGTAACACCCTATTTTGATAAATGGAATACCACGCGTGATTATGGCGTGTCATCAAAGCATACAAGTATAAATGTCTAAAACATTACATGACCATAAAGGAAATACCGGAATCAAACATCGGTACCCCAAAAGTAGAACTCATCGCACACAAACATAAGTACTCTAAATGAAAGGACTAAACAATGTCCATGGAAATGAGTATCAAAGTATAGATAAATGCATAAAGTAATTAAGGCTAGGAAGCTTCCAATCCATATACACGTACGCTTAAAGTCTATGAGCGTCCATGAGTACCTGCCGTTTTGGGAACATGAAAAGGAAAATGGCTGAGCATAACGCTCAGTGCACGAATATACGAGTAAAGCATGAATAATATAACCATATAAGCATGAAGCAGCGGAAAAGACTAAGTCCTGGATAACCTGGTTATATCTTAGTAAAACTGGTTTTATAGTTTGAAAAGCCTTGTGTTTATCTTTTATAAACTGTTTAACATATTTACCATTAGCCAATATAGGTCATGAAATATCAAAGTGCATGAATACTTGGAGGGGTGACCTCGTCATGAAAATTAGAGGGGCTGCCTCTAATTTAATATACTGGTTTTGGGTAGGAGGAATCAGCTCCTTGTGAAGGATGCAAGGCACACACCACATTCACACTGAATAATCTGCTGAAAACATGTAAACTAGGATGCACCCATACGCCCCACCTGATAATAATAATATGGCCAAAAGCTGAAAGGGACGCCACGAGCTATCACTCTGCCGTGGTGAAGTAATAACACTAGTGCCTCTAGTGTTATGGTTATGGTACCTCCATAACTGGGTGAAACTGGTCATGCATGTATATGGCTTTAGGTATTCTAATTAAACATAAGCAATTCAAAAACATGTAAAACATATACTGGGGAAAACAGTTTGCTGCAAACGGGAAATCCTAATAAGGAAGAATGTCCATACTTAAAGGACGGAGAATCCGTACCTTATGTCCAGTGAACGAAGAAGACGAACGGAAGAGAATCCTACTTCGGTATCACTAATGCTACATAAATACATACGTGTATAAGTATATGATTATTGAGTACGTAACTGGTTTTATATCATGTCTTAGCTTGTTTTATATGTTCATGTCATGTTTTGCTGATTTAAGCTTTATACTGTGTTTATCATGTATTCTGTCTATTCTGATTAAGTATTTCTTGTATAATTATACTTGTTGTGTAATAATAAGTAACTTCTTAAAAATAGCAGGTTTTCTAAAATAGAAAGTTTCCAAAAATAGAAAGTTTCCAAAAATAGAAAGTTTCCAAAAATAGAAAGTTTCCAAAAATAGAAAGTTTCCAAAAATAGATTTACTGCTTAAAATAGATAAGTTTCTAAAAATAGAAAGTTTCCATAAATAGGTTAGCTGCCTTAATTAAATAAGTTTCTAAAAATAGAAAGTTTCCATAAATAGAAATAAGCTGAATTATTAAGCTAATTATATAAGCTTAAGTGTTTACTGATTAATATTCTAAGTCATGTAATTAAATAGTATAGTTTATTAATTATTTCATGTGAATTAAATAAACTATAGGTTAATGTATTTAATTAAATATAACATGGTTTAATTAAATAAAGGTAAAAATACTTAGGTTAAAACATGTATTATTATCTATTAATAATATAACCTAAGTTATGTAAATTAATTAATTATAAGTCATGATTTTAATAATTAATTAATTATATAGTCTAAATAAAATGATAATTTACTTAGGTTAAAATTCATGTATTCATAAATAAATTAATAACCTAAGTCATGTATAAATTAAATTAATCATGTACATGTATTAATTAATTTAATTTAAGTCTTGTAAAAATAAACTTGTACATATTATTAACCTTGTAAAAATAACTCATGAACCGTACCGTGTTTTAATCTAAACATATGTGAACCGGGCCGGTTTAAACCCATGAACCGGACCCAAATGCACCCTTGGTTAAGTCTAGCCGCCGGCTAGCCAAAAGTTCCCACCGGCTAGCCGGTGGTTACCCTTGCTGCCGCGGCATGGGGTTCCCCCTGCTTTCCATATTTAGCCACCGGCATAAGCCGATGGTGGTTTCTTTGTTTAAGCCGAGACCCACCCGACCCGGCATAACCCGACCGAGGTCGGGGTTCCTCTTTTTACTGCTGCCGAGACATAAGACACACCACACCGAGACCTTGAGGTCTCGGTGGTGCGAATAAAAAACAAACCGAGACCCCCTTGGGGCTCGGTTCATGCGTCGACCACAAACAAAACACCCCTTAAACCCTTAATTAATTTCACCCTCACGACTAATTAACATGTGTTTACTTGTTTTTGAACATTCATGATTTCATGTTTTTTTGATTTAAATAAAACATAAAAGAAAAAGGTTTAGGGTTATACCGATCACGTGAATTAAGAAGGATGAACACACAAACAATCCATGCAATAATCGAACACCAAAAATCAACCAAACACACCCTTGGTGTGTGTAATACATGGCGGCTAAAGGAGTGCAGAAGAAAAGGAATTAGGGTTTCTTGTTTTTCCTAAATTTTGTTATTATGAAAATAACTTTTCCCCTTAATCCATGTTTAGTAAAAATTAATGGGCTAGGCCCTTATTTCTTGTTCTAGCCGTGGGTAGAGGGGCCCACATGGGGCAACCCATACATTTTCCGTGTCTAAATAATAAGTGAGTTCTCGTGTTCGTGTTTTACGTGATTTAATAGTTATCGTTCGTGTCTTATTATATTTATTCGTGTTCGTAATAAATATACATACATACATAATACTAAGCTCGTGATTAATTTACGTTCATGATTTCATGTTTTTTTTTGGGTAAAGGGGAATCAAGACCCCGGTAAAATATATTCCCAAAAGCGTTGAAGTACAATGGAATGTAGCTGCAATGCTACATTAACCTCAAGCAAAAGCTTGAACAACCACTAAATCATATGACATGCCATATGATCCTACAAACAATTACAAAACAAATAACACCAATAGGAAAAAACCACCTAAAGGTGCATGAACAATGAAAATAAAATGACATCAAGGCTAACACTTAGAACGAACATCAGGCTGACGAGCACCATGCCGATCATCAATCGATATGACTTCTTCAACCTCACTATCACTAGCATTAACCACATCTTCCTTGATATTAGAACCATCTTCCCAATCGGTGCCATCATCTATCTTATCCCAAAGAGCACTAAAAGAGTTTTGAGAACTCTTCTCCGTATTATTAGGCTTAGCAACAAAACTCGAGGCTTTGTTATTCAAGAAACCCTTCTTAAGCAGGGGAGTTGCCTTCTTCTGACCGGTATCACTTGTCTTTGACGTTTCACCCCTCTCAACATTACGATACTTAATATTAAGGGCTGGTTTCGTAAGTTTAATGCCAGAAATTTGTTGTTGCTGCTTATTCTTCCCCTTGCTCTTCTTGTTCTTAACTACATGAAAACCATCATCATCCACAACCTTATGATCTTCCCTGCTAACCACCTTCTCAACCACTACCTGTTTAGGCAACCTAGGACATTTAGCATCAATATGGTCAAAAATAAGACAAGTAGAACATCTAGGAGGTGTCCACTCATACTCGATGTCAATAGTCTTCAATTTGTGCCCTCTATCCTTCTCAATCGGAATAGCAATGACCAACGACTTCTTTAAAGCATCATCAGCCGAAATCTCAATAAGAGCACGGGCAAAAGTACTCCTACCCCACGGGTTGATACACATGCTGCTAGTATAAGAATCAAGCATAATAGGTCTTCCAATTTGAGTTGTGATCAAACTAAGACCAATCTCCGAATAAGCATCAATAGGCACATGATGAAGTTTCACCCACACCGGTGCCTTCTTAATCTCTGTTTTATGCAAATCCATAATAGACGACCAAACATTCAGAATTAACGGAACATGTCGAATCAACCACGGACCATTCTCCAACACCCTATCCATACCACTTTTAGAATCAAACTGAAAAAGAAAGAACTCATCCTGAAGTTTAACTCTTTTTAAACCATATTTGGCCCATACATTCTTCACATAATTTTCTACCAACGGAAACGCAAGACGCTTCCCAATGAAATACCCAAACAGTGTGTTATTAAGATGCGCCCGAATCCCTTCCACAGCATCATACGGAAGAGTTACAGCAGCCCCAACAACTTGTTCGTCATTATGCAATTCCTTAATATGAACCGGCTTACACACCGGCTTATTCTGCACTAGCGATGCATATGAGGTCGAAACACCAACTGATGAAGAACCAGCCCCAGGCGTATGTTGAACCCCGACCTCATTCTTCCTAGCCATAGAACTCCCAATCCTCGCATCATGGTTAACTTGCACACCAGTTATATCACCACCATTACTACTAGCCTTCTTGGACAAGTCACACATAACCGGCGTAACCTGCATATGAGCATTAACAGCAGCAGTAACGTGAATCCCAGCAGCGGCAGTAACATCATCCTCAGACGAAACCCTAGCAGCAGACGGCTGCCTATTAAGCTGCCCCTGACTAATGTCATTCATTATATCAACCGCGCCATCCTTTTCAGCCGTATGATTACCAACTCCCGAGAACCCAGCATGCTCACCACATGAGACCCCCGCGTTAGGAGCCCTAGCATGTGTTGAGTCCGCCATAATTGCTCTCAATCGCTGCACCCTATCAGAAAGAGCCGTCATATCAACCTGATTATCCAACTCAGACATCATAACCAATAAACCCAAAAAACCCTAATAACACCTGTTTAATAATCCCAAACGAACAGATCCTAAAAAATAGGATCCCAGCCAACCCGCCTTGACACCTTACATGAGCATAAACAACCCACGACTCAAACAGCAAATCTAAAAAAGGAATACAAACAAGAATGAACAAGACAGAAATAAAAAACCCTAAAACAACCAATAGAAACCCTAAAAACGACAACCAACCCTAAATCCTTCAACCAAACCGTAATCAATTAATGTTATGATACGATCAATTAACAACGAATGAAGGTTACGGGAAGGAAACGAAATTAAGGCTAAGAGTGGCGGCTAGGGAGAAAATATTTCTGCCATTATTAGGGTTTTTTGTGTTTCAATTTTCATGAAACACCATTATTAGGATTTCATGTTCGTGTGTTCATGATTATAATTATTATTGAAATAATTATCGTGTGTTAATACGTAATAAATACTTATCGTGTTATAACACGTACGTAATACTTGTAATTCTTGTTCGTGAAACGTAAGCATGCTATCAAAGGAAAGTTCTAATCATGTACGTACGATGGTAAGGGTACTATTCATGGTAAAAGCATGCGGGTTTTACAACTCTTCCCCCCCCCCCCCCCCCCCGAAAAAGAATAATTCGTCCCCGAATTATAGATAAAGTAAACTGGAAAAGAAGAACATACCCGAATTCAAAATATGAAATGAGGGTAAGAAGCCCGGATAGACTCCTCTGTTTCCCAAGTGGCTTCCCGTTTGGTATGATCCCTCCAAAGGATTTTGACGAATGGAATCGTCTTCCTTCTCATGACTCGTTCTTGTCTGTAAAGAACTCGTTCGGGTTCTTCTATGAAAGTGAGATCTTCACGAATCTGTTCTAGTGGATACTGAACCATGTGAAGGGGATGATACTGGTACCCTCTGAGTAATGACACATGGAAAACATCGTGAACATGAGAAAGCTGCGGAGGTAAAGCTAAACGGTAAGATACTTCACCGACTCGTTCTATGACATCAAACAATCCGATAAATCGAGGACCGAGCTTCCCTTTTATTCCAAAACGTGCAACACCACGTGCCGGCAAAACCTTAAGGAAAACGTGATCTCCTATGTTAAAATGTAAGTCCCTACGATGCTTATATGCGTAACTCTTCTGACGTGATCATGCTTCTTGTAGTTTCTGCTTAGCTACTGCGACCTTCTCATTAGTCAACTCTATCATTTTTGGTCCTTCAAGTGTTCGCTCACCAACCTGATCCCAGCAGATTGGGGCGAGACACTTTCTACCATACAACATCTCGAAAGGAGCACACTTGATACTTGCGTGCCAACTGTTGTTGTATGCAAACTCCACCAAACATATATAATCGTCCCAATTACCCGTCCATTCCAACGCACATGACCTCAACATGTCTTCCAATGTCTGAATCGTTCGCTCTGACTGCCCGTCTGTTTGAGGATGAAAAGCCGTGCTAAGCTTAAGTTGTGTACCCCAAGCTTTCTGCAGATTTCTCCAGAATCACGAAGTGAAACGAGGATCCCTGTCTGAGACGATGCTGGATGGAGCACCGTGAAGTCTCATGATCTCCCTTCTATAAGTATCGGCGAGTTTACTGACCGAATCTTCCTTGCGGATCGGTAAGAAATGATCTGATTTGGTAAGTCGATCAACGATGACCCAAATTGCATCGTGCTTCTTCTTTGTCAGCGGAAGACTAGTAACAAAATCCATGGTGATTTTGTCCCACTTCCACTCTGGAATATCTAACGGTTGAAGAAGACCGCCAGATCGCTGATGCTAGATCTTAACATGTTGGTAGGTAAGACATTTGGAGACGTAAGTAGCAACATCCTGTTTCATACCACTCCGCCAAAAGTACTGCTTGATGTCATCGTACATCTTGGTCGAACCGGGATGGATAGAGAATGGGGAGCTATGAGCCTCAGCTAACAATGCTTCCCGGAGTTCTTGGTTATCAGGAACACAAAGTCTCGTGTCCTGCCATAAGATACCATCTGCGTCTACTCTGAATTCTGTCTGCTTCTCCAAATTCTAAATTATCGCCCAGATTTCTCCATCATCTTTCTGTGCTTCCTTGATCTTAGAGAGTAACTCAGGTTCAACTCTAAGATTAGCCCAGTAGCCGTGCTGTCCACGTACCATGCTCTCTATGTCTAGTCGCTCCAAGTCTCTTATGATTTTCTCCTCAATTTTAATGCTGTTTATCATACCAGACTTTCTGCTAAGTGCATCTGCTACTACATTCGCCTTGCTGGGATGATACTACAGATTAATGTCCTAATCCTTCAACAGCTCTAACCATCTCCTCTGTCTCATGTTCAATTCATGTTGAGTGAAGATATACTTCAAGCTCTTGTGGTCCGTGAAAATGTCACATGATACTCCATACAAGTAGTGACTCCATATCTTCAAAGCAAACACGACTGCTGCAAGTTTCAAGTCATGCGTAGGGTAATTTTCCTCATAAGTCTTAAGGTGCCGTGAAGCGTACGCGATCACTTTCCCATGTTGCATGAGAACATAGCCAAGTCCCTTCCCCGATGCATCACTGTAGATCTTAAATCCACCTGTACCAGATGGGAGAGTAAGAATCGGTGCAGATACTAACTTCTGCTTCAGGTCTTCAAAGCTCTTCTCTCGTTCTTTATTCCAGACGAATTTCTCCCCTTTCCGCATAAGTTTGGTAAATGGTAGTGCTAAGCGGGAAAAGTTCTCCAAGAACCTACGGTAATAACCAACTAAGCCTAGGAAACTACGGACTTCAGTCGCTGATGTCAGCCTTGGCCATTTGGTAATAGCCTCAACCTTCGCTGGATCCATCGTGATTCCTTCTGCTGATACAATGTGACCTAAGAATACCACCTTGTCTAACAAGAACTCACACTTGGAGAATTTAGCATACAGCTGCTTCTGGCGAAGAATCTGTAGTACTGTACGAAGATGGTCTTCGTGTTCCTCCTTGGACTTAGAGAAAATCAAGATGTCGTCAATGAAGACAATGACGAACTTATCCAGAAATTCATGGTAGATTCTGTTCATCAAATCCATGAACACTGCTGGAGCATTGGTAAAGCCAAATGGCATGACTACGAATTCGTAGTAGCCATAGCGTGCAAAGAAAGCAGTCTTGGCGATGTCCTGCTCCTTAACCCGTAGCTGAGGATAGCCTGACCTAAGATCAATCTTGGAGAAATGTTTGGCCCCTTGGAGTTGGTCAAACAGATCATCTATACGTGGTAGTAGATACCTATTCCTGATGATAATCTTGTTGAGCTCGCGATATTCTGTGCAAAGACGCATACTGCCGTCCTTCTTCTTGACGAATAAGACCGTTGCGCCCCATGGAGATGCACTCGGTCGAATAAAGCCTCGTTCCAGAAGTTCTTGCAATTGATCCTTCAGCTCCTTCAACTCTATGGGAGCCATGCGATAAGGAGCCTTGGAAATCGGCTCAGCTCCTGGGATGAGCTCGATGTTAAATTCTACTTCACGTGCAGGTGGTATGCCCGGAAGTTCTTCTGGAAATACATCTGGAAATTCTGACACTATCGGCTGATCCTGAATTGATGAAGATTCAGCATCCATGTCTTGAACAGTAGCTAGATAACCCTCGCAACCGTGTGAAAGTAGTGCACGTGCTTGCAGGGTTGATATGATTTGTACACACCTGCCGGGTACGAACCCGTTGTGAATGTACTCTGGCGCATTAACATCACCGAAGATGACTCGATATGAATGGTAGTCTATGGTGGCATGATGCTTGGATAACCAATCCATGCCCAAAATCATGTCAAAATCATTCATGTCCAGCGGAAGTGCGTCAACAGGACGAACCTTGTCGTCAAACTCTAGGGGAAGGCTCTTGTACACATGGGTTATGCGTACAGAGTCTCTCAAAGGCGTGGAAATACTCAGTATATTCTCTAGTGGCATGGGGAATATCCTATCATTCTTGGCATAAGCAGTAGAAATGACCGAGTGAGTAGCACCCGTATCAAACAGAACACATGCAGCTTGATCATACATATACAAGATTCTAGTGATGGTACCTGTATACTTGTTGGCCTGATCGCGAGATGTCGTGTAAACGCATCCACTAGTAGGAGGCGGTTTGGTATCAGCATGTCCCGATGTACCCTCCATCTCGCCCTTGCGGCAATCTTTCATACGATGGCCAGGAAGACCACACTTGTAGCATGCGCCGCTGTCGTGGCGACATGGCCCTGGGTGCCTACGGTGGCAAGTAGAGCAAAGAGGATGAGTATATCCTCCAGCAGGTGTCCTGACTGGCTGAGAGCCTGCTAAAAACAATACACATGAGACATGATAATAGGTACAAAGGACAATGCGGAAAATAGTAAGGTTGAATACCAGTGATAGCTAGACGGTTAGGCTATGAACCTCTCTGGTTCTGGACCCTACCGTTACCATGATTCCTGGTAGAAGATTTGCTAATGTGTCAGAATTAAGAATTATAACATGTAATCACAAGAAAATGCGTAAGTATAAGGACCTGCTGTTGTTGGAGTGTCCAGCGTTGTTACGGAAATTATCATTACCGCCACGCTTATCCGTAGCAGAACGGTCGTGAGTCTGACCGTTTCCCTTGGGCTGATTAGGCTGTTGCTGAGTTGCCGGCTGAGACCGGTCCCTAGTCTTCTGCCTGGAAGATACAATTTAAAGAGATGAAATATTGAAATAACTGAAAGAATACGGATTAGCCACCGTTTGGATATGAATGTTTACCTCTTATCGGGTCTCTCTGCTTCTCCGAACTCATCTCTTTTCTGCAGCATCTCCAGCTTACGTGCTGCATCGGCCACTTGTTCTACCGTGTTGAACGTAGCACACACCAAGTTGTTTGCGACCGATGTACGAAGAGCCCACCTGAAGTGGTGTGCTTGCTCTTCAGGAGTACCTGCTGCTGCACCAAGGAAACCAGCCAAGCGAAGAAAGCGCTGCATGAACTCGTTGCTATTCTCCCCAGCTCTCTGTCGGATCCCATGGTACTCTCTCGTTAGCTTGTCCTGCTCAGCCTTGGGAAAGAACTGTTCCATTACCCTACCCTGAACTGAGCCCAAGTCAAACCAGCCACCCAATCATCACCTCCCTCTGACTGCTTTAGTGTTATCCACCATGCTAACACATCACCTTCGAACCGGTAGCATGTCAACCTTGACTTGAAGAAGGGGTCACAGCCCATAGCATCGAAGATTTTCTCAATGTGAGCGAACCAGCTTTCAGCTTCACTGGGGCTATCTGTTCTTTCGAAAGCTCGAGGGCGGAGCTTGTTGAATCTCTCCAGCCATGTGGCCAATGTTGCCGGAGGAGGAGGAGGAGGTACTAGGTGATGCTGCTGGTTGTTGGCAGCCTGAACCTCAGCCCTTCGTTCCTCAACTGAGGAAGCATAGCTTGCATTGCAGCTTGGATTGCTACATTGAATTGTTCCTGCTCGCGTGTGAGAACCATCTGACAGTATAACATAAAATACATGATTAAACTGATCAAAACATAAACTATATACATGAAAAAAAATTATACCAATAAATCATGAGAAAAATTTTATGCAGGAAAACTAGTAAATGAATGCATGATGCAGTTTTATAAAAACTTTTGTATGCGCGAGAGTGAACGCCTATAGTCAGTTCACTCAAAACAAAAGACATGGCGAGGGGACGCCTATGGGTCAGTCCCAAATTTAAAAGTTTCGATAAAACACAAGCGACTAAATAGGGCCAGTCCTGTACCAACCATTACTTAGTCATAAACCTGCGGTAATGACATATATATGTATGCATGAAAATGATGAATGCATGAAAACCGACTGTCAGTTCTAGGAAGACCATAGTGACTACCCACTAATCACATGTCGTGTTTTGAGAGCCTACAGGTCGAAGCCTTGGCTCTGATATTGTAACACCCCATTTTGTTAAATTGAATGTCACGCGTGATTATGGCGTGTCATCAAAGCATACAAGGATAAATGTCTAAAACATTACATGACCATAAAGGAAATACCAGAATCAAACATCGGTACCCCAAAAGTATCAATTCATCACACACAAACACAAGTACTGTAAATGAAAGGACTAAATAATGTCCATGGAAATGAGTATCAAAGTATAGATAAATTCATAAAGTAAAGAAGGCTAAGAAGCTTCCAATCCATATGCACGTACGCTTAAATTCTACAAGCGTCCCTGAGTAACTGTCGTTTTGGGAACATGAAAGGAATACGGTTGAGCATAACGTTCAGTGCACGGATATACGAGTAAAGCATGAATATAACCATATAAGCATGAAGCAACGGAAAATACTAAGTCCTGGATAACCTGGTTATATCTTAGTAAAACTGGTTTTATAGTTTGAAAAGCCTTATGTTTATCTTGTAAAAACTGTTTAACAGGTTTACCATTAGCCAATATAGGTCATGAAATATCAACGTGCATGAATACTTTGAGGGGTGACCTCGTCATGCAAATTAGAGGGGCGGCCTCTAATTTAATATACTGGTTTTAGGTAGGAGGGATCAGCTCCTTGTGAAGGATGCAAGGCACACACCACATTCACACTGAATAATCTGCTGAAAACATGTAAACTAGGATGCACCCATATGCCCCACCTGATAATAATAATATGGCCAAAAGTTGAAAGGGACGCCACGAGCTATCACTCCGCCGTGGTGAAGTCATAACACTGGTGCCTCCAGTGTTATGCTTATGGTACCTCTATAAATAGGTGAAACTGGTCATGCATGTATATGGCTTTAGGTATTCTAATTAAACATAAGCAATTCAAAAACATGTAAAACATATACTAGGGAAAACAGTTGGCTGCAAACGGGAAATCCTAATAAGGAAGAATGTCCATACTGAAAGGACGGAGAATCTGTACCTTGTGTCCAATGAACGAAGAAGACGAACGGAAGAGAGTCCTAACTGGTTTTATATCATGTCTTAGCTTGTTTTATATGTTCATGTCATGTTTTGCTGATTTAAGCTTTATACTGTGTTTATCATTTATTCTGTCTATTCTGATTAAGTATTTCTTGTATTTCTTGTATTATTATACTTGTTGTGTAATAATTTGTAACTTTCTAAAAATAGCAGATTTCCTAAAATAAAAAGTTTCCAAAAATAGATTTACTGCTTAAAATAGATAAGTTTTCAAAAATAGAAAGTTTCCATAAATAGATTAGCTTCCTTAATTAAATAAGTTTCTAAAAATAGAAAGTTTCCATAAATAGAAATAAGCTGAATTATTAAGCTAATTATATAAGCTTAAGTGTTTACTGATTAATAATTTAAGTCATGTAATTAAATAGTATAGTTTATTAATTATTTCATGTGAATTAAATAAACTATAGGTTAAAGTATTTAATTAAATATAACATGGTTTAATTAAATAAAGGTAAAAATACTTAGGTTAAAACATGTATTATTATCTATTAATAATATAACCTAAGTTATGTAAATTAATTAATTATAAGTCATGATTTTAATAATTAATTAATTATATAGTCTAAATAGAATGATAATTTACTTAGGTTAAAATTCATGTATTCATAATAAAATTAATAACCTAAGTCATGTATAAATTAAATTAATCATGTACATGTTTTAATTAATTTAATTTAAGTCTTGTAAAATTAAACTTGTACATATTATTAACCTTGTAAAAATAACTCATGAACGGTACCGTGTTTTAATCTAAACATGTGTGAACCGGACCGGTTTAAACCCGTGAACCGGACCCAAATGCACCCTTGGTTAAGTCTAGCCGCCGGCTAGCCAAAAGTTCCCATCGGCTAGCCGGTGGTTACCCTTGCTGTCGCGGCATGGGGTTCCCCCTGCTTTCCATATTTAGCCACCGGCATAAGCCGGTGGTGGTTTCTTTGTTTAAGCCGAGACCCACCCGAGCCAAGGCATACCCCGACCGAGGTCGAGATTCCTCTTTTTCCTGCTGCCGAGACACAAGACACACCACACCGAGACCTTGTGGTCTCGGTGGTGCGAATCAAAAACAAACCGAGACCCCCTTGGGGCTCGGTTCATTCGTCGGCCACAAACAAAACACCCCTTAAACCCATAATTAATTTCACCCCCATGACTGATTAACATGTGTTTACTTGTTTTTAAACATTCATGATTTCATGTGATTTTGATTTAAATAAAACATAAAAGGTGTTATACTAACAATCCTTGCAATAATCGAACACCAAAAATCAACCAAACACACCCTTGGTGTGTGTAATACCCGGCGGCCAAAGGAGTGGAGAAGAAAAGGAATTAGGGTTTCTTGTTTTTCCGAAAATTTGTTATTATGAAAATAACGTTTCCCCTTAATCCTTGTTTAGTAAAAATTCATGGGCTAGGCCCTTGTTTCTTGTTCTAGCCGTGGGTAGATGGTCCCACATGGGGTAACCCATACATTTTCCGTGTCTAAATAATAAGTGTGTTCTCGTGTTCGTGTTTTACGTGATTTAATAGTTATCGTTCGTGTCTTATTATATTTATTCGTGTTTAATAAGTGTGAAAACACTTATCCTTTTACCACTTAATTATAATAATAACCAAGCCAAAACGTGTATTTTATACGGTAAATGTCGGAATTATGCGTGGTTTATGTTTTTATTGTGTTTTAGGACCAAAAGATGAAAAAGGAAAAAAAACACGGGCTTTCACGGGCTTTTATAGAAGAAAAGGATAAAAGACGAAGTCAAAAGATCAAGAGTGCAAAAAGAACGGAAGTCAAAGGCCTATTCTAAAGATTTATCGAAGAAAAAGTCTAAAGACGGAAGTTTGACAAAGTCGAAGAACCAAGTCTAATAAAAGAAGAAGTTTAAAAGACGAGTTCATTTTATTATTCGATAAATCCCAAGACAAAGTCGAGAAAGACGAAGAAATTAAAAGACGAAAAGATAAGAGAAAAAAAAGAAAGCAACAACAACTCCCCCTCCTCCTATAAATATTCTTCCATTCCTTCATTTTGGAGTGTTAGAAAATTAGGAGTAGATTAGAGTAGGAGTAGGAGTAGGTGTTTTTACTTTCTCTCTCTAGTTTTTACTTTCTCTCTCTAGATTTTTCTATTGTCTTGTTTGATTAATCTTAAAGTTTTCATCTTTATGCTTATTTTGATTAAACTTCTTATCTTTTTGTTATTATCAATTTCATTCGATTCATGGTCTTAGCTTATTATGCTTTTTGCTTATTTTGTGTCTAGCTTATTTCTATTTAAGTGTTTTTAAAAGTTCTATCTTTTTAAAGTTTAATCTTTTTCTTTTAGTTCAATTTAGAAATTCTGCTTATTTAGCATCTTCAAAGTTTTTAAATTCGTAGCTTATTTTTGTTCTTCTTATTATTGTTTTGTTTAAATTTTTGGTTAAAGTGCTTATTTGATTTTTTGCTTATTTTTACTCCATCCGAATATTGTGATTTTGCCATCACAATATCATTAGGGTTTTGAAGTTGTGATAGCTCATTGTGACACCTCATTCCGCCGGCTTCATTGCGATCGCAAAGTTATAATATTCCCTTATTTCGATCGAGGATTGCGATTGCCCTTGGCATCGTGGATTGCAATCGGGATTTAAGGCATATTGCGACGAAATCCTGCCCAAATTTTGACAGTCATATTGTGATAGTTTTCATATTGTGATAGTTTCCATATTGTGATACTTTTCATATTGTGATAGTTTTCATATTGTGATAGTTTTCATATTGTGATAGTTTTCATATTGTGATAGTTTTCATATTGTGATAGTTTCCATATTGTGATACTTTTCATATTGTGATCTTTTTCATATTGTGATAGTTTCTATATTGTGATACTTTTCATATTATGATAGTTTTCATATTGTGATAGTTTTCATATTGTGATAGTTTCCATATTGTGATACTTTTCATAGTGTGATAGGTTTCATATTGTGATAGTTTCCATATTGTTTTTAAAAAATCCAAAAAAAAATAAAAAATTAAAAAAAATATATTTTTTTTCAAAAAACCCAAAAACAATTAATAATTCATAAAAAACATTTTTTCGAAAGTTTTGCACCAAAAATATTCTTCTTGCTTATCTATTGTGTTTAATGGATTCGTTTGTTGACTGTGTAGGGTGTGGAAGACCATCTTCTGGTTGTCAATCCTGTCAATGGTGTTCATGCGAACGGTGTGAAATGGATATCCCTAATTACGAATTTGGCCGTTGTCTATCGTGCAATTCGATCAATTCATACTTCAATTCATTCTTCCCTTCTAATGACACTATTTCACCCTCTCCCATATATGACGATCCATATCAACAAAATGCACCAGGTTTCTCTCAATACCCGTGTTGCAACAATTGTGGGGGCCCTCAAGATACTTCTTATTGTCAGCCGATGAATTATTATGAGCCAAACCCGTGTTCTACTTCTTTTCAACCAATGATTTATGATGGACCACATCCGTGCTATAATTCTGGTTTTCACAATTTTGAGCCCCCACAATACACCCTCGATCATCAACCTTCTGTTGGAATGTGTGAAGAAGAACGAGCCAATTTTTTGAATACACTTCAATATGTTCAACAAGAATTAGCTAGCATACGCGAAGCAAGGGAGGAGGAAAAGCGACGGTAACAAGAACAAGTATCTAATCTTAGTGATTATACTCCTCCTCTTGTGCGTCCATACTACTATTATGATGATGACGAGGATGATATCTATAATCTCAACCCATCTTCTGAGATTACTACTCCTACTCTTGATATCCCTAATGCGTCTAAGGATAGTGATACATCGAGTGAAATTAGTGATTTTGGTCTCGACAAATTTTTTGATGAGGTTTGTGATGTACAGAATTTTGAGCAGCTTACGGAAGAGGTCGCTTTTAATGATGATTATTTTTCTCCATGCTATGATAATTTCACTTTTGAAATGTCTCCTTCTCCTCCGGGCGATGAATGCGATGTTTATTTATTCTCTCCGACATACGAGAAGTTCCCCACTGAACTTGGTCTTGTAGATGAGGTGGAAGACGTTATTCTTCGCGACAAATTACTGAAAGTTCATCTTCTTATTGCTAAAATTGAACCGTTGAATTTTGCTCCTATTTATGAGTCTTTACCTTTGTCTAGTACTTCAGTTGAGAATAATGATACAGCTATGGAGGAAATCGACATTCTCTCAATACCTCCGGGTATTGATGATGATGACACGGAGGGGATATTCTTTTTGATACTTTGCTGCATGAAGATATTGTCCCAAGTCACCCTCCCGAGCACCTTTTATCCCAACCTTTAGAAACCATTACCGAGGATGAGTGCTTTGACCCGGGAGGTGACATTGACCATTTTATGATTGATAACCTTACGGCTTTGCCGCTTTCTGAACATCAATTGTCTTTGGGGGATGACAATTTCTTACTTTACCCACGCCACCTCCCGTGGATCATGATTTCACATACTTTTCGTATGTTGAAAGGACTTTTCTACCCTTCAAGACTTATCCTCCGGCCTCTCCTTTATTAATGTCCTCCGGGAACGAGGACAAGGTCTTTGATCCCAGTATTACATTTGAGGCTTCCCCATGGACCATTTAATTCGGGGACGAGTCAGGCTCGCGACTCGGTTAACAAAAACAAGCGCTTATTGGGAGGCAACCCGATTATCTATCTATTTTTATCCGTTTTTATAATAAGTGTAGGGGGAGACCCTAGTATGTGTTTGTTGTTTTCTTTCTTATCTTGTGCAGGGATTCGAGCTTTCAAAGATCCATTCTTGATGACTTTTGACGAACCGTGATCCCGAGTACCCGTCTTCCCGATTCTACCCTAAACTCTTTTGATTCTCTATTTTATATTCTTCAATATTAAAATAGGAATCACTTTAGTTGTCTCTTCCTTAGCAAGATTTAAACAACGTGCACAATGTCCTAAGTGTAGGGGAGTTTACTCCCACATGCTTAAACATTGATGACAATGTTTATATCAAGTGTAGGGGGACTTTTATCGAAGTTAAGTGGGCTTTTCCTTGTATTTGTCCTCATTTTAACCGAAAAATCTAATTTTTTGATATTTTTCAAAATTTTTAATCTATTTTAGCCTAGTAGTATAGTAGTATTTTCCTTTGGTATCGTTATTTACTTTCTGTGTTAGAATAAATTTTTAATAAAGTGGTTTTAATTTTTTTAACGTTGTGAATCTTTTGACTCAACCCGAGTTTACTTATGTAAGTTTACTCTAGCTAGTATCCTTAACGTGTTTAAGTCAAGTTTTGCTAGGCTTTTATATAGGGAACTTTAAAACGCGAAAGTCTTAACTCTTACGGGTTAAGAACAAGAACTTTTTGCAAGTTCCTATAATTGATCCTAGAAAGTCGTTTATCAAGGGAACTCTAAAATGCAAATTCTAAACTTGAAAAAGTCTAAGAAGATGCAAGATCCTATAGATGACTTGAAAACCCAAAACTTTGATTTAATTGGCTAAGCATCCACGAGTCTCATTCCTTGATATTTTAAATTGTGGAGAACGAGAGATGATAGAGTCAGTTATAAGTTTGGTATTCCTTCATGAATTTATGTGAGTTGATTATGAGCTTTTTCTCCCATCGCTTGTTAATAAATATAATTGCAATAAGTAAGGTTGTACGATTTGAAAAGTTACTTAGCTTCTAGCCCAAGATCGTTTAAAAGTTGATGGGTATTAATTAGAGTTCATAGCCAAGGCATAACTTATTGAAGCGGGATGCGAAGATTGGCGAGTCCGAAAAGGTGCTAACAAGACATGAGGGCTACATTTTGTTGCTAAAGATCCAAAGTGATGTGAAGACTCATTTATCAAAAATCAATATGAAGGATCGAGACACACGACGAAAAGCAAATACTTCCCAAAAGATCATGGATAAGTCTATCCAAAAAGGCCCTAACAAGGTATGAGGATAAATAGATCCAAGTCCTAAAAGGAGGCGGATCGTGGTATATCAAAATCCCAAATAAAGATTGGAGAAAAATGAAGAAGTCGTGGTCCAAATATGAATAATCTCTCAAAAAGTTCAAGTGAAGAAATTCCTATTATGAAGAGAAGACCATTATTTCATGAACGTCTCTCAAGATTTGAAGTATGAAGTCAATGCCAAATATCGATCCGAGAAAGGTCTCAAATCGTGAAGCGAGTTATGCCAAGATATGAACTTTATGAGGTCCCGAGAAGCATTTTAAAAGATTTTGTCCTTTAGCTAACTATTGATTAAATCGTCCTACTTTATTTTCGGCCTAATAAACTATCAAAATAAGTCAACAATGCATCCTCGTGATCATTCAAGACAACAATAAAATATAAGAGATACACCTAGGGATAAGGGAGTCTAAGTGAATAATTAGGCCACATGAATTTGTGTTAGTTTGCTAACTTATAATAACAATGATCTCGTTTTTAAGCTTGGTATGGAAAACGTGAAACTTGAGGGTGAGAAAAATTCATGACATCCAAAACCCTAAGGTAAGTCTTTTATCTCTTTACTTGTTTTCTTCCTTTGAATATTCTAATTTTCTATCTCTTTTAGTGTCCTTAATGTCTTGTGTTTAATAAAGGCCAACGTGGATTGATTATAATGAAAAATGTAAAACTTGCTTTGTAATTAATGCATTGCATGAGGGCATTGCAATGGTCATGTGTAGGGAATTTAATAAGTGTGAAAACACTTATCCTTTTACCACTTAATTATAATAATAACCAAGCCAAAACGTGTATTTTATACCGTAAATGTCGGAATTATGCGTGGTTTGTGTTTTTATTGTGTTATAGGACCAAAAGATGAAAAAGGAATAAAACACGGGCTTTCACGGGATTTTATCGAAGAAAAGGACAAAAGACGAAGTCAAAAGATCAAGAGTGCAAAAAGAACGGAAGTCAAAGGCCTATTCTGAAGATTTATCGAAGAAAAAGTCTAAAGACGGAAGTTTGACAAAGTCGAAGAACCAAGTCTAATAAAAGAAGAAGTTTAAAAGACGAGTTCATTTTATTATTCGATAAATCCCAAGACAAAGTCGAGAAAGACGAAGAAATTAAAAGACGAAAAGATAAGAGAAAAAAAAGAAAGCAACAACAACTCCCCCTCCTCCTATAAATAGTCTTCCATTCCTTCATTTTGGAGTGTTAGAAAATTAGGAGTAGATTAGAGTAGGAGTAGGAGTAGGTGTTTTTACTTTCTCTCTCTAGTTTTTTCTTTAAAGTTTTAAGCTTTTCACTTTAATCGTGTATTTGAATCTTTAATCTTCATCTTTAATTTCAAGTTTTTCATAATCATTCTTTTTTTTTTTGGTAAAGGGGACTCACCCCGGTAAAATATATTACACCAAAAAAAACTTTGAAGTACAACGGATATAGATGAAGTTCTATATCTCAGCCCGTTACATAGGCACAACTATGCACACATTCGGTGCAGCAATAACGCCCAAAAAATGACACGCCATTTTTTGGACTAGAACAAATAAGCTAAGAATTCTAAAAACAATATTGCAAGTACAGTCCTGAAATCCTAGCTTAAAAACACAAATCCAATGGACACTCAAGTCGAGATAAAAATATTTTGCTTTGATCGCCGTCAAACCGTCTTGAAATAGGCAGAAGTTGCATTCTACCAATAACCACAACCCCATGCGATTAATATAGTGTAACCCACTGGAACACCTCACGTCATTTAGTCATCCACAAATTGGGTCAGCAAACAACGTAATACCACCACTCATATCCTAATCCAAGCATAAGAGTGCAAAATTAAGAACCTTGCTCGACACAAGTATGTGCAGCAATGATTCACATAAGACCCAGTGCATCGAATACCTCATAATAAAACAACCTCAAAAACTATTGGTACTCCTGCACAAGGTTAGCACAAACAGCTTACAAACCCTAGAACCAATCATCCTAGCATTCACCAAGCCGAATCCCAATCGAACTCCACATCAGCTTGAACAACAAAGTCATATGCTGCATATAAAATGATGCTAGGATCATCATCTATCTGATTAATCTACAGCTCAAGACACTCCATATCTCTCCATAACCCACCAACCAGAATAAAACACGTAACCCTACAAACTGTTAGAGTCACACAACACTGCCTTCATGCGATGATGATCGGTATAGAATAAACGATAACAAATAAGATCAGTCATGGTACCCTTACACATACCAAACCCTAAAATATGAATCGATTACCGAACCTTACACCATAAGGTTTAAGGGACTCACAGATGCTTACAGGTCACCACCGAAACCGTAGAAAGAGTTTAAGTCGCATCTATGAAGAACAAAATACCAAAACATCACGCGTTCCTAGTATTGCAAAATCAACAAACCCCTAAACCTAGGGCTTCGACCATAAGAGCAGCAACACAAGGAACTCATTGGAGATGATCAAAACAGATCTGATCATAGCCAATTCGGCAACCATAATTAACCACGACTAGCCGAATACCCCAAACCACGATCCACAAAAAATAAACCATAACCATTATGTTGGATCAACGCATAACCAGCCACATCGATACCCTAAAAGATAAAAACAATAACGAAACCCTTATAAATAAGGTTAGGGTATCGGCTGTAACTATATCTACTATGGACAATTTCCTTAACAGCACACCACCTCTAAATATAAACAACCTAAAGAATCGATTTCATACCCATGAACAAATGAAACTTGACCGAAGATCTGATTAGGATAGCCATAGATATCCACGAATGGATGACTAAAAACAAATCCATGAACACATAATCGATAAGGTAACAAATATTCAGAGGTAGAGATACGATTCTAAAGGTTGTTATGGCCGGAAAAGTGAAGTAGAGGCGGCGGCCAGAAATCACCCATAGTAGGGAGAGAGAACTAGGGTTTTTTAGTTGCCTATGAATTTTTTTCTCATTCTTCTCTTCTTGTTTTAAAAATCTATTGTCTTGTTTGATTAATCTTAAAGTTTTCATCTTTATGCTTATTTTGATTAAACTTCTCATCTTTTTGTTATTATCAATTTCATTTGATTCATGGTCTATTGTGCTTTTTGCTTATTTTGTGTCTAGCTTATTTCTATTTAAGTGTTTTTAAAAGTTCTATCTTTTTAAAGTTTAATCTTTTTCTTTTAGTTCAATTTATAGATTCTGCTTATTTAGCATCTTGAAAGTTTTTATATTCGTAGCTTATTTTTGTTCTTCTTATTATTGTTTTGGTTAAATTTTTGGTTAAAGTGCTTATTTGATTTTTTGCTTATTTTTACTCCATCCGAATATTGTGATTTTTCCATCACAATATCATTAGGGTTTTGACATTGTGATAGCTCATTGTGACTGCTCATTCCGCCGGCTTCATTGCGATCGCAAAGTTATAATATTCCCTTATTCCGATCGAGGATTGCGATTGCCCCTGGCATCGTGGATTGTGATCGGGATTTAAGGCATATTGCGACGAAATGCTGCCCAAATTTTTCTAATCACTACTCAGATTGGGAGGCCTATTCTTCTTGATTCTTATACAAGTGAGATGTGCCTATCTTCATGGGGAAGGAGTACCTATGCACGTGTTTTAATTGAGATTTCTGCTGATCATCCTCCTAAGGATTCTTTAGTTGTTGCTATTCCTATTGGTAAGGATAAGGGACATACGATGGCTAATATTGGTATAGAATACGAGTGGACTCCCCCCCGCTGCTCGATGTGCTGTATATTTGATCATCATGATGCTGAATGTCCGAAATTGCCTAAGGATGTCATTAATACGATTGTTAATGTGGACGATAATAAGGTAGCTAATGAGATTGATAATGAGGGTTATGAGGTTGTGAACAATAGAAAGAAAAAGGGTAAGAATAAGCAACTCCAGGTTGCTGGTATTAAACTCACTAAACCACCTATTAATCTTTATTACTGTGCTGTTGAGAAAGGGGATAGTTCTAAGGCGAATAAGCCTAAGAAAAATGATTCTACAGGTACTACTGTTCAGAATGCTCCTAAGAAAGCTGGTTCTATTCTTAAGCGTGGATTTCTTAATAACAAGTCTTTGGCTCTTGATTCTAGTCAACCGGGTACGAGCAGCAAAAACTCTTTTGGTGTTTTGAGTGGTTTAATGGATGATGGGACTGATTGGGAGGATGGCTTTGGTCATTCTAATGATGTGCTTAATGCAGATAGTGAGACTGATGAAGACATTGTGATTGATGATCGCCATGGAACTCGTCAGCCGGATACTCGCACTTCTCATTAATCATTATGTTTGTTTTTTCATTGTTTATGTTCCTTTAGGTGGTTCTTTCCTATAGGAGTCATTAGTTTTGTAATGTAATTATCATATGGCATGTCATATGATATAGTGGTTGTTCAAGCTGTGTGCTTGAGGTTAATGTAGCATTGCAGCTACATTCCATTGTACTTCAACGCTTTTTGGGAATATATTTTACCGGGATTGGAGTCCCTTTACCCAAAAAAAAAAAATGCTGCCCAAATTTTGACAGTGATATTGTGATAGTTTTCATATTGTGATAGTTTCCATATTAAGATACTTTTCATATTGTGATAGTTTTCATATTGTGATAGTTTTCATATTGTAATAGTTTTCATATTGTGATAGTTTTCATATTGTGATAGTTTCCATATTGTGATACTTTTCATATTGTGATACTTTTCATATTGTGATAGTTTCCATATTGTGATACTTTTCATATTGTGATAGTTTTCATATTGTGATAAGTTTTCATATTGTGATAGTTTCCATATTGTGATACTTTTCATATTGTGATAGTTTTTATATTGTGATAGTTTCCATATTGTGATACTTTTCATATTGTGAGTTTTCATATTGTGATAGTTTTCATATTGTGATAGTTTTCATATTGTGATAGTTTTCATATTGTGATACTTTTCATATTGTGATAGTTTTCATATTGGGATAGTTTTCATTTTGTGATAGTTTTCATATTGTGAGAGTTTTCATATTGTGATAGTTTCCATATTGTGATACTTTTCATATTGTGATAGTTTTCGTATTGTGATATTTTTTCGAAAAGTTTAAGTTTTATCTTTTATTTAGTACCCGCTTTAGTTTTTGTCTCGTTTAGTTTTAAAGTATCCACTTAGTTTTATTTTCTCCTTTTTCATTAAGTTAATTTTATTTTTCAGTCGAAAGTCAATTTCTTCGTTTAGTTTTATTTTTATTAATTGTTTTATTTTCATATTTGTTTTAATAGTTAGTTTTTAATATTCGTCTTGTCTTACGTTTCTTTATTATTTGTCATTCGTCTTTAGTTTATTCTTTTTACTTTTCGCATTTACTTTTTAATTAGCTTTAGATAATCAACGACATTTTCTTTTATTTCACCAAGAACAACTGAGTCACACATTTAACTGGTAATCAATTCGATTAGACACCGAGAAAAACGAACTTTTAACCTAGCAAAACCAAACTATTAGTGTTCGTAATAAATATACATACATACGTAATACTAAGCTCGTGATTAATTTACGTTCATGATTTCATGTTCGTGTGTTCGTGATTATAATTATTATTGAAATAATTATCATGTGTTAATACGTAATGAATACTTATCGTGTTATAACACGTACGTAATACTTGTAATTCTTGTTCGTGAAACGTAAGAATGCTATAAAAGGAAAGTTCTAATCATGTACGTACGATCATAAGGATACTATTCATGGTAAAAGAATGCGGGTTTTACAGGAGGCTCCTACAACCATTCACTCCAGACCCCACAGGATTGTAAATCACAACACAAAGTGGACAAATGATCACCTAATCTAAAATATTATTGGTGACATCGATCGACCAGTCTTAACACGCCATTAACTACATGAGCACGCATTATATTGTTACTTTAATGCGTTTCTCTCCGAGAAGGAACCTAAAACATGGCAACAAGCTATGACACAATCGTCTTGGATTGAAGCCATGCAAGAGGAACTTAATGATTTCGAACGCCTTGAAGTATGGGAATTAATTCCTTTACCCGACAACGTTAACATTCTTAAATTTTTTTTTTGGTAAAAGGGTAGCAATGACCCCGGTAAATAGAACCAAAAAAAGCGTTGAAGTACAAGGAATGTGGCTAAAATACCACATTAACCGCAAGCTACAGGCAGCTTGTTAAACAAAATGTTTACGACAGGCCATAAACATTAACTAGTCTAGAATACTGGAAATATATAAACTAGACAAAAACCAAGACGATAACATAAAGTTACGAGGAAAATAATAAAAAATCAACATGGGATCAGCCAGTAGGAGTGCTTGCCCCAATATGAGTATTGAGAAGATTCACCGATTCATCAAAGACGACCTCGACTCCCTCCTCCTCCTCATTATCTTCCTCGCTTACTTGAGCCCCTTCATCAATACCAGGCATGGACAAAGATGAAAATTTATTAGATGTAGAAACACTGCTCAATTGAGCTTTAGCCTTGTTCGGACCATTAAGATTGCTAGACTGCTGCAACTGACCAGATTTAGTATTCAACTTACTACTATTATCAGCACTCGTACTTGTAGTATCCAAGTGAGTTTTTGGGCGAAAAACAACCGTCTTACCTGCTTGGACACCCTTGCTCAATGGAACACCTCTCGGACCTTGATTCCCTAAATTACCTTTGTACTTCTTCCTCTTGCTTTGCACTTGTTGGAACCCATCATTATCAACATGAGTTGTCACTTTTTCAACCGTTATAGGTTTAACATTTTTCGGACAAGAATCCACAGAATGACCAAAAATATTACAAGTATGACATCTAGGCGGTTTCCATTCGTATTCAACTCGAATTAACTCCTTAGTACAACCAGAGCCTTCAAGATCAGGGACACCAATAGTAACGTTATCTATAAACTCCGAATCAGCATTCATCTCAATAAGACAACGAGCAAAACTACAACGACCCCAAGACTCTTTGCACATATTATCAGTATAATTATCCATCATAATAAGCTTACCAAGAAACGAAGCAATTAAACTAATACCTTCCTCTTCAAATACCTGTAGCGGGACATCATGAAACTTAACCCATACCGGAATACGAGTTATTTCCTCCTTTAGAAGATTCGTTTTCATAGTCCATTTCTTAAGAAAAATTGGTGAATTACGAACCATCCACGGACCATCTTCCAGAACCGCATTAAGACCCTCACTAGATCCAAATTGAAAAAAGAAGAAACCTTTCTCATTCATCATGATACGCTTAAGACCATGTTTTGCCCAGTTATTCTTAGCAAAATACTCAACCACAGGGAATGCAATCCTTTTACCAAGAAAGTAACCATATAAAGTGTTATGGTAGCGAGCATTTACTGTTTCAACAACCTTCCTAGGAATAGAGATATTAACCCCTTCATAAACATTTTCAGAATTAAACGAAGAAGAGACTACATTAATACCTCCATTAGTAGACGTAACCATATCACCTTCAAATCTGCAAAGTAACATCAGAATTTCTTTAGCACGATCAGGTGAAATCAATTCCCACAACGGATGTTTCTTCATACTTAATTCATGCATAAATTCACTCGCGTCACTAAACGTGCGAATCGTTACACCAAATAATTTCAAAACCGCATGTAGATTACACGATTGCAAACCATTAATGGTAGCAGCCTTAGCTTCAAGGTCTGTTTCCTTAGCCAATTGTGCAGAGTGCACACTCGAACCACCTGAACTGAGTGAAGAAGTGCTGCTAGTTAAATTCTTATGGCGTTCACACAAAGCTTTATAATAAAGCATAGTGGTCTCCTTAGGTAAAGTAGACCATTTAGGAAATTTGTGTGCCTTCACATCATTTGCAAACACTTCAATGTCACGCACAATATTCAAAGGAATAGAAAACAAACTAGATATCTCCTCTAACGTTACTAAAACCTCAAGAGTAGACACCTTACCCGCATCCATCCAACCTGTAAACAATGGCTTATCATTTGCATTGCTCGAATCCACCATTGCGCTTAAATAATCAGCCGTCCCAATTTATTAATCAAAATAAACTATTAATGCGAACCAATAATTGATCCTTAAACAAACAGCCGCCAAACGCCAAGAATCAAGACCAAATTGATTATTGCAATAAATGAATAAAGACCAATTGATTATGCTGCAATAAGTCAGCCGACCACTTAGTTAACTCAGAAACAATGTCAGCCGCCAATTACTTTGCAACCTTAAACAATTGAATTGTTAAGGTCAGCCGCCAAGCCAACCGGACCCACCAATGATTAATGATGCAACGATTTGATATCCCACTTAAATGCTGCAACGCTTTAATGAACAATTCAATGATTAGTTCAGCCGATTTAATATCCACCAACGATTTAGAAGACAAGGACGATTTAAATTAAAACGAACCCTAAAAAACCCTAAGAAAAAAAAGGTAGCCCAGCGACCAATTTAACCAAAGAATAATCGAAAAAACACACTTGCCGACAAGAAAGTAAATTCTGCCGCCATGGATGTTATTTAGGGTTTTTTTCGTAAAAGGGTTTTGGTTTAACATTCTTAAATTTTTGTCGGTATATAAGGTCAAACTCGATGAGATGGGTGGAATCTTAAAGAACAAGGCTAGATTGGTTGCTCGCGGTTACAAACAAGCATTGGGTATTGACTTTGAAGAATCCTTTGTTACATTGCAAGATTGGAGGCTATTAAACTTTTCCTTGCTTATGTTGCTCACATGAACATGATCGTCTACCAAATGGATGTTAAGACGAAATTTATCAATGGTGAATTAAGGGAAGAAGTCTATGTTAGTCAGCCGAATGGATTTGTCAACTCGGAGTATCCCAATCATATGTACAAGCTTAAGAAGGCTCGTTATGGGTTAAACAAGCTCCACGCTCGTGGTACGATCTCCTATCGTCATATCTCATCTCGGAAGGCTTCTCCAAAGGCAAAGTGGACCCGACATTGTTCATTCTCAAGGAAGGCAACGACATGATACTGGTACAAATTTATGTTGACGATATAATATTTGCTTCCACTACTCAAAAATTGTCTGACCATTTTGAGAAAATCATGTCCACACGTTTTAAGATGTCGATGATGGGAAAAATATCATTTTTCTTAGGGTTACAAATTTCTCAGAATCCTAGAGGCATCTTCATTAATCAATCCAAATATGCTCTTGAATCTTTAAAAAATATCATTTTGAAAACTATGACCCCATGGATACTCCAATGGTGTAGAGATCCAAGTTAGACGAGGATAGGGCCATTGCTGTCGATCCTAAACTTCACCATGGAATGATCAGCAACCTTCTCTATCTAACTGCTAGCAGGCCTGATTTGCAATTTGCTATATGCATGTGTGCCCGGTATCAGGCTCGGCCTACCAAAAAGCACTTACATGTTGTGAAAAGGATCTTTCGGTACCTTAAAGGAACACTTCATCATGGTCTATGGTATCCCAAGGACTCCTCTATTGCACTAATCTCATATGCAGATGTGGATCACGCTGGGTGTCAAGATACTAGACGTAGCACATCTGGAAGTGTGCAACTTCTTGGAGATAGATTGATTAGTTGGGCATCTAAAAGGCAGAAAGCGTTGCTATATCAAGTACAGAGGCTGAATATATTGCCATGTCCAGTTGTTGTGCTCAAGTTATGCGGATGAGATCACAATTGACTGACTACGATCTTGGATTCAACAAAATTCCGATGTACTGCGACAACAAAAGCGCCATTGCCCTTTGCTGCAACTATGTTCAACACTCCAGGGCGAAGCATATTGACATACGCTACCATTTCATCAAAGAGCAAGTGGAAAATGGAGTAATCGAGCTGTATTTTGTCAACACTGAGTATCAACTGGCTTATATGTTCACAAAGGCTTTAGATCGAGGACATATTGAGTTTTTGATCGACAAGCTTGGTATGAAATCATTCTCACCAGCGACTCTTCAGGAGTTGGCAGAAGAATCTGCAGAATAGTGGTGGTAAACTATTCTCGAGTATCCTTTTATCGTGATCATGTATATAATGTATATATTTACCAAAAAGAAAAATACAAAAATATATAACCTACAAAAAGCATAAAAATATAAAACCAAGAAAATAAAAAAAATATTTTCTATTTAAAAAAAGGGCATGTCTTTTAGTACGATAATATTTACAGCCTTAGAAATGTCGATTAAAATTGACACGGTGCCATAAATAGAGTTCGTATAAAAGTTGTACATATTTTAAAACATGCCCATATGGCTTGTAGATATCTCGGACTGCAACCCGCTTTTCGCATTAAAGTCACGTATTTCTTTTGAAAATGTTGGCTCACAACGGGAATTAATTTTCTCGGGTAAGGTTTACTTTAAAACCTTGCAAGGGATCATGTTTACTTTACAACTTGGTCTAACACAAATTAATGTACGCTTCAGTGCATTTATTTGTTAAAATAAGAGAAATCTTATTGCCACCAGAATCGTTTCTTAATAACACTAAACGGAAATGGTTTTCATAAGTATTTGACTCTTTAAACAACGACTACAACTCTTTAAATACAAAACGGGTCATTATTTAAGGGGGATAAAATTTCAAATCGTCTTGGAATTAAATTGGTTTTCAAAAGATTTTTCTGAATCTGCAAACGGTTAATGCCTTATGTAGTATCTTATATGGTGTGGTTTTATGTGCTAAATGAGTATGATTTTATGTTCCTTAGGATACATCTTATTTGCCTTTTGTCATTAAGTGTAGGATGTGTGTTGAAAAATTGCTAACAAGTGTTAAAAATTAACGACGATCATGGTATGTTTAATAACACTTGTTTTATTACAAGTTGAACATTCTCATGAAACTAGGGGTTTACACTGAAATTTTTGTAATACTATTAACAAAGTTTGACGAAGTCAAACTGCCCCCCCCCCCCCCCCCCCCCTCCCCCCCTTTGTTTTCACTCTTCGCAAACTCACATACATACAAAAACTTCACTTTCTGCCATTAATAAAGATACTCAAACCTTCGATTTCTTGTGCATCTCTCAGAATCAAGTTATAAGGTATTTAACCTATGTATATTAAGCTATAACAAACTCACCTTGTTTGTTTAGTTTCAAACAAACGAACCATTAAATCGTATCTCATGGATTTAGGGTTTCTGAATTTTTTTGTGTTATAACTTGAAACTGATAAGGGGTTTGGGTTGGATTAGCTCAAAACATTGCCTAGGATCGAAATCGAACCAATTTGTATATATACTTCGTAAAATCCGTCAGTTATTACGAAGTATATGATTTTGTTATTGCGAATTGTGGCCATATCAGACATTGCGAAATGTGATACTTATAGTTATTGCGAAAAGTAACATTTTTCGTTATTGCGAAATGTAACACTTTTCGTTATTGTGAAAAGTGACACTTTTCGTTATTACGAAATGTCAGACTAATAGATATTGCGAAGTATCATATGACAGACATTGTGAAATGTGACTTTTCGATATTGCGAAATGTGGTGTTTCTAATTATTGCGAATTGTATGTCGACATTGCGAAATGTGTAACTTTCAGATATTGCGAAATGTGACATATTCATTTATTGCGACATGTGAGACTTCTGGACATTGCGAAATGTATAATGATGGACATTGCGAGACATAGTGTTTTAATATTGCGAATATAAAAACATAATCATTGAGAAATTTTGTATCTTCTCATTTTGTATAAGTTTTTGTTACACCAAGTTTAATCCGAAACCATTTTATATGTTAAATAAAAAATGACATAGGATTTACACTCAGATAACTTAAATGTGCAAAGTGCTATGACATGACACGTTTATCATGCTAAGTGTCTAAATGTTTTATCATATATATGTCTTTATCTGTATCATTTGCATGTGTGTTTAACTAAGCAGGAAAAATGTCGATCACTGAAGAGCAACAACAATTGGATCTCGCACTTGTTCCACTTAGCAACAGACTGCCTTTCGTAGAGAATAATCTACGCCAGAAAGATGAATTTTATCCAACATTCGCAGCCTTCAAGATTGCTTTTTTTTGGTAAAGGGTTTAAACCCGGTAAATATATTAACCAAAAAAACATTTAAGTACAAATGGAATGTGGCTGAGATACCACATTAACCTCAAGCAAAAAACTTGATAAACTAGTGTGTATGACATGCCATAACCACACAACACCTATCAACCAAAACAAAAACAAGAGCCTCTATATTTCTTGAACCACCAATGAGGAATAACCAGCAAGAGGAAGTCTTGGAATAGGGCAAACATCCCGCCACTCCACCAGCAGCACAAAGGAAGCAAAGAATCCATATGAGGTCGCCTCCTTAAAAAACCTTTACGAGAAAAACCCTGCGGGAAAAACCTCAAAAAGGAAAAAAGAGTACGACCCTCACGTTGCATTACCATGATGATTAAAACAAACACGAGGAAGCTTCCATCGATCCAGAAGAGAAGAGGATCGATTCGACATCTTCTTGAATTTGAACGTAACGAGCTTAAGCCTAACAGTATCACAAATAATTAGAGCAAGCTGATCAACCGTCAAAGAGGTCTTCTTGAACAATCTGGAATTCCGCTCCATCCAAATGTAATAGGAACTAGCCGCTACTATAATCCGAGCAATAATACTAAAAGCATTACGGCCCTTAGAAATGGGAATAAGGATCGAAATGATATCAGCCAACGAAGTTGGAAGAGTTTCCATTCCAGCCATAGCACGAACTTTACACCAAACCTGTAGCGAAAAAGTACATTCAAAGAACAAGTGCGAATGAGAGTCCTGAATCATCTTACACAAGGGGCATCTTAGCAGGTTTAAGTCAACACTAGGGCCGACATCCCATTGCTTCAGCCTATCTTGAGTCTTCAACTTTTGATTAATAACCAACCAAAGATGCACAGCATGCCGAGGAATACAATGCGCAAACCAAACAATATTATACCAACCCACCTCAGCCGCACTAGCACGAATAGTGTTCCAGACACAAGCCACCGAAAAATGTTGAAAACCACCTTGTCTATCACGCCACATCATGACATCAGGTTGATTATCATGAATCTCCGGAACTGGTATAGCAACAACATGAGGAAACCGATCAGCCCAATCAGCCGGCCATTTCCAAGCACCATTAAGTATAAGATCACTAACCGTATCCGTAAGAGAAAAACCCGAACGAACAATATTACGAACAGTCAAAACATCACGAATAGGACAGATGGGATCCCACCTATCAAACCACATAGAGGTAGACCTACCATTGAAGATCTTATGCCAAATAAACGACCTAACACGAGGACGAATCAGCAGAAGCTTCCTCCAACCCCAACTCGTATCACCAAGACAAGGAACATCCCAAAAATTCCGACCATTAAGCTTATAAGAATGGACCCACTGGACCCACAACGATTCCTTATTAGCCAAGAGACTCCAAATATGCGTCGTCATAAGGGCAGTATTAAAGTCATCAAGCCTACGAATTCCCAATCCCCCTTCACGCTGAGGCAAACACACATCAACCCACGCAACTTTAGCCTTACCCCGTTTCATCTCACCTTGACACCACAAAAACCCACGAAGAAGCTGCTCCAACTCAAGAATGACCCGAGCAGGCAGAATGAAAACAGAGGCCCAGTAAATATGCATAGACGATAGAACCGATCTAATAAGTTGAATCCGGCCAGCCAAGGAGAGGTATTTATTCCGCCAATCATTAACTCTTCCCTCAAGTTTCTCCACTAACACCTTACAATCTCGATAAAGCAACCTGGAAGAAATAAGCGGAACACCAAGATACCGAACAGGCAACATACCTTCAGCAAAGGGCAGCAAAGTAAGAATGCTATTCTTCACATGAATCGGGACATTACAGAAAAAAGCAGTACTCTTCGGGATACTAGGCACAAGACCCGAGACATTCTTGAACTCATCCAAAGCATCCATAATTAGACGAACCGATTCAATGTGACCACGGGCAAACAAGAAAAGATCATCAGCAAAACACAGATTAATAATGCGGTTTTTCTCACAAAGATGGTGATACTGAAAATCTTCCATAGACCTCACCCGTTTCCGTAGAATAAGCGTTAAAGCTTCCATCACAAGAGTAAACAAGTAAGGCGATAAAGGATCCCCTTGCCGCAGCCCTCTCTTACCCTTAAACCAACCAAACAACTCCCCGTTAATGCATATAGAATAAGAAGTGGTGGTGACGCACGTCATGATCCACTCAACCATAATATGATGAAAACCAAACCCGACAAGAATAGACCGAAGGAAACCCCAATCCACAGTATCATAAGCTTTTTGGATGTCGACCTTAAAAGAAACCCGAGGGGGACCAGCTGGCCGATGATATCCACGCATAAGCTCCTGAGTAAGCAAAATATTATCCGAGATTCTCCGTCCCGGCACAAACGCAGATTGATTAATACTCACAAGATCACCCAAATCCTCCTTAATACGATTAGCAATAATCTTACTAATGCATTTAAAAAGAACATTACAGCAGGAAATAGGACGATAATCAGTGATTTTCGCAGGCGTAGACACCTTAGGGATAAGGGCAATGATAGTGTGATTGATTTCCTTAAGAAGCTTACCATTAGTAAAGAATTCCCGAACTGCACATGTTACATCACCTCCAACAATGTCCCACGACTTCTTAAAGAACGCAGAAGTAAAACCATCAGGCCCGGGGGCCTTATCATCAGCCATAGAAAATAATGCACTCTTAATCTCATCATCCGAAACATCACGAATCATAGACAAAGCTCTTTGGCAATCAAGAACACTAGTAAAAAGACCATGACCATCAAGTGGGCTGGTCCCACCTTCAACACCCAGGAATTGCTCATAATGAGATACGAACGCAGCAGCAACATCATTCCCCTCATGACAAACATCAAATTGATCACGAACCATTTCGATCCGATTACGCGCACGCTTACTTTTAACAATACGATGAAAGTACGCACTATTAGCATCACCCGCTTCCAGCCACTCAGTTTTAGATTTCTGCCTTAAAAATCTTTCTTCATCGAGAGAAGCTTCCTTAAAAGCAAGTAAATAATGAGCATGATCCTCCCTCAACTCCACACTTGAAGGATTACGATCTACCGCCTTTTGAGCCTCATCAAGCTCAGCACGCAACCTGTCCACTCTATCATGAAGGTTCCCATGCTCATACAAAAGTTTACGCAAAGGGGACTTTAACCCCTTCAAACGTTTAACCACTCTAAACATAGCACAACCCTCAACATTAACCATCCAACCATTAGATACCACCGTAGAAAAACCCTCTTTATAAACCAGAAAGTTCGTGAATTTAAAAGGCTTAGGCCGCGGCTTACTAACCCTAGGAATACGCAAAACACAAGGAGCATGATCAGAAATCCTGTAAGGTTGAAATATAGCAAAAGAACCTGGGAATTCATCCATATACGGGAGATTGCTCATAATCCGATCAATCTTCTTAAGAATACCATCACTCCCCTTCGGCTTTTGATTCCATGTGAAGTGCAAACCAGTAGAATTAACATCCGACACCTCCATATTTTGAACACAATCTTTAAACTCACGCATGGCAAGTGTAGGCTCATACCCCCCACACGAATGATCTTCTAAATTCAGCGCCACATTAAAATCACCAAGCAGAATCCATGGTTTATCACGCATAAGGTAAGCATGTGCAACCAAATCAGCCCAAAGAGAGCGCCGGTCAACATAATAATTAGCAGCATAGATAAATGAGCAAAAAATAGTCTTCGCATCAGCACGAATATTAATCTGACAGTGCATAACCTGGGTAGTTTGCGCTATAACCATAATATCAACAACAGCATCATTCCAACCGATAATAATACGAGACCCCTTAGGACACAAACCTCCATTAGAAGTCCATTTCCATTGTTGGCAAATTTTCCGACACTTATCATACACACTAATAGCATCCACATGAGATTCTAAAATAGCACAAACACTTAAATTGTTTTCATTCACAACCTGCTTAACCTCCTTCTGTTTAGGGGATCGGTTCAAGCCCCTTATATTCCATGAAGCGATACTAAACATTGAGAACATCAATAGCAGGAGTGCTTGCCCCTGGAGAAGAACTTGAAACAAGATTCGCAGATTCATCATAAATATTCTCCACCTCATCATCGTCATCCAAGATTCCATCAACATCATCCCCGTTATGGGGATCTAAAAGATTAAAAGAATTAGAAACAGAGATATTGTGGATATTAGAAGACTCCTTACCCCCATGTGAAATATGTGAATCATCTCCCGAATTCATCACAGCCTTACCATTCGTCTTAGACAAAGGCTGAGTAGAGCCAACATCCACAATCCCATCATTAGACTGCTTACTTGTAGCCTGACCATTAGAACGACCAGAACTAGTTCCCACCTCATTACGGCTAACAGGTTTCTTAGGTACATACTGGAAGTTCTTCGGGACGGAAACACCCATAGCCACATTCCCCTTGTTAGAGCGATTATTATTGCGCCTACGCTTAGTAACTTGTTGAAAACCCTCATTAAGATCCACATTCTTAGGCAATTCAGTAACTACTTTATTAGGACACTCCTCATTATTATGGCCAAAAATCTTGCAAACATCACACCTTGGTGGTCGCCATTCATATTCAAGCCGAATGCTCTCCACTATGTGTCTTAACCCTCCATCAATAGGAATACCCACCTTAATAGACTCCTTCAACTCTACATTCGAATCAATCTCAATCAAACATCTCGCAAAACTGCTTCTACCCCACGAATCCGCACACATGGCACTAGTGAAAGAATCGAGCATAATAGGAGTACCAATCTTTGTAGCAAGAATACTTATCCCATCTTCTGAAAAGACCTGCAACGGGACATCATGAAGCTTCACCCATATAGGAACACGAGTCAGCTCATCTTTGGATAAACTGGAATTTACCGACCATTGCTTCAAAATAATAGGACTATTTTTAATCATCCACGGACCCCCTTCCAAAACAGCCGAAAGACCAGCACTCGAGTCAAATTTAAAGAAAAAGAAGCCCTTTGAATTCAACATTACCCGCTTGAGACCATGCTTCGCCCAATTATTACGCACAAAATATTCAACCACCGGAAACGCAATGCGCTTACCAATAAAATATCCACACAAGGTATTCTCAAACCGAGCACTAACACTTTCAACAATAGAAAAAGGCATCGATACATCAACCCCTTCATAAACATTATCAACCTGTAAGGCACGAAATTTAGCCTCACCCACCTTACCAGCCTTCCGTTGTCCACCAGCAGCATCAGCATAAGTATTAACTGTTGCTGTTTGAACAAACATGTCATCTTGACTAGAATAAGGCGATGATGTGTTAATCTGCCCATCAATACCGACTACACGATCAGGCAGCGAGCTCGCTCCCCTTACTTCTGTCTCAAGTATCTCCGTCGTATTCACCAAACCAGAAACTTGACCCCCATCTCCAACCACATCATCAGGTCTGGCACTAGCATTCAGAGACGAAGTCCTATCCCCATGACTGCCCCAAACCCCATGATCAGTACTTTTTAAAACCCCACTCATGACAGCCCCATGCGAACCCCTTGAACTGTTATTAGGAGCCCTAATAGGAAGTGACGATTGAACTTCAAGACTTGCTGAAACATTCGAGGGATTACCCCTAACAGCCCTACGCTCCCCCAGACCGCTTTGATGCAACAGCGAAGACATTCTTGCTTTTAAAGCATCCACATCAACAGATCCAATATTAGACATAAACCGAAACCCTAAAAAACCCTAAAATAAAAAAGAAACCCTAAACACCACGAACACTCAGAACAGACAAACACCAAACTCCACGTATAGTTTGAACGAGACCACACAAAAGAGGGAATTAATAGCACATGAAGAAGTCTAACCGACTATCATAAGATCAATTAGGAAAAAACAAAACCGACAGCAAGAACCCTAAAAAGAAAAAACGAACAACCACCCTAAATTAGACGATCAACCTAATAAAAAACATGTTAGATCAGAGTAATCCTAGGATTAATCAATAAAACATGGACGTTATAAGGGATCACGAATAAAAAGAATGAATTGAACGATCAACAGTAAAGGAGAAAAATTCTAGCCGCCATTGTTAAAACTAGGGTTTATAAGATCAATTAGCCTTCAAGATTGCTATGGATATTTTGGACATGTCTCCACTCAAGAATGCTTTAAGAGCAACAACTTCAGTCCCAGAAGTATACATGAAGGAGTTTTGGACAACATCATCTATTTCTCAGGGCAAACAGTTATCCAAGAAGACTATTGACTCTATGATCAACAAAAAACCGATAACGCTTCAGTTGAGTCACTTCAGGAAAATCTTCAAGTTCCCTCACCTGGCTAAAGGTGAAGAGTATGTGCCAAATCCCAACAAAACCGACATTCTCAGAGTGCTTCGATCTCTAAACTATGAGGGAGATCTTCGTAACCTATCTCAGTTTCATATTGCACGCATTGGGCAACCGTGGAAAGCAATCTTCACTATCCTTATCCGTTGCTTCAGTTCCAAGTTTAGTGGATCTGACACTATGAGAACTCCTCAGGTTTCGATATTTTGGGGTCTCTACACGGGAGCAAGAGTGGATTATGCTTTACTACTATGGGAAGAATTTTGCTTCCACTTCACCAACACTAAGAACAAATCTAAGCATCTTCCATTTCCACGCTTTACAAAGCTCATCATAGATCACTTCATGAAGACTGTACCATCCATTGATAAGCGTGGAAGCTTCGTTTATCACACTCTAGCAAGGGACTACCTGATGGAGCATATGAACATTGATGGTCCTTCAACTAAGTATTCACTGCGTCCAGCTCCAGTGCCTGATGACATGATAAATGAAGGGATCAAGGATAGTGAAGGATACACAACAATTCTCAGGGATATTGAGACACAGTTAAACAGATCAAAGGAAGATCCTTCTACTCAGCAAAAAGGTAAACGGAAGAAAAGTACTGCCAAATGCCAAAAGACTTCTTCTTCAAAAGCTAAAGCCAAGGCTAAGGGAAAAGAGCAACTTTATGATGAAGATGAAGAAGAAGAAGCTATTCCAGAAACCATTTCTGAAGCCAAAAGGCTGAGAATAGTCCTTCAAAAGAGTAAGTTAGAGGCACATGATAAAACAAAAGAGAGTGGATCTGGATCAAAGATTGCTGAGGAAATAGCCCGTGAAGCATTTGGCAACCAAGATAGGTCAGATGAAGAAGAAGAAGAAGAAGAGATCAGAACAGATAACGGATTCAAAGGCCAACCAAACCAAGACGATGAAGGCTTAGACGATTTGTTCAACTGAGAGTATAAAGGGACAAATCAAGAAGGTGGGGGGGGGGGGGGAAGATGACATGAATACATACTTTCTGTGCAGGGACGTCAACATCAGCAAACCTATCCCCATAACACCTGCAATCATTGAGCAAGAAGACGCTTACCTAATTTTGACTCCCATAACACAACAAACACCTCCCCCACCCCCAATACTTAGCAAAGTTGTAACAACCGTCCCCTTACCCGAACCGACAATCGAACAATAGGTTCCGACCACCACCAAACAACCAGTATCAACCACCACCAAACAACCAGTACAAACCACCGCCCAAATGACTATGCCAACACCTCCACCAACAGTCGAACAACTTGTACCATCTACCACCCAACAACCTATACTATTAATGTTTGACCTTTTCAAGTTCGTATTTCCCAACTCATGACAAATTGAAATTCCAATTAACCTCAAGTTTTTAATTGTTTTTGGTTTTAATAAGGATTTGGTATCTAGGTCTAATTCAAACAATCACGTAAAAAGAGTAAAAATATTATTGCTATGTAACCGTAAAACAAGTTGCAATTACCACACTTAAAGCAAATTGTACAAGTTTTAAATGCACAAAAGTAAAAATGCTTAAAATGTAAATAATTTAAAAGTACAAGGACCATGTAAAACCCGCATGCTTTTACCATGAATAGTACCCTTATGATTGTACGTACATGATTAGAACTTTCCTTATTTAACACGTTTACGTTTCACGAATACGAATTTCAAGTATTACGTACGTGTTATTACACGATAAGTATTTATTACGTATTAAGACACGATAATTATTATCAACAATAATTATAATCACGAACATGAAAATCATGAACGTAAATAATCACGAACCTAATATGATGTATTTACGTATAGTTAATACGATCATGTATAAATATATTTTACGACGCGAACGAACAAAAATTAAATCACGTAAACATGACACGTTAATACGTAAATAATAGAACACGGGAAAATCAACGGGTTCCTCATGTGAGGCCCACATAGGCGCGGCATAGACATAAGGGTGGGCCAAGCCCACCTTAAATAAATTTAACAAAACGGAAGGGAAGGGATTTTCTTTATACAAAATAATTAGAAAATCAAAACCCTGCTCCTCCTTCCTTCACCATTGTTGCCGCCACCTACACAACACCACCAAGGTGGTTTGGTTGATTTTGGTAGATCCAATTCATTGCTAGATCGTTCGTGTTAGTTTTTCCTTTTGATCCACAAATCGGTAATCTTCTTAAACCTTTTCTTTTTAACTTTTTATTAGATCTAAAAACATGAAATTATGGGGTATTAAAAACAAGTTAATAAACATGTAGATCTAATCAAGTGGGATTAAAAACATATGGTTTAAGGGGGGTGTTTTGGTTTGGCTATGGGTAGAACCGAGAGCAAGCTCTCGGTGGTTGTGTGATCACCACCAACCGAGACCACAAGGTCTCGGTTTGGTTTTGGTGGCTCGGCCGCAAGCAACCAAGGGACCCCGACGTATGTCGGGGTTAGCCTTGGTGGTTTAGGGGGTCTCGGCTGGAACACCACATGCACCACCGGTTTAGGCCGGTGGCGGATTGCCATGGTTAAGGGTGTAGATCTGGTTCAAGGGGTTCACAGACCGGTTCATGACATGTTTATGTTTAAAACACGGGTCCGGTTCACGGTTTATATTTTTTACAACTTAATTATTTTTATAAGATAAATAATTACAAGTTTTATTGAATTAATTAAACATGTACATAATTAATTTAATTTGGACATGACTTAGGTTATTATTATTATTATAGATAATACATGGATTTTAACCTAAGTATTTATTATTTATTTAGACTATATAAATAATTAATTATTAAACATGTCTTATAATTAATTAATTTACATGACATAGGTTATATTAATATAGATATTAATACATGTTTTAACCTAAGTATTTTATACACTATTATTTAATTAAATCATGTTATATTTGATTAAATCTTGTAACCTATAGTTTATTTAATTTACATGTAATAATTAATCAACTATACTATATATCACATGACTTGGAATATCAATCAGTAAAACTTAAGCTTATATTATTAGCTTAATAATCCAGCTTATTTCTATTATTAGAAACTTATTTAATCAAGGCAGCTAATCTATTTTTGGAAACTTTCTATTTTTGGAAACATTCTAATTTTGGGAACTTTCTATTTCTGGAAACTTTCTATTTTTGGAAACTCTCTATTTTGGAAACTTTCTATTTTTAGAAACTTGCTATTTTAGGAAACCTGCTATTTTTAGAAAGTTACTTATTATTATACAACGAGTATAATAATACAAGAAATACAAGTAATACATAATCAGAATAGACATAATACATGATAAACACATCATAATGTTAGAATCAGTACAACAAGACATGAACACATAAAACAAGCTAAGACATGATATAAAACCAGTTACGTATACAGTAATCAGAATACTTATACACGTATATTATTAATGTAGCATTAGTGATATCGAAGTAGGACTCTCTTCCGTTCGTCTTCTTCGTTCACTGGACACAAGGTACGGATTCTCCGTCCTTTCAGTATGGACATTCTTCCTTATTAGGATTCCCCGTATGCAGCCAACTGTTTTTCCCAGTATATGTTTTATATGTTTTTGAATTGCTTATGTTTAATTAGATACCTAAATCCATATACATGCATGACCAGTTTCACCTAGTTATGGAGGTACGATAACCATAACACTGGAGGCACCAGTGTTATGACTTCACCACGGCGGAGTGATAGCTCGTGGCGTCCCATCAGCTTTTGGCCATATCATTATTATCATGTGGGGCGTATGGGTGCATCCTAGGTTACATGTTTTACAGATTATTCAGGGGAATGTGGTGTGTGCCTTGCATCCTTCACAAGGAGCTGATCCCTCCTACCCAAAAACTTATATTAAATTAGAGGCAGCCCCTCTAATTGCATGACGAGGTCACCCCTCCAAGTATTCATGCACGTTGATATTTCATGACCTATATTGGCTAATGGTAAACATGTTAAACAGTTTTTATAATATAAACATAAGGCTTTTCAAACTATAAAACCAGTTTTACTAAGATATACCATGTGAACCAGGACTTAGTCTTTTCCGCTGCTTTATGCTTATATGCTTATATTATTCATGCTATACTTGTATATCCGTACACTAAGCGTTATGCTCAGCCGTTTTTCCTTTCATGTTCCCAAAACGGCAGGTACTCAAGGACGCTCGTTGACTTTAAGCGTACGTGCATATGGATTGGAAGCTTCCTAGCCTTCATTACTTTATGCATTTCTTCTTACTTTTGACACTCATTTCTATGGATATTTTTTAGTCCTTTTCATTTACAGTACTTATGTTTGTGTGTGATGAGTTCTACTTTTGGGGTACCGATGTTTGCTTCCGGTATTTCCTTTATGGTCATGTGATGTTTTATACATTTATCCTTGTATACTTTGATGACACGCTATAATCACGCGTGACATTCCATTTACCAAAATGGGGTGTTACAATTATGGTATCAGAGCCAAGGCTTCGACCTGTAGGCTCTTAAAACACGACCTGTGATTAGTGGTTAGTCACTATGGTCTTCCTAGAACTGACAGTCGGTTTTCATGCATTCATCATTTTCATGCATACATATATATGTCATTGTCGCAGGTTTATGACTAGGTAATGGTTGGTACAAGACTGGCCCTATTTAGTCGCATGTGCTTTTATCGAAACTTTAACTTTGGGACCGACCCATTGGCGTCCCCTCGCCATGTATTTTGTTTTGAGTGAACAGACCGTAGGCCTTCACTCTCGATCATATAAAAGTTTTCATAAAACTACATCACGCATTCATGTACTAGTTTTTTCTACATAAAATTTTTCTCATGATTTATTGGTATAATTTTTTTTCATGTATATAGTTTATGCTTTGATCAGTTTAATCATGTATTTTATTTTATACTGTCAGATGGTTCTCACACGCGAGCAGGAACAACTCAATGCAGCAGTCCAAGCTGCAATGCAAGCTATGCTTCCTCAGCTGAGGAACGAAATCAGGGCTGAGGTGCAGACTGCCAACAATCAGCATCAGCACCCAGTACCACCTCCTCCTCCTGCAACAACATTAGTCACATGGCTGAAGAGATTCAATAAGTTACGCCCTCGAGCTTTCGAGAGAACACATAGCCCTAGTGAAGCTGAAAGCTGGTTGGCTCACATTGAGAAGATCTTCGGTGCCATAGGCTGTGACCCCGTCTTCAAGTCGAGGTTGGCCTGCTACCGGTTCGAAGGTGATGTGTTAGCATGGTGGAAGGCACTGAAGCAGTCTGAGGGAGGTGATAATTGGGTGGCTGGTTTGACTTGGGCTCAGTTCAGGGATTTGGTGATGGGACAGTTCTTTCCCAAGGCTGAGCAAGACAAGCTGAAGAGAGAGTATCATGGAATCCGACAGAGAGATGGGGAGAATAGCAACGAGATCATGCAGCGCTTTCTTCGCTTGACTAGTTTTCTTGGTGCAGCAACAGGTACTCCCGAAGAGCAAGCACACCACTTCCGGTGGGCTCTTCGTCGGTCGCAAACAACTTGGTGTGTGCTACGTTCAACACGGCGACACAAGTGGCCGATGCAGCACGTAAGCGGAGATGCTGCAAGAAAGAGAAGAGTTCGGGGAAGCGGAGAGACCCGATAAGAGGTAAACATTCGTATTTAGCAGTGACCAAACCGTATTCTTTCAGTATATGTCAATAATTTCATCTCTTTTAAAATGTATCTTCCAGGCAGAAGACTGGGGACCGGTCTCAACCGGCTACTCAGCAACAGCCTACTCAGCCCAAGGGAATTGGTCAGACTCATGACCGTTCTACTATGGATAGGCGTGGCGGTAATGATAATTATCGTAACAACGTTGGACACTCTAACAACAGCAGGTCCTTATACTTACTCATTTTCTTATGATTACATGCTATAACTCTTAATTTTGACACATTAGAGAATCTTCTACCAGGAATCATGGTAATGGGAGGGACCAGAACCAGAGAGGTTCACAGCCTAACCGTCCAGCTATCACTGGTATTACATCTTACGAATTATCAGCATTGTCCTTTGTACCTATTATCATGTCTCGTGTATATTGTTCTTATCAGGCTCTCAGCCAGTCAGGACACCTGCTGGAGGATATACTCATCCTCTTTGCACTACCTGCAACCGCAGGCACCCAGGTCCATGTCGCCGCGACAGGGACGCATGCTTTAAGTGTGGTCTTCCTGGCCATCGCATGAAGGGATTCCGCAAGGGCGAGATAGAGGGCACATCGGGACATGCTGATACCAAGCCGCCTTCTACTAGTGAACGCGTTTACACGACATCTCGCGATCAGGCCAACAATCCTACAGGTACCATCACTGGAATCTTGTATATGTATGGTCAAGCTGCATGTGTTCTTTTTGACACGGGTGCTACTCACTCGATCATTTCTACTGCTTATGCTAAGAATGTTAGGATACTCCCCCTGCCACTAGAGAATATACTAAATATTTCCACACCTTTGAGAGACTCTATATGCATAACCCATGTGAACAAGAGCTTTCCCCTAGAGTTTGATGACAAGATTCTTCCTGTTGACGCACTTCCGCTGGACATGAATGATTTTGACATGATATTGGGCATGGATTGGCTATCCAAGCATCATGCTACCATAGACTGCCATTCCTATCGAGTCATATTCGGTGAGGTTAATACACCAGAGTACATTCACAACGTGTTTGTACATGGAAGGTCTGTACAAATCATATCAACCCTGCAAGCACGTACATTACATTCACATGGTTGTGAGGGCTATCTAGATACTGTTCATGACATGGATGCTGAATCCCCATCAATTTAGAATCAGCCGATAGTGTTAGAATTTCCAGATGTATTTCCAGAAGAACTTCTGGGCATACCACCTGCACGTGAAGTAGAATTTAATATCGAGCTCATCCCAGGAGCTAAGCCGATTTCCAAGGCTCCTTATCGCATGGCTCCCATAGAGTTGAAGGAGCTGAAAGATCAATTGCAAGAACTTCTGGAACGAGGCTTCATTCGACCGAGCGCATCTCCATGGGGCGCACCGGTCTTATTCGTTAAGAAGAAGGACGGCAGGATGCGTCTTTGCATAGACTATCGCGAGCTCAACAAGATTACCATCAGGAATAGGTATCCCCTACCACGCATAGACGATCGGTTTGACCAACTCCAGGAGGCCAAACATTTCTCCAATATTGATCTAAGGTCGGTCTATCATCAGCTACGGGTTAAGGAGCCGGACATCGCCAAGACTGCTTTCCGTACACGCTATGGTCACTACGAATTTGTAGTCATGCCATTTGGCCTTACCAATGCTCCAGCAGTGTTCATGGATTTGATGAACAGAATCTTTCATGAATTTCTGGACAAGTTCGTCATTATTTTCATTGACGACATCCTGATATTCTCTAAGTCCAAAGAGGAACAAGAAGACCATCTTCGTACAGTATTACAGATTCTTCTCCAGAAGCAGTTGTATGCTAAATTCTCCAAGTGTGAGTTCTGGTTAGACAAGGTGGCATTCTTAGGTCACATTGTATCAACAGAAGGAATCACGATGGATCCAACAAAGGTTGAGGCTATTACCAAGTGGCCAAGACCGACATCAGCTACCGAAGTCCGTAGTTTCCTAGGCTTAGCTGGTTACTACCGTAGGTTCATGGAGAACTTTTCCCGTTTAGCACTACCATTGACCAAACTGATGCGGAAAGGGGAGAAATTCTTCTGGACTAAAGAAAGAGATAAGAGATTTAAAGACCTAAAGCAGAAGTTAGTATATGCGCCGATTCTTACTCTCCCATCTGGTACAGGTGGATTTCAGATCTACAGTGATGCATCAGGGAAGGGACTTGGTTGTGTTCTCATGCAACATGGGAAAGTGATCGCATACGCTTCACGGAAGCTTAAGCCTTATGAGGAAAATTACCGTACGCATGACTTGGAACTTGCAGCAGTCGTGTTTGCATTGAAGATATGGAGGTACTACTTGTATGGAGAATCATGCGACATTTTCACGGACCACAAGAGCTTGAAGTATATCTTCACTCAACGTGAATTGAACATGAGACATAGGAGATGGTTAGAGATGTTGAAGGATTAAGATATTAATCTGCAGAATCATCCCGACAAGGCGAATGTAGTGGCAGATGCACTTAGCAGAAAGTTTGGAATGATAAACGGCATTAAAATTGAGGAGGAAATTATAAGAGACTTGGAGCGACTAGACATAGAGATCATGGTACGTGGACAGCACGGTTACTGGGCTAATCTTAGAGTGGAACCCGAGTTACTCTATAGGATCAAGGAAGCTCAGAAAGATGATGGAGAAATCTGGGCGATAATTCAGAATTTGGGGAAGCAGACAGAATTTCGAGTAGACGTAGATGGTATCTTATGGCAGGGCACAAGACTTTGTGTTCCTGATGATCAAGAACTCCAGGAAGCATTGTTAGCTGAGGCTCATAGCTCCTCATTCTCTATTAATCCTGGTTCGACCAAGATGTACCATGACATCAAGCAATACTTTTGGTGGAGTGGTATGAAACAGGATGTTGCGACTTATGTCTCCAAATGTCTTACCTGCCAACAGGTTAAGATCGAGCATCAGCGATCTGGCGGTCTTCTTCAACCGCTAGATATCCCAGAGTGGAAGTGTGACAAGATCACCATGGATTTTGTTACCGGTCTTCTGTAGACAAAGAGGAAGCACGATGCGATTTGGGTTATCGTTGATCGACTTACAAAGTCGGCTCATTTCTTACCGATCCGCAAGGAAGATTCGGTCAGTAAACTCGCCGATACTTATAGGAGGAAGATCATGAGACTTCATGGTGCTCCATCCAGCATCGTCTCAGACAGAGATCCTCGGTTCACTTCGCGATTCTGGAGAACTCTACAGAAAGCTTGGGGTACAAAACTTAAGCTTAGCACGGCTTTTCATCCTCAAACAGACAGGCAATCGGAGCGAACGATCCAGATATTAGAAGAAATGTTGAGGACATGTGCGTTGGAATGGACTGGAGATTGGGACGACTACATCTGTTTGGTAGTGTCGTGCCCCAATCTGCTGGGATCAGGTTGGTGAGCGAACACTTGAAGGACCAGAAATGATTGAGTTGACCAACGAGAAGGTCGCAGTAGCTAAGCAGAAACTGCAAGAAGTACAGTCAAGTCAGAAGAGTTATGCAGAAAAGCATCGTAGGGACTTACACTTTAACGTAGGAGATTACGTTTTCTTTAAGGTTTCGTCGGCACGTGGGGTTAGACGTTTTGGAATCAAAGGGAAGCTCAGTCCTCGATTCATCGGACCGTTTGATGTCATTAAGCGAGTCGGTGAAGTATCTTACCGTTTAGCGTTACCTCTGAAGCTTTCTCATGTTCATGATGTTTTTCATGTGTCATTACTCAGAGGGTACAAGTATCATCCCCTTCACATGGTTCAGTATCCACAGAAACAGATTCGTGAAGATCTCACTTTCATAGAAGAACCTGAACGAGTTCTTGACAGACAAGAATGAGTCATGAGAAGGAAGACGATTCTATTCGTCAAAATCCATTGGAGGGATCATACCGAGTGGGAAGCCACTTGGGAAACAGAGGAGTCTATCCGAGATTCTTACCCTCATTTTATATTTTGAATTCGGGTATGTTCTTCTTTTCCGGTTAACATTCTCTATAATTCGAGGATGAATTATTCTTTTTAGGGGGGAAGAGTTGTAAAACCCGCACGCTTTTACCATGAATAGTACCCTTATGATCGTACGTACATGATTAGAACTTTCCTTATTTAACACGTTTACCTTTCACGAATACGAATTTCAAGTATTACGTACGTTTTATTACACGATAAGTATTTATTACGTATTAAGACACGATAATTATTATGAACAATAATTATAATCCCGAACATGAAAATCATGAACGTAAATAATCACGAACCTAATATGATGTATTTACGTATAGTTAATACGATCATGTATAAATATATTTTATGACGCGAACGAACAAAAATTAAATCAGGTAAACACGACACGTTAACTCGTTAATAATAGAACACGGGAAAATCAACGGGTTCCCCATGTGGGGCCCACATAGGCGCGGCATTGACACAAGGGTGGGCTAAGCCCACCTTAAATAAATTTAACAAAAGGGAAGGGAAGGGATTTTCATTATACAGAATAATTAGAAAATCAAAACCCTGCTTCTCCTTCCTTCTCCCTTGTTGCCGCCACCTACACAACAACACCAAGGGTGTTTGGTTGATTTTGGTAGATCCAATTCATTGCTAGATCGTTCGTGTTAGTTTTTCCTTTTGATCCACGAATCGGTAATCTTCTTAAACCTTTTCTTTTTAATTTTTTATTAGATCTAAAAACATGAAATTATGGGGTATTAAAAACAAGTTAATAAACATGTAGATCTAATCAAGTGGGATTAAAAACATATGGTTTAAAGGGGTGTTATGGTTCGGCTATGGGTAGAACCGAGAGCAAGCTCTCGGTGGTTGTGTGATCACCACCAACCGAGACCAGAAGGTCTCGGTTTGGTTTTGGTGGCTCGGCCGCAAGCAGCAAAGGGACCCCGACGTATGTCGGGATTAGCCTTGGTGGTTTAGGGAGTCTCGGCTGGAACACCACACGCACCACCGGTTTAGGCCGGTGGCGGTTTGCCATGGTTAAGGGTGTAGATCTGGTTCAAGGGGTTCAGGGACTGATTCATCACATGTTTATGTTTAAAACACGGGTCCGGTTCATGGTTTATATTTTTTACAAGTTAATTATTTTTATAAGATAAATAATTACAAGTTTTATTAAATTAATTAAACATGTACATAATTAATTTAATTTGGACATGACTTAGGTTATTATTATTATTATTGATAATACATGGATTTTAATCTGAGTATTTATTATTTAATTAGACTATATAATTAGTTAATTATTAAACATGTCTTATAATTAATTAATTTACATGAATTAGGTTATATTAATATAGATATTAATACCTGTTTTAACCTAAGTATTTTATACACTATTATTTAATTAAATCATGTTATATTTGATTAAATCTTGTAACCTATAGTTTATTTAATTTACATGAAATAATTAATAAACTATACTATATATCACATGACTTAGAATATTAATCAGTAAAACTTTAGCTTATATAATTAGCTTAATAATCCAGCTTATTTCTATTTTTAGAAACTTATTTAATTAAGGCAGCTAATCTATTTTTGGAAATTTTCTATTTTTGGAAACTTTCTATTTTTGGAAACTTTCTATTTTTGGAAACTTTCTAAATTTGGAAACTCTCTATTTTTGGAAACTTTCTATTTTTGGAAACTTGTTGTTTTAGGAAACCTGCTATTTTTAGAAAGTTACTTATTATTACACAACGAGTATAATAATACAAGAAATACAAGTAATACTTAATCAGAATAGACAGAATAATGATAAACACAACATAATTTTAGAATCAGTAAAACAAGACATGAACACATAAAACAAGCTAAGACATGATATAAAACCAGTTACGTATACAGTAATCAGAATACTTATACACGTATATTATTTATGTAGCATTAGTGATATCGAAGTAGGACTCTCTTCCGTTCGTCTTCTTCGTTCACTAGACACAAGGTACGGATTCTCCGTCCTTTCAGTATGGACATTCTTCCTTATTAGGATTCCCCGTATGCAACCAACTGTTTTTCCCAGTATATGTTTTATATGTTTTTGAATTGCTTATGTTTAGTTAGATACCTAAAGCCATATACATGCATGACTAGTTTCACCTAGTTATGGAGGTACCATAACCATAACACTGGAGGCACCAGTGTTATGACTTCACCACGACGGAGTGATAGCTCATGGCGTCCCTTCAGCTTTTAGCCATATCAATATTATCATGTGGGGCGTATGGGTGCATCCTAGGTTACATGTTTTATAGATTATTTAGGTGAATGTGGTGTGTGCCTTGCATCCTTCACAAGGAGATGATCCCTCATATCCAAAAACTTATATTAATTTAGAGGCAGCCCCTCTAATTGCATGAAGAGGTCACCCCTCCAAGTATTCATACACGTTGATATTTCATGACCTATATTGGCTAATCGTAAACATGTTAAACATTTTTTATAAGATAAACATAAGGCTTTTCAAACTATAAAACCAGTTTTACTAAGATATACCAGGTTATCCAGGACTTGGTCTTTTCCGCTGCTTTATGCTTATATGCTTATATTATTCATGCTATACTTGTATATCCGTGCACTGAGCGTTATGCTCAACCGTTTTTCCTTTCATGTTCCCAAAACGGCAGGTACTCAAGGACGCTCGAAGACTTTAAGCGTACGTGCATATAGATTGGAAGCTTCCTAGCCTTCATTACTTTATGCATTTCCTCTTACTTTTGACACTCATTTGTATGGACATTGTTTAGTCCTTTTCATTTACAGTGCTTATGTTTGTGTGTGATGAGTTCTACTTTTGGGGTACCGATGTTTTTTTCCGGTATTTCCTTTATGGTCATGTGATGTTTTATACATTTATCCTTGTATGCTTTGATGACACGCCCTAATCACGCGTGACATTCCATTTACCAAAATGGGGTGTTACAGACCAAATATGTAAATTCAGAAAGTAAAGGGACTCAAAATGTAAAATGTAACAAACTATAACAACTAAACACAAACTTCCAAAACTGAATAACTAATTTGTAACTAACTAAAAATATAAGGACCTAAAAATGCAAACCCTAAAAAGTTGATATTAACAAAGCTGATTAACAATTTCCCAAACTTTGAGGACTAAATTTCAATTAAACAAGTTGTTTTAACAAACGGGTAACCAAACTTTAATAAGCTCGTGTGAGCTTATTACTCAATCAAATCAGTTCTAGTTTTTTGCAAAACACTTAAAATTGGATTTAAGTTAGGTGTATCAAAGGAATTTGGCTGAAATCAAGTAAAACTTGAGATAGCTTATCTCAATAAGCTCAAAATAAGCTACAAGCTGAATGAGACTTTAACAAATGGATTTTTTTATGGAAACTGATTAAGCAAGCTACAAGAGGACTAGAATGTCAAAAATTATGAAAAATGATCCAGTCAATAAGCTAGAATCTCAAAATAAGCACAACTAGCTTATAGTTGACTTTCATTGACCAAGAATTTCCAAAAAGCTGATTTTCTTAGAAATGACTTAAAACATGTTTGTGAACAAGTTTGTGAAAGAAAAATGCTAAGTTTATGAAGTGGATTGGTGAGAAATGCTTAAGCAGATTGACTTAATCACAGAGAAATGAGTTTGCTCAACAACTTATTCTAATGCTTATATTTTGCTCAAATGTTGATACCGTATTGTCTCACATGGAAAAATTAAAAGTTCATAAGTTGAGCTATAACTGGGAACAAAAATCAGCTAAAAACATCCACAAACAAAGAAATAAGAATGGATTAAAGATTGCTAGTTTAGACTGATGAAAAATGACCCGAACTTTTCTATACCATTTGCCTGTTTAACAAACGTTTTGACCACAAGACTTTGTAAAATGACTTGTAATGACCTAATGAGTGTATATGAACTAAAATCAACAAGTTTCAAAAGTTGATTCACTAAAAGAACTTCAATCCAAACACTGGTTTTGAGCTTTTATGAAAACTTTGCAAAGGCTTTTTGATCAAGATTTCATGAAATCAATTGACATTTATCTGAACTTGTTTGGTAACTGAAATGAACTGATATCACACCAAAAACCAACAGGATAACACTAAGTAACACAATTAAGCAATACTGATGAAATTTAAGCTGATTAAGACCAAATAAGCTAGGTTAACTGAATCAAAAGCTATGAAACTACAATCTATCTATCAAATCAAATCAATCACACCAAATGAACTCCAAAACAATCAAAATTCAGCAATTAAAATTATATCTAGGAATTAAGCATGGCAAAGCAGTTTAGTGGAATTAAAATGATAATTTGATTCCTTTTAGCTAGAAGCCTCCTTCGATGGAGTAGTTAGGCGCTGAGCCAACTAATATCAACAAGAACATCAACAATCAACCACCAGTAACCATCAATACATCATCATCATCTACAACTCATCACCCCTGCATCATTCTTCGAAAATTAGAAAAGGACTAAACTAGGCTGAACTGGTATCAACTGATAAGCTTCCAAAACACAACAACAAGCTCTATTGATCAAGTATGATCAATAGAACTAAGTAGCAATAGTAGAAGTAGGATAATGAAGAAATGAGAAGTGAATTGTAGTGAAACGTGAAAATTGAAGCTTTATTAATGGTGAATGTTTGTTACAAGGTTGTTACAACTAAACTAACTAACTCAAGTGTTTGTCAGACACTTGAGATTAGTAGCTAACTAGAATTCTAACTGAAAGTCAGGGAAAATTATAATGTGTGTGTTTTTTCACAAACTAAGTACATTACACAAATGAAGAACTACTGGGTCTATTTATAGAGTTGAGTCTGAGTTTGTTGGGGATGAGTGACGTGTTGGAGCCAATCCCCAGCTTCCACGTGGCCCTGATAGCTCAATTGAATTATTCAGTTGAAGAACACAATTTGGATTTTTCATTTGAGTTGATTTCAGACTAATTGGATGGTTGGAGTGTATTCGTCTTGTGATTTAGAGCACTTTTGATGTAGAACACTTCTTCTGAAAATCACTCTTTGTTGATCTTGAATCTAGGCTCGTTTGAGTATGAATGTGCCACATGTCATGTTTTTTTTGGTAATGGGTTTCCCCGGTAAATAGATTAACCAAAAAAACAGTGAAGATCAAATGTAATGTGGCTAAAGTACCACTTTAACCTTCAAGATAATAACAGCTTGAATAAACACCTAAATCTAGTGCTTACGACAGGCCATAAACACTTACAAAACACCTAGTACACAACGAAACAAAGCAAACTAGCTAACAGCTGCCGTGAAGGAGTTTCCACCTACATTTGTCTTAGAGAATAAATTGGTTGTTTCATCATATACCACTTCAACCTCGTCATCTTCATCATCATGATCCAAAACAGAGTAAGAATTTGATGTAGATAAACCAACACCTGACGATGATGTAACTATAGACTTCAACTTGGGCAAAGAACCAGTCTTCGCACTAGTCACCCCCATCTACTTCTGTTGTTCCCCTATAGGAGTTTACACGGATCGTTATTGTTACAATCCGTCAATTTATGGACGATATTTTATTCTCAAGTATTATTTAAAAACATTATTTTAATGTTATATTATGAACTCACTTATTTTGGGAAGAAATTTGGGTTTACGTCCTGAAGTAGCATCGACGCGAACGAGCAAAAATTAAATCACGTAAACACGACACGTTAACTCGTTAATAATAGAGGATTCTACGTTACGTGCTTACGTTTACATACACCGTTTTTAGTGACAATCCGACACTTCAGGAAATAAATTTATTCGTGAATATTATTTTGGAATTTAAATTTGTGTTGGTTCATAAACTCACAAATTTACAAGAAGAGATTAGGACTTACGTGCATAATTTAACGTCCTTTACGACTAAACCGGAAACCCTAGGTTTACGTATTTACGTTTTTGAACTCCGTTTTTTATGAGACAATTTTTATTAGATTCGTATTGTGTCGTTGATTCATAATTTATAAAAACGTTTTTCGTAAAATGACCCGAGGGCACTTAAATCGAGGAAACTAGAATCGAGGAGTACCTGTAAATGAATGGGGATGAGACAAGTGGGACACTTGTCCCACCCCCACTAATAAACGTCTAAAGCTTATCAAACACACTTGAGGTGTGTCAAATTTCTAGCAAAATACTAGGACACTTGTCCTAAGTCTTCGACCAAAAACTATTTTTACATTAAAACCACCAACATAAACTAGCTACTCCATTTTCCTCATGCAAAACAACTCCATTTTCTCTCTAGCCTCTCCATCTTGCCGTCCCACCACCACCACTAAACACCCCATTTGATCTAAATTTAACCACAAATCCTATGTTATTTCTACATATGATGATGTCCTTTTCAAGACTTGTTGATTGGAGGTGATTTTAACAACTAGCAAGGAGTTTCCATGGAGATAAAGGGCTGATTTTTGGAGAAGTCTACAAATATTTGGTGATCCTAGAAGTGGTGTTGATATCTATAAGATTGGGTACCTAAAACCAAGCCTTGTTCATCATCAATCCCATCTTTTCATCACTTTGGTGGTATAGAGATTGTTCTTCCTATCTTTTTGTTATTTTAGATATGTAATATTGTATTTTCTTTATTTATGTATATGTATATGATGATGAATGATGATTAAAAATATTATTTGGGGATTTGGTGTTGATAGATTTGATTAAAAAGATGAAAAACCACATGTAAAAGTGGTAAATCTTACTTAATTTAGTAGGCTGTATAAAAACAGTAAACAACCATATGTTAAACTGATAAAATGGTATAGATAAATTAATATACAGTAAGGTATGTGTCTTATACACATGTGAGAGTTGGCCACTCAATGGAATCATTCTAATGAGTGAGATATGATCAAAACAAAATTGAAGTACCAATCTGAATAGTCTGTTTTGGACGGACTGTTAGAGACACATAGAGTTAGATTGAGCAGTAGCTAAACTAAGTTAATTGTAGCACATAATATGAAGTTTATGTCAACAAAAATTGAGCTTCTATCTCCTTGTAGAACTCAAGATATGGTAAAAATGGTGAAAGTGAAAGTAAAAATCAGATTTGTGAAATTAAAGTATATAGTATTATATTAGCACTCAAGTAAATATAGTATAAAATGTAAATTTAAAACCCACTAACTTATATATTACATAATAATAAGTATGTACAATAATAAATAAATGAGACATTTTATAAAAATGGCAATTTGATAAGTTTTATAAGTTATAAAACTATAAACATGAGTTTTACGTCTTGTCGGCTAAAACCGTAAAATTAACGTTTTCGTCAATTAAAACTTAGATGGTCGGACCCGTCTAATTTAAACTTTTTATAACTTATATACTGATATATAAGTACATATTACAAGTAAAAACCGAAAAACCCGAGCTTTATAACATACGGACATTAACGGGCCAAATTAGCCTTATTGGACTATTAATCTAACTAATTTGGCTAAACACTTATGAACTTACTTATTGGGCTTAACCCACTTGGGCCCAAAATGTAAGTATAGGACTGATATTAAGAGTGTAATTGGACTAATAAAATGTAATGGGCTTATCATGGGCTTATTGGGCCTTAACAAGTGAAGAAGTTAAACTAGAGAAACTAGTATAAAAATTTACCAACACTTGACACTATAATGAGTAAATAAAGATGTACAATCCCACTTGATTATCATCATATTTATAAAATCATCATATATATACATAGTTATTGTTTTTATACAGTCATTGGACAATAGTCTAAGACGAGTATTATTTGTCTAGGTTTCCGTGATTGAAGCACGTACCGTACATCCAAATCGTCGATAACCGCCTCTCCCAATCAACGTAGCCTCGCACTCTTTTAAATGTTTTTATGAAATGTTTTATAAACCAGCGAGGGAGATAACATGTTAGTTTTAATAAAATAGGACACCATTTGTCCCGATTATTTGCTTATTGATTTGGACCCGGATTATTGTATGACCCGATGAATGATTATATGAGCCGATAAATGAAATGAGATGGATTATTATTAGTTAGGTTATGTCACTAAAAGTCCCATTAGCATGAACTGTGAAGATCACCCCAGTTCGCGCCTTGACGGTTGATCCCCATCGTGCCACATTGATTGGTAAGCGAATTTATGTATGAAAAGATTTATATAAGCGTGATTATTGTGACGACATGCTGTTTTAGATGGCAATGAGTTTCGGGTTAGCTACCCGTTGTTTGTTATAGTAAGGTAGCAATGTCATGCGGCTTATAATAATCCAATAACGAAATTACTACTATACGCATTGAATTATAATATATTGCCTGACTAGTAATACGGGGTCTTATTATTGATATTATGTTCGTGTTTTGGTTTTACATAACCATGTTCATATAACGGTTTTTATTTAACTCTATACAACGTTATAAAACGTATTGTATGATGTTTTTACGACATTGGTTCGTATATTGGTTTTGAAGGCAAAAGCCTATACTATGATTTACAACAAAGATTTGTATAAAATGTTTTTGGCTTATTTTATGGCCTACGACAAAGAATTGTACCAAATGATTTTCGGTAACAATTTTATTCCGATGATATATTAATGGATTTCATTAAACTCTATGACTTCACTTGGAGTTTTCGCTGAACTTTTCTTTTAACATGTTTTATCTCGGGTACTTGAAGGTAATTCTCGGGAAAACAACAAGAATTTATGGCTCGCACTTAAATAAAATTTTCCATTCAAATGTTTTGTAAAAATTGTATGAAATACTATGACTTGGAACCTATGTAAATTTGATATTCATGAATGGAAAATGCTTTATTATTAAACGACGTGATTTTTAAGCGTTCTCTATGATGTGAGTAATGTGCTATCCCGTAACACCAACGAATCTTCCGCTGTATTGAATTGTGTAAATTTGGGGGTGTTACAGTTTGGTACCAGAGCTCTCGTTATAGAGAACGAAAGATTTTTAAAACCAAGGTTTAAATAAAACATTTCAAAATCTTTTAACTATAAACATTTTTCTCAAAATGTATAAAAATCTTTTGACTATAACGGTGCCGAAGAATTCCCGAGTTACCGACAAGGCCAGACTGAGAAGTGTTATTTTAATATATATAACTTAGAATATATATATAAAACAAAAGATAGTCTACTGCGTCACAATTATATATTTTGATGCATCATGTTAATAAGTTAATGCATCACATTAATAAGTTATTGCATTATAGTTCATCACCGAACTTAATGAAGTAACTAATTATGTGATGCATTAACTTATTAAGTTGATGCATCAAACATATAACTGTGATGCAGTAGATTATTTTAAAAAAAAATCGAAAAAAACTTTCCGAAAAAAAAAATTTCGGAAAAAAATTTCAAAAAAAAAATTTTCGAAAAAATTTTGTCGAAAATTTTTTTTTATAAAAAAAAATTTTCGAAATTTTTTTTTGAAAAAAAAAATTTCGTAAATTTTTTTTTAAAAAAAAAATCGAATTTTTTTAAGTGTTGAGGTGTCATGATTATGTGGCATGATGATGTGGCAAAGTGACACATGTCACTCCCATAATCCTTCCTAGACTTTTTATTTTAAGGGCCTTTTTAGTGTATCCCTACCCTATATATATATATATATATATATATATATATATATATATATATATATATATATATATATATATATATATATATATATATATATATATATGATGTAATTTGATTACATGATTGTTTGATGATTATTTTAATTTTTATACGAGGTATTTATACGACGTAGATTGTCACAAGAAACCCTAACTCCCCTAGCAAATCAATCGAAGCTATTCCCGTAGGAATTCTAGCTATTCTAGATCTAAACCAAGTTGTGGATATTTATGATCCCAACAAAATGGTCGATATTCATATAAATGTTGATAGTAGTTGATTGTGATCTTGAAGATGAATTGGCGAGATTAAATCTGATATCGATGTCATGACGATCTTTCCTTATAGAGTGGAGTTTGACAAAACGTTACCACCTGGAAAGGTGTCATCTGATTCGTTGTCACCCAATTATTAAATTTGAAATCGAAAGGGTGAATGTTGCACTTGAGGCTGTCATTGGAGCCTTTACCCAAAAGCCTCATGCCACTAGTACCTTTCCGAGAAGTCTAATTGAATGTGTGAGTCATTTCATACTAGTGACTCCTTTGATAACTATTTTTGTAAGAGCTATAGGATTGGAAATTAAGTGTTGTTCATATTGAGCTTTTATTGCCCTTTCAAGGTCTAAGAATAAGGTTGAAAGTATTGGAGAATGAGGTAGGATTTTGAATTGAGTATAAGTTGATTGAAACTTGAATGAAATAAAATTTAACCTGTATGGAATATAATATTGTTAAGAGGAAGTCGTTAAGTCCTGTGATTGAATTATAAAGTTTAAAATTGTTGGTTCGTGTTAAGGTTTGTTTCTAGGTCATTGTCTAATGACGAGGATGCCCAGTGTCCTAGAAATAAATTAAAGAAATCTTCTTCTGAATAGGGACCGATGGATCTTTCGGGACATGTGGAACACCTAATGACTCTTGTAGATTAGTATTCATCGTGGTATCTTTTAAAATCCCTAACTTAACTTAGATATCAGTTGGTAGGATGAGTTCTTGGAATTGTATGACATAGTGACACGTAATGTGTTACGCTACAATTTTGACTTGTTTGTGATTAATGAAAAGACTACCTTTGATTGCTAAATTCTACATGTATCGATGTTATCTATCTTTTCTTGCTTGTTCCTAATGTTCGCATTAGTGATGCAACCATTGAACAAGTACTCATCTCGATTTGAGTTGCGTTGTAGATTCTTCTCTTGTATTCCTGATTGCCATCGAGGTCATGAACCTCATGATTAATTGGCTAAGCTCATTTTCTGATATATTGTAGTTAGTTCTTGGTGAAAAACTTTTCATCACTCTTTTGCAGATCACTCATTGTTTTTATAAGATAAAACAGCATCCCTTGAGAAAAATTGAATTTTCATCACCATATGGATTATTCAAAGTGAGATTTATAAATAATTGTTGTCGAAATAAAGTTGTTTATGAAACACCGTGGAAAACTTAATTGTTAACAAAGAACATCTCTATAAATTTATTTTTGATTCTTATTCAAGAATTAAGCATGAAAATATTTTTATTTTAAACATGATGACAAAGTTTTGACGAACTGAGTATTGCATCGTTAATCCTAAAATTGTATATAGTTGCGCGCCTACATACAATTTGGAAGGGACCATGCAAGGCTGATTAGTAGTCACCATGAAAGTGTTAATAAACACTACATTTTCTTTGAAGTTGTGAAAGATTAAACTTTATGAGATCTGCAAGAAGTGCAAAAATAGGGACATATTGTTAGAGACACCTACATATGTGCCCGTACCATTTATTTTCTGAGTCGAATTTACTCATCTGTGGATATTGTGTTCATTGACAATTGATATCCCCTTCTTGTCCAATTCTCTCGTGGTAAGATTCTTTGGAAAAGTATCTGATTACCGAGTGTTGATACCCGACTGGATGTATCGATGTTCCTATCATTTATTTTGATTTGATTCCATTTGAATGACCTGGGTAACGATCCGAGGAGCTTTCGAATGCGTACTTAATTCATGAAAACATGGGATATACTCATATTCGTTAATGTTTTCGTCTGTATCTGATTTGAAATTTTCTCGCGTAAATTATACGTTGACCATATTCTTTTAAGGTTAGTTATGTCTCCAGATATCCTTAAATTTGTGAAAGGATTATGAGTTATTATTAGTCTTTTGAGAAGTTCACATCTTATCGACGATAATGAAAAACGAAAGTTGATAGTGCCAGTAGAATGGATTGATTGACGATGACATAATGTCATTGTCTTAATTGATGGGAACTCGAGTAGAAATCCCCTAAAAGATAAGATGTTGATTATTAAAAGTGATCTAAATAATTCTTGATGGATGACGATATCCTGCATTTAGACTTGAAATTATACCATGAATGGTTATGAACTAGTCATAGATCTTGTAATCTAAGAAGAACTTAAAAGTAAATTTATTAAAAGATGCTTCTGTTAATTAAAATTTTAGGAGACATTTGCTGATTAATTACCTAGACTTTCGCCATTAAGGCAAGTTGAATTTGGTATTGATTATATTCCCGGTGTTGCACCCGTTGCGTGTGCACTATACGTCAGCACCATCTGAATTAAAAGAATTACCGTGCAACCGAGAGAGTTGTCAGGGAAAGCTTTTATTCTACCGAGCTCGTCATCATGAAGAGCTATGGTGTTATCATTCCTTATATTTGTTGAATTACCATGAACTAGGTAAATTGATGATCAAAATCTACATCCACTACCCAAGATGGAAGATTTGTTCGATCATTTACAAGGTTCTAGCATATATTCAAAAATTTGATCCATGGCATGGTTATTATCAACTTTGCGTCTGCGAAGAATATTATCTACTCCAATCACTACATCCAGAACTTGTAATGAACATTATGAGTTTCATGTTATGTTGTTTGGATTGACCAATGCACATGTAGCATTCATAAATATGGTGAATCACGTGTGTAGGCTGTAATTTGATAAATTCATGCTTGTGATCATTAAGAACCATCTGTTTGTTTCTAAGAATAGGAAGGATTTAATAATCGTTTATAAGACTGCCCTGAATTGGCCGAGCAATAAAAACCTGTACCTTGAATATTTAACATGTGATTTAAGGCTTAATCCTTTACATTATTTGACCGTGTAATTAATAGATAATGGAATATATATTGACTCTTCAAAGATTAGAGCCATTTAAGACTTTGGGTTATACCAAAAAGAAAGTGCAAATATGTTTTGACAAATAATTTATCAAAAGAATTTTTAAGGTATTATTCCCTTATACCCAGAACATATAACTAAACTCCTTTAGGGGTAAATGTTTATGCATACCTCAAGACAACCTAAGAGGGATTCAGGAAACCATATAAACCATGACTTGAAATTTAAAACGACAATTTTTGCTTTTCAACTAAGAAAATTTTGACCAAAATATAAACAAAGATTTTTGGAACATTTACGAATCTTATTAATTATTTTCGATAAATCAACAAAAATCGTGTTAATTAAATTCAAATTTATTTTGAACATTTTTATATAATTGGTCGAACTAAGAAATTTAAAATGTTTACGTCTACTTTCATAAAAATTGAATGTTTATTATTTAATTACTTGTAATATTTATCGACGCTTTAGACATCGGATTGAGCAAAACTAATAAAGATGATAATTGAGACGAAACTAAAACTTAGAAAATATGATGAAAGAATTTCTGAGTGAAAAGTGGTCGTGATAATTATTTTATCAGGAAAGGTGAATGTAGATACTGACACATTATGTAGAAAGACTAAAGAATCAATTAGGATGTCTTCCTTAATAATGGCGGTGCAAAATAATTTGCCCGAACAATTTGAAAAAAAAATAGTTGCTGCGTGTAAAAAGGATAATATAGATAATAAAAAGGGGTTCGCGGCTAATGTGAACCATTAGAAAGGAGAGCTGATGGCGTTAAATGTTTAAAAGGCCTCTTGTGGTTGTCTAAATATGGAGGATTTCTAGATTTAGTCATGTTGGAATCTCATAAGATTAAGTATTCTATTCATGTCATTTCTGACTAAATGTATATTTATCTGAAGAAGTTGTACTGATGGCAAAATATGAAGGCAAACATCGCCTCATACATTAGTAAACATCTAACTATTGCTAAGGTCATCATCTGAATTTGATTCGATTTGGGTCATCGTCGATAGACTGACCAAATCTACTAATATCATTCCTGTTAATGATAGATTCTCGATGAAGAAATTGACTCTTTTGTATTTAAAGGAGTTGTGTAAACATAGTTTGCCTGTATCGATAATCTCTATCAAGATCCTCGCTTCGCATCGAATTTCTAGAGATTTGCTCAGAAGTCATTGGGAACGAACCTTGATGAGAGTACTGTTTGCCACCCCAATCGAAGGGACGAGGTAAAGTAACGATATAAAACACTAGAAGTGTTGTTTTATGCTTGAATAATTGACCTTTGGTAATGAACCGTATAATCACTTTCCTTTGGAGAGATTATCATTGATAATTATCATATTAGGATCGAGATCGAATCTTGTAAGGATATACATATGAGAGCATCTGTAAGCAGGAGTTGGGATGAAGACACCCGACATACACCCATTGTGAGTTGGACATGTCTTTTAGGTTTAAGGTTTCCTATAATGACAAACCTAACCTTACAAAATACCTGACCCGCAAGACCTGAAATGATTGTTGAAATTAGGATCTGATTATTGACTGCCGGTAGTGGGCAGGAGGTTATGTGAATATGAAATGTAGATCTTGAAATGCAGGATAGGTAGCGAAGTTATGCAAAAAAATTTCACCTTGGAAAAATGAATTGAAGATCTGAAAGATCATGGGAAATAAGTCCTTGTTGTATAGGACCATCGAGATAATGTAGAAGTTGGTTTGAAAGGCATATAAGCTGGATCTACCCTAGGACTTCAAGGCTTTGTGAATTATGTTTCGTATGTAGAACTTGATAAAATGTCTATCAAGTGAAAATCTGATTACTTCTTGATAAAGCTTAGATCGGCGAAAAGTTGCATTCATCAAAACCCCGTGAACATCATGGATAGAGAAAGTAAGTCAACGTTAAGCCTGATCGTATTCCCGTAGTTATGTTTGATGAAACTCGCGTATTGTAATGAATTACACTTGTGAGAAAAGATCGGATGTGGAGGAAATACCCACATGGTTTTAACTCTATAAGAAGCAAGTAGTAAGATAAATCGATCTTTGAGGACAAAGATCCTATTTAGGGGTAAATGCTGTGACAATCCGTCAATTTATAGTCGATATTCTATTCTCAAGTATTATTTAAAAACATTATTTTAATGTTATATTATGAACTCACTTATTTAGGGAAGAAATTTGGGTTTACGTCCTGAAGTAGCATCGACTACGTCTAAACCAGAGGATTCTACGTTACGTGCTTACGTTTACATACACCATTTTTGGTGACAATCCGACACTTCAGGAAATAAATTTATTCGTGAATATTATTTTGGAATTTAAATTTGTGTTGGTTCATAAACTCACAAATTTACAAGAAGAGATTAGGACTTACGTGCATAATTCAACGTCCTTTACGACTAAACCGAAAACCCTAGGTTTACGTATTTACGTTTTTTAACTTCGTTTTTCATGAGACAATTTTTATTAGATTCGTATTGTGCCGTTGATTCATAATTTATAAAAACGTTTTTTCGTAAAACGACCAAGGGGCACGTAAATCAGGGAAACTAGAATCGAGGAGTACCCGTAAATTAATGGGGATGAGACAAGTGGGAAACTTGTCCCACCCCCACTAATAAATGTCTAAAGCTTATCAAACACACTTGAGGTGTGTCAAATTTCTAGCAAAAGACTAGGACACTTGTCCTAAGTCTTCCACGAAAACCATTTTTACATTAAAACCACCAACATAACCTAGCTACTCCATTTTCCTCATGCAAAACAACTCCATTTTCTCGCTAGCCTATCCATCTTGCCATCCCACCACCACCACTAAACACCCCATTTGATCTAAATTTAACCACAAATCCTATGTTATTTCTACATATGATGATGTCCTTTTGAAGACTTGTTGATTGGAGGTGATTTTAACAACTAGCAAGGAGTTTTAATAGAGATAAAGGGTTGATTTTTGGAGAAGTCTACAAATATTTGGTGATCCTAGAAGTGGTGTTAATATCTCATAAGATTGGGTACCCAAAACCAAGCCTTGTTCATCATCAATCCCATCTTTTCATCACTTTGGTGGTATAGAGATTGGTCTTCCTATCCTTTTGTTATTTTGAATATGTAATCTTGTATTTTCTTTATTTATGTATACGTATATGATGATGAATGATGATTAAAAATATTATGTGGGGATTTGGTGTTGATAGATTTGATTAAAAAGATAAAAAAAAACTACATGTAAAAGTGGTAAATCTTACTTAATTTAGTAGGCTGTATAAAAATAGTAAACAACCATATGTTAAACTGATAAAATGGTATAGATAAATTAATATACAGTAAGGTATGTGTCTTGTACACATGTGAGAGTTGGCCACTCAATGGAATCATTATAATGAGTGAGATATTATCAAAACAAAATTGAAGTACCAATCTGATTAGTCTGTTTTAGACGGACTGTTAGGAACACTTAGAATTAGATTGAGCAGTAGCTAAAACTAAATTAATTGTAGCACATAATATGAAGTTTATGTAATACAAAAATGAGCTTCTATCTCTTTGTAGAACTCAAGATATGGTAAAAATGGAAAGTGAAAGTAAAAATCAGATTTGTGAAATTAAAGTATATAGTATTATATTAGCACTCAAGTAAATATAGTATAAAATGTAAATTTAAACCCCACTAACTTATATATTACATAATAATAAGTATGTAAAATAATAAACAAATGAGACATTTTATAAAAATGGCAATTTGATAAGTTTTATAAGTTATAAAACTATAAACATGAGTTTTACGTCTTTTCGGCTAAAATCGTAAAATTAACGTTTTCGTCAATTAAAACTTAGATGGTCGGACCCGTCTAATGTAAACTTTTTATAACTTATATACTGATATATAAGTACATATTACAAGTAAAAACCGATAAAACCCGAGCTTTATAACATACGGACATTAACGGGCCAAATTAGCCTTATTGGACTATTAATCCAACTAATTTGGCTAAACACTTATGAACTTACTTATTGGGCTTAACCCACTTGGGCCCAACATGTAAGTATAGGACTGATATTAAGAGTGTAATTGGACTAATAAAATGTAATGGGCTTATCATGGGCTTATTGGGCCTTAACATGTGAAGAAGTAAAACTAGAGAAACTAGTATAAAAATTTACCAACACTTGACACTATAGTGAGTAAATAAAGATGTACAATCCCACTTGATCATCATCATATTTATAAAATCATCATATATATACATAGTTATTATTTTTATTAAGTCATTGGACAAGAGTCTAAGACGAGTATTATTTGTCTAGGTTTCCGTGATTAAAGCACGTACCGTACATCCAAATCGTCGATAACCGCCTCTCCCAATCAACATGAGTTCATAGCCTCACACTCTTTTAAATGTTTTTATGAAATGTTTTATAAACCCGCGAGGGAGATAACATGTTAGTTTTAATAAAATAGGACACCATTTGTCCCGATTATTTGCTTATTGATTTAGACCCGGATGATTGTATGAACCGATGAATGATTATATGACCCGATAAATGAAATGAGATGGATTATTATTAGTTAGGTTATGTCACTAAAAGTCTCATTAGTATGAATTATGAACTACCGGGATTTGGTAGACGCTTATGCATATAATAGTACTATTTGGGGAAGATCACCCCAGTTCGCGCCTTGACGGTTGATCCCCGTCGTGCCACATTGATTGGTAACAGAATTTATGTATGAGAAGACTTATATAAGCGTGATTATTGTGACGACACACTGTTTTAGATGGTCAATGAGTTTCGGGTTAGCTACCCGTTGTTCGTTATAGTAAGGTAGCAATGTCATGCGACTTATAATAATCCAATAGCGAAATTACTGGTATACGCATTGAATTACAATAAATTGCCGGACTAGCAATACGGGGTCTTATTCTTGATATTATGTTTGTGTTTTGGTTTTACATAACCATGTTCATATAACGGTTTTTATTTAACTCTATACAACGTTATAAAACGTATTGTATGATGTTTTACGACATTGGTTCGTATATTGGTTTTAAAGGCAAAAGCCTATAGTATGATTTACAACAAAGATTTGTATAAAATGTTTTTGGCTTATTTTATGGCCTACGACAAAGAATTGTACCAAATGATTTTCGGTAACAATTTTATTCCGATGATATATTAATGGATTTCATTAAACTCTATGACTTCACTCGGCGTTTTCGCTGACCTTTTCTTTTAACATGTTTTATCTCAGGTACTTGAAGGTAATTCTCGGGAAGACAACAAGAATTTATGGCCCGCACTTGAATAAAATTTTCCATTCAAATGTTTTGTAAAAATTGTATGAAATACTATGACTTGGGACCTATGTAAATTTGATATTCATGAATGGAAAATGCTTTATTATTAAACAACGCGATTTTTAAGCGTTGTCTATGATGTGAGTAATGTGCTATCCCGTAACACCAACGACTCTTCCGCTATATTAAATTGTGTAAATTTGGGGGTGTTACAGTTATCCAATCTCTAAAATATGATTGGAGGAATAAAGGATAATGGACAGCACTGTGGAGATTTAGTTATTAATGGGTGGCGGCTGTTAGTGGCCATGTGGTGCTGATGTGGTGATCCAGTTAAAAGGAATAGGCTCTTCTCATTGGCTAAAAACAATGTCACATGGATTGATAGCCATATAACTTTGAAACTTGGCATAAATAGTCCCTCATTTTGGCAGATTTATGTTTTAAGCTTGGAACTTCAATACTTTGTAATTTTATGCCCTTTGACTTCTTGTTTGACCAAAATATGCCCCTTGACTTGTTGAATTTATAGTGGACCATATTTGACTTTGTTCTTGACTTTCTCATAATTGCACTTTTAGTCCTTCAACTTTGAAAGTTGTCAAGAAATGTCCTTCGACTTTGATTGGCTTGTCATTTTTCATCCTCCTTTTGTCTTTTCTTCATCAATAAAGCTTGAATACATTTGTTTGCTCCATAATTGTATCTTTTTACCTACACAAGCACAAACAACAAAACATACCCATAATACTGCTTTTATGAATCAAAATTAGGTATTTTGCTTTGTGTTTTAGGGTGATTTGTGAATTATTGATATGATATTTCACTCATATCAAATCCCTTACACTTGATCATTGCCATGACCTCATGCAATGCCACATTTTAAAGCCCCAATTTACATTTGTCTTATAATTAATCCACCTTGGCCAATATGGAATGCTTTTACACTACACTACACTATATGCATGATTTTGATTTACACAATGCAATGCAAAAAATCAATTCTATTTATATGTTTTTGGATTTTTCTTGAAATGGTTTTGATGGAAATAAATCATAAAGAAATCAAGGACTTTAATTAGGGATTTGGTACCATGAACACTTATCATCCTCAAGTTTCACTTTCCCCATACCAAGCTTTAAAACAAGATCATTGTTATCCATAAGTGAAAGTGCATCAACTCATTCATATAGATTAATTGTGTTACCATTATACCCCCACTTATTTTGCCTCTAAGATCGGTTATTATTTGAGCAAATTTCTTGAGGGCAAATTTGTCATTATTTAAAGCGTGAAATATAAGAAGTGTAAAATCTCAAAATAAGGAAGCACGATTTTAATCCTAAGTAACCATCGTATCCATTACTCGAAAAACCGCCCACAATTGATATAAGTCCGACTCAAAATAATAAGTCATTTTCCTTATGTGTAAGATCCTTATGTCATGCATTAATAAGTAGTTACACACTCGGTAAGAAAAGAAAAATAAAACTCACGCAATAATTTATATCCGCCGCCTTTTTCAGACCTTGGATCTTTAATCCCGCAACCCGTCAAGGTAATATTGGATTGGAGCAACTATTAAATCCCCGCAACCCTTGTAAGAGTAATATTGGAATCAATAGCTACAATAATTAACACTTCACTGCCCCTCTTGGGAGTCTTGTATAATTATTATTTTTTTCTTTTCTTTCTTTTTTTCTTTTTCTCCTTTTTTTCTAGCCACTCATTTTTTTCATAAGCCGCTCTTATTTTTCTTTAATCCTCACAAAGAAAGTTGAAAAGAATAAAAGGAAAAACACTTGCTAAGTATTAAGCATGACATAAGTCTAGTACACATAAAACGTTTTAACTTAGAATCTTAAGACGTACTTCTACCAACCACGAATAATTAGTCAAAAATGCATAAGAGACTAAAAACCGATTAAAACCGTTCTTGATTATTTATTAACATATATACATGCGTTGACAAGAAATTAAAAGTTACGAAAGGGGATATAAAAGCCACAATTAATTGATATGAGGTTTATCTAGCCCTTATTACTTACTTCAAACTCTATCATCTCTTGTTCTCCACAATTTAAAATCTCAAATAATGAGACTAGTGGATGCTTAGCCTAATAAACCAATGAAGGTCTACATGGTTAAGGCTACTAGCTAGAGAATTCTTAGATAAGCAAACTCGGGTTGAGTCAAGTATCCATGCCGGGCCTAATATGTCAAAGAAGTCTAAATTTGTTAAACCATGTCCTTTATTATATTTTTTCCTTTTTATATATTTTGAAGAAAAATAAAAGAAGAATATATACAATGCAAATGTGTTATGCAAATGAAAAATATTAATGCAAAAATTATGAATTCATATTTTTGGTGGCCAAAGTAGATCAAAAATTTGAAAAATGTTTGAAAAATTAATTTCCAAGTTATCATGAAGTCAATAACAAAGTTCTAGGTAAGGTCACTTCGATAGAAGACCCCCTACACTTAAGATAAACATTATCGTCAATGTTTAAAAGTATTGGAGTAAACTCCCCTACACTTATTACATTGATAACTTTGCTTAACCCAAGCTAAGGAAAGGTCTACGATAGTGAATTTATTTTAAGCACAATGTGATTTGAAAATCACAATAGTAACGAAGTGAACCCGATACAAGGGCCTCCTCCATAAGCTCCAATGCATGCAATGAGAGAGAGCAACCCTACAAACATCAAGAAGACAAAAGAGAGGCATCCCCAACACTTCTTCTCAACTATAAAACACTTTATTTCTATCCTACCACACTCTAGTCTAAAAGATCTAAGCCTAGTTATTCAAGCTTGATTTATGGAGTCTCTAGCTCGACTCTTCCCATAATGAATTAATTCATGGGGAAAATGGGGATCTCTTGGACCATTTTCATGGAAATCTCCTCCCCAAAGTAATGCTTAACACGGTGACCATTCACTTTGAAATTTGGGCCATTTGGTTGTGGCAACTCAATAGTCCCATATGGAAATACTTGAGCAATGGTGAATGGACCGGACCATCTTGACTTAAGCTTGCCCGCAAAGAGTTTCAACCTTGAGTTAAAGAGGAGAACCGACTCTCCAACTTTGAACTCACGGTTCTTGATCTTAGCATCATGCAATTGCTTAGTATTTTCCTTGTAAAGCAATGAGTTTCATAGGCATTGGCTCTTAATTCATCCATCTCATTGAGTTGGTATTTCCTATGTGAACCGGCTTGGTTTAAATCAAAGTTAGCCCATTTTAGAGCCCATGAAACCTTATGCTCTAACTCGAATGGGAGGTGGCATGCTTTTCCATAGACAAGCCTATATGGAGTACAACCAACTGGTGTCTTCAAAGCCGTCCTAAAAGCCCACAAAGCATCATCAAGCTTATCCGACCAAGAAGCTCGATGCTCTCCCACCGTTCTTTCTAAAATCCTCTTTAAACCACGATTTGTGACCTCAGTTTGCCCATTGGTTTGAGGGTGATACGCGGTAGAGAGTTTATGGTTAACACCATACTTCTTCCTGACTCTTGTAAATTGATCATTACAAAAATGAGTCCCACGATCACTTATGATAGCTCAAGGTACACCAAATCTAGCAAATAATTACTTCAAGAACTTTACTACAACTCTAGCATCACTAGTAGGCAAGGCTTTAGCCTCAACCCACTTTGAAACATAGTCCACGGCTACGAGTATGTACTTATTGCCCTTTGATGATGGAAAAGGTCCCATGAAGTCTATACCCCATACATCAAAAATCTCACACTCTTTCATGAAATTTTGTGGCATCTCATCTCTTTGATTAAGTTTTCCTTGTCTTTGATACACATCAAAAAATTTCACCCTCTCTTGGGCATCTTTTTAAATTGAAGGCCAATAGTAACCCGAATCAAAGACTTTCTTGGTCGTGTAGTTGGGCCTAAAAGGGCCCCCCGTGGGTCCTTTATGACAAGCTTCTAAGATCTTAAATGCTTCGGGCCCATCTACACAACGTCTTATGATTTGGTCCTTACATTGCCTAAAGAGGTAAGGGTCATCCCAAAAGTAGTATTTTGCTTCCTTGAGAAACTTTTTCTTTTGTTGGGAAGTGACACCCTTTATAAGCACATCCACCACATGATAGTTTGCAATGTCCGCAAACCAAGTGGTGACATTCTCTTGTGAAGAGATAGACATGAGATCCTCTTGTGGAAATGATTCATTGATTTACTTATGAGGTAATTTGTAACACCCCATTTTGGTAAATGGAATGTCACGCGTGATTATGGCGTGTCATCAAAGCATACAAGGATAAATATATAAAAAATCTCATGACCAAAAAGGAAATACCAGAAACAAACATCGGTACCCCAAAAGTAGAAATCATCACACATAAACATAAGTAATGTAAATGAAAAAGGACTAAATAATGTCCATAGAAATGAGTGTCAAAAGTATGAAGAAATGCATAAAGTAATGAAGGCTAGGAAGCTTCCAATCCATATGCACGTACGCTTAAAGTCTACGAGCGTCCTTGAGTACCTGCCGTTTTGGGAATATGAAATGAAAAAAGGCTGAGCATAACGCTCAGTGCACGGATATACAAGTATAGCATGAATAATATAAGCATATAAGCATAAAGCAGCGGAAAAGACTAAGTCCTGGATAACCTGGTATATCTTAGTAAAACTGGTTTTATAGTTTGAAAAGCCTTATGTTTATCTTATAAAAACTGTTTAACATGTTTACCATTAGCCAATATAGGTCATGAAATATCAACGTGCATGAATACTTGGAGGGGTGACCTCGTCATGCAATTAGAGGGGCTGCCTCTAATTTAATATAAGTTTTTGGGTAGGAGGGATCAGCTCCTTGTGAAGGATGCAAGGCACACACCACATTCACCTAAATAATATGTAAAACATGTAACCTAGGATGCACCCATACACCCCATATGATAACAATAATATGGCCAAAAGCTGAAGGGACGCCACGAGCTATCACTCCGCCGTGGTGAAGTCATAACACTGGTGCCTCTAGTGTTATGGTTATTGTACCTCCATAACTAGGTGAAACTGGCCATGCATGTATATGGATTTAGGTATCTAATTAAACATAAGCAATTAAAAACATATAAAACATATACTGGGAAAACAGTTGGCTGCATACGGGGAATCCTAATAAGGAAGGAATGTCCATACTGAAAGGACGGAGAATCCGTACCTTGTGTCCAGTGAACGAAGAAGACGAACGGAAGAGAATCCTACTTCGATATCACTAATGCTACATAAATAATATACGTGTATAAGTATTCTGATTACTGTATATGTAACTGGTTTTATATCATGTCTTAGCTTGTTTTATATGTTCATGTCCTGTTTTACTGATTCTAACATTATGCCGTGTTTATCATGTATTCTGTCTATTCTGATTAAGTATTACTTGTATTTCTTGTATTATTATACTCGTTGTGTAATAATAAGTAACTTTTTAAAAATAGCAGGTTTTCTAAAATAGAAAGTTTCCAAAAATAGAAATTTTCCAGAAATAGAAAGTTTCCAAAAATAGAAAGTTTCCAAAAATAGAAAGTTTCCAAAAATAGAAATTTTCCAAAAATAGAAAGTTTTCAAAAATAGAAAGTTTCCAAAAATAAATTAGTTGCCTCAATTAAATAAGTTTCTAAAATAGAAAGTTTCCATAAATAGATTAACTGCCTTAATTAAATAAGTTTAGAAAAATAAAAAGTTTCCATAAATAGAAATAAGCTGGATTATTAAGATAATAATATAAGCTTAAGTTTTACTGATTAATATTCTAAGTCATGTGATATATATTCCAGCATTCTAGACTAGTTAATGTTTATGGCCTGTCGTAAACATTTTGTTTAACAAGCTGCCTGTAGCTTGCGGTTAATGTGGTATTTCAGCCACATTCCTTGTACTTCAACGCTTTTTTTGGTTCTATTTACCGGGGTCATTGCTACCCTTTTACCAAAAAAAAAGTCATGTGATATATAGTATAGTTTATTAATTATTACATGTAAATTTAATAAATTATAGGTTATAAGATTTAATCAAATATTACCTGATTTAATTAAATAATAGTGTAAAAAATACTTAGGTTAAAACATGTATTAATATCTATATTAATATAACCTAAGTCATGTAAATTAATTAATTATAAGACATGTTTAATAATTAATTAATTATATAGTCTAATTAAATAATAAATACTTAGGTTAAAATCCATGTATTATCAATAATAATAATAATAACCTAAGTCATGTCCAAATTAAATAAATTATGTACATGTTTAATTAATTTAATAAAACTTGTAATTATTTATCTTATAAAAATAATTAACTTGTAAAAATAAATAAATAAACCGTGAACCGAACCCGTGTTTTAAACATAAACATGTCATGAACCGGTCCGTGAACCCCTTGAACCGGATCTACACCCTTAACCATAGCAAACCGCCACCGGCCTAAACCGGTGGTGCGTGTGGTGTTCCAGCCGAGACCCCCTAAATCACCAAGGCTAACCCCGACATACCTCGAGGTCCCTTGGTTGCTTGCGGTCGAGCCACCAAAACCAAACCGAGACCTTGTGGTCTCGGTTGGTGGTGATCACACAACCACCGAGAGCTTGCTCTCGGTTCTACCCATAGCCGAACCAAAACACCCCCTTAAACCATATGTTTTTAATCCCACTTGATTAGATCAACATGTTTATTAACTTGTTTTTAATACCCCATGATTCATGTTTTTAGATCTAATAAATAATTAAAAAGAAAAGGTTTAAGAAGATTACCGATTCGTGGATCAAAAGGAAAAACTAACACGAACGATCTAGCAATGAATTGGATCTACCAGAATCAACCAAACACCCTTGGTGGTGTTGTGTAGGTGGCGGCAACAAGGGAGAAGGAAGGAGGAGCAGGGTTTTGATTTTCTAATTATTCTGTATAATGAAAATCCCTTCCTTTCCTTTTTGTTAAATATATTTAAGGTAGGCTTGGCCCACCCTTGTGTCTATGTCGCGCCTATGTGGGCCCCACATGGGGAACCCGTTGATTTTCCCGTGTTCTATTATTTACGTGTTAACGTGATTTAATTTTTGTTCGTTCGCGTCGTAAAATATATTTATACATGATCATATTAAGTATACGTAAATACAACATATTAGGTTTGTGATTATTTACGTTCATGATTTTCATGTTCGTGATTATAATTATTGTTGATAATAATTATCATGTCTTAATACGTAATAAATACTTATCGTGTAATAACACGTACGTAATACTTGAAATTCGTATTCGTGAAACGTAAACGTGTTAAATACGGAAAGTTCTAATCATGTGCGTAAGATCATAAGGGTACTATTCATGGTAAAAGCATGCGGGTTTTACAACTCTTACCCCCTAAAAAGAATAATTCGTCCTCGAATTATAGATAATGTAAACCGGAAAAAGAAGAACATACCCGAATTCAAAATATGAAATGAGAAGAAGCCCGGATAGACTCCTCTATTTCCCAAGTGGATTCCCGCTCGGTATGATCCCTCCAAAGGATTTTCACGAATGGAATCGTCATCCTTCTCATGACTCGTTCTTGTCTATCAAGAACTCGTTCGGGTTCTTCTATGAAAGTGAGATCTTCACGAATCTATTCCAGTGGATACTGAACCAAGTGAAGGGGATGATACTTGTACCCTCTGAGTAAGAACACATGAAAAACATTGTGAACATGAGAAAGCTACGGAGGTAACACTAAACGGTAAGATACTTCACCGACTCGCTCAATGACATCATACGGTCTGATGAATCGAGGACTGAGCTTCCCTTTGATTCCAAAACGTATAACCCCACGTGCCGGCGAAACCTTAAGGAAAACATGATCTTCTACGTTAAAGTGTAAGTCCCTACGATGCTTGTCTGCATAACTCTTCGGACATGAACGTGCTTCTTGCAGTTTCTGCTTAGCTACTGCGACCTTCTCGTTGGTCAACTCAATCATTTCTGGTCCTTCAAGTGTTCGCTCACCTATGATCCCAGCAGATTGGGGCGTGACACTTCCTTCCATACAACATCTCAAATGGAGCATACTTGATACTTGCGTGCCAACTGTTGTTGTATGCAAACTCTACCAAACAGATGTAGTCGTCCCAATCTCCCATCCATTCCAACGCACATGACCTCAACATGTCTTCTAATGTCTGAATCGTTCGCTCTGATTACCCGTCTGTTTGAGGATGAAAAGTCGTGCTAAGCTTAAGTTTTGTACCCCAAGCTTTCTGTAGACATCTCCAGAATCACGAAGTGAACCGGGGATCTCTGTCTGAGACGATGCTGGATGGAGCACCATGAAGTCTCATGATCTCCCTCCTATCAGTATCGACGAGTTTACTGACCGAATCTTCCTTACGGATCGGTAAGAAATGAGCTGAATTGGTAAGTCGATCAACGATAACCCAAATCACATCGTGCTTCCTCTTTGTCTATGGAAGACCGGTAACAAAATCCATGGTGATCTTGTCCCACTTCCACTCTGGGATATCTAGCGGTTGAAGAAGACCGCCAGATCGCTGATGCTCGATCTTAACCTGCTGACAGGTAAGACATTTGGAGACGTAAGTCGCAACATCCTGTTTCATACCACTCCACCAAAGTATTGCTTGATGTCATGGTAAATCTTGGTCGAACCAGGATGAATAGAGAATGGGGAGCTATGAGCCTCAGCTAACGATGCTTCCCGGAGTTCTTGATCATCAGGAACACAAAGTCTCATGCCCTGCCATAAGATACAATCTGCGTCTACTCGGAATTCTGTCTGCTTCTCCAAATTGTAATTATCTCCATTTCTCTATCATCTTTCTGAGCTTCCTTGATCCTAGAGAGTAACTCGGGTTCCACTCTAAGATTAGCCCAGTAACCGTGTTGTCTACGTACCAAGATCTCTATGTCTAGTCGCTCCAAGTCTCTTATAATTTCCTCCTCAATTTTCATGTCGTTTATCATTCTAGACTTTCTGCTAAGTGCATCTGCCAGTACATTCGCCTTGCCGGGATGATACTGTAGATTAATGTCATAATCCTTCAGCAGCTCTAACCATCTCTTCTATCTCATGTTCAATTCACGTTGATTGAAGATATACTTCAAGCTCTTGTGGTCCGTGAAAATGTCGCATGATTATCCATACAAGTAGTGCCTCCATATCGTCAATGCAAACACGACTGCTGCAAGTTCCAAGTCATGCGTAGGGTAATTTTCCTCATTAGGCTTAAGCTGTCGTGAAGCGTACGCGATCACTTTCCCATGTTACATGAGAACACATCCAAGTCCCTTCCCCGATGCATCACTATAGATCTGAAATCCACCTGTACCAGATGGTAGAGTAAGAATCGGCGCAGATACTAACTTCTGCTTTAGGTCTTCAAAGCTCTTCTCTCTTTCTTCAGTCCAGACGAATTTCTCCTCTTTTAGCATCAGTTTGGGCAATGGTAGTGCTAAACGGGAAAAGTTCTCCATGAACCTACGGTAGTAACCAGCTAAGCCTAGGAAACTGCGGACTTTAGTCGCTGATTTTTGTCTTGGCCACTTGGTAATAGCCTCAACCATTGCTGGATCTATCGTGATTCCTTCTGCTGATACAATGTGACCTAAGAATGCCACCTTGTCTAACCAGAACTCACACTTGGAGAATTTAACATACAACTGCTTCTAGCGAAGAATCTGTAATACTGTACGAAGAAGGTCTTCGTGTTCCTCCTTGGACTTAGAGAATATTAGGATGTTGTCAATGAAAACAATGACGAACTTGAACAGAAATTCATGGAAGATTTTGTTCATAAAATCCATGAACACTGCTGGAGCATTGGTAAGGCCAAATGGCATGACTACAAATTCGTAGTGACCATAGCCTGTATGGAAAGCAGTCTTGACGATGTCATACTCCTTAACCCGTAGCTAATGATAGCCCGACCTTAGATCAATCTTGGAGAAATGTTTGCCCCCTGGAGTTGGTCAAACAGATCGTCTATGTGTGGTAGAGGATACCTATTCCTGATGGTAATCTTGTTGAGCTCGCGATAGTCTATGCAAAGACGCATACTGTCGTCCTTCTTCTTAACGAATAAGACCGGTGCGCTCCATGGAGATGCGCTCGGTCGAATGAAGCCTCGTTCCAGAAGTTCTTGCAATTGATCTTTCAGCTCCTTCAACTCTATGGGAGCCATGCGATAAGGAGCCTTGGAAATCGGCTCAGCTCCTGGGAAGAGCTCGATATTAAATTCTACTTCACGTGCAGGTGGTATGCCCGGAAGTTCTTCTGGAAATACATCTAGAAATTCTGACACTATCGGCTGATTCGGAATTGATGGGGATTCAACATCCATGTCATGAACAGTAGCTAGATATCCCTAGCAACCATGTGAAAGTAATGCACGTGCTTGCAGGGTTGATATGATTTGTACAGACCTTCCAGGTACGAACCCATTATGAATGTTCTCTGGTGCATTAACATCACCGAATATGGCTCGATAAGAATGGCAGTCTATGGTAGCATGATGCTTGTATAGCCAATCCATGCCCAATATCATGTCAAAATCATTCATGTCCAGCGTAAGTGCGTCAACAGGACGAATCTTGTCATCAAACTCTAGGGGAAGGCTCTTGTACACATGGGTTATGCGTACAGAGTCTCTTAAAGGCATGTAAATATTCATTATATTCTCTAGTGGCATGGGGAGTATCCTAACATTCTTAGCATAAGCAGTATAAATGACCGAGTGAGTAACACCCGTGTCAAAAAGAACACATGCAGCTTGACCATACATATATAAGACTCTAGTGATGGTACATGTAAACTTGTTGGCCTGATCGGTAGATGTCGTGTAAACGCGTCCACTAGTAGGAGGCGGCTTGGTATCAGCATCTCCCGATGTGCCCTCTATCTCGCCCTTGCGGCAGTCCTTCATGCGATGGCCAGGAAGACCACACTTGAAGCATACGTCGATGTTGCAGCGACATGGCCTTGGGTGCCTACGGTTGCAGGTAGTGCAAAGAGGATGAGTATATCCTCCAGCAGGTGTCCTGACTGGCTAAGAGCCTGATAAGAACAATATACATGAGACATGATAATAGGTACAAAGGACAATGTGGATAATTCGTAAGATGGAATACCAGTGATAGCTGGACGGTTTGGCTATGAACCTCTCTAGTTCTGGTCCCTCCCGTTACCATGATTCCTGGTAGAAGATTCTCTAATGTGTCATATAAGAACTATAGCATGTAATCATAAGAAAATGAGTAAGTATAAGGACCTGCTGCTGTTGGAGTGTCCAGCGTTGTTACGGTAATTATCATTACCGCCACGACTATCCGTAGCAGAACGGTCATGAGTCTGATTGTTTCCCTTGGGCTGAGTAGGCTGTTGCTAAGTAGCCGGCTGAGACCGGTCCCAAGTCTTCTGCCTGGAAGATACAAGTTAAAAGAGATGAAATTATTGACATATACTAAAAGAATACGGTTTGGTCACCGCTGAATACGAATGTTTACCTCTAATCGGGTCTCTCTGCTTCCCCGAACTCTTCTCTTTCTTGAAGCATCTCCATCTTACGTGCTGCATCGGCCACTTGTGCCACCGTGTTGAACGTCGCACACACCAAGTTGTTTGTGACCGATGTACGAAGAGCCCACCGGAAGTGGTGTGCTTGCTCTTCGGGAGTACCAGCTGATGCACCAAGAAAACCAGCCAAGCGAAGAAAGCGCTGCATGAACTCGTTGCTATTCTCCCCACCTCTCTGTCGGATTCCATGGTACTCTATCTTCAGCTTGTCTTGCTCAGCCTTGGGAAAGAACTGTCCCATCACCAAATCCCTGAACTAAGCCCAAGTCAAACCAGCCACCCAATTATCACCTCCCTCAGACTGCTTCAGTGCCTTCCACTATGCTAACACATCACCTTCGAACCGGTAACAGGCCAACCTCGACTTGAAGACGGGGTCACAGCCCATGGCATCGAAGATCTTCTCAATGGGAGCCAACCAGCTTTCAGCTTCACTGGGGCTATCTGTTCTCTCGAAAGCTCGAGGGCGTAACTTATTGAATCTCTCCAGCCATGTGACCAATGTTGATGGAGGAGGAGGAGGTGGTACTGGGTGCTGCTGCTGATTGTTGGAAGCCTGCACCTCAGCCCTGATTTCGTTCCTCAGCTGAGGAAGCATAGCTTGCATTGCAACTTGGATCGCTGCATTGAGTTGTTCCTACTCGTGTGTGAGAACCATCTGACAGTATAACATAAAGTACATGATTAAACTGATCAAAACATAAACTATATACATGAAAAAACCGACTGTCAGTTCTAGGAAGACCATAGTGACTACCCACTAATCACAGGTCTTGTTTTGAGAGCCTACAGGTCGAAGCCTTGGTTCTGATACCATAATTGTAACACCCCATTTTGGTAAATGGAATGTCACGCGTGATTATGGCGTGTCACCAAAGCATACAAGGATAAATGCATAAAACATCACATGACCATAAAGGAAATACCGGAAACAAACATCGGTACCCCAAAAGTAGAACTCATCACACACAAACATAAGTACTGTAAATGAAAAGGACTAAACAGTGTCCATAGAAATGAGTGTCAAAAGTATGAAGAAATGCATAAAGTAATGATGGCTAGGAAGCTTCCAATCCATATGCACGTACGCTTAAAGTCTACGAGCGTCCTTGAGTAGCTGTCGTTTTAGGAACATGAAAGGAAAAACGGCTAAGCATAATGCTCAGTGCACGGATATACAAGTATAGCATGAATAACATAAGCATATAAGCATAAAGCAGCGGAAAAGACTAAGTCCTGAATAACCTGGTATATCTTAGTAAAACTGGTTTTATAGTTTGAAAAGCCTTACGTTTATCTTATAAAAATTGTTTAACATGTTTACCATTAGCCAATATAGGTCATGAAATATCATTGTGCATGAATACTTGGAGGGGTGACCTCGTCATGCAATTAGAGGGGCTGCCTCTAATCTAATATAAGTTTTTAGGTAGGAGGGATCAGCTCCTTGTGAAGGATGAAAGACACACAACACATTCACCTGAATAATCTATAAAACATGTAACCTATGATGCACCCATACGCCCCACATGATAATAATAATATGGCCAAAAGCTGAAGGGACGCCACGAGCTATCACTCCGCCGTGGTGAAGTCATAACACTAGTGCCTCTAGTTTTATGGTTATGGTACCTCCATAACTAGGTGAAACTGGTCATGCATGTATATGGCTTTAGGTATCTAATTAAACATAATCAATTAAAAAACATATAAAACATATACTGGGAAAACAGTTGGCTGTATACGGGGAATCCTAATAAGGAAGAAATGTCCATACTGAAAGGACGGAGAATCCGTACCTTGTGTCCAGTGAACGAAGAAGACGAACGGAAGAGAGTCCTACTTCGATATCACTAATGCTACATAAATAATATACGTGTATAAGTATTCTGATTACTGTATACGTAACTGGTTTTATATCATGTCTTAGCTTGTTTTATATGTTCATGTCTTGTTTTATTGATTCTAACATTATGTTGTGTTTATCATGTATTTTGTCTATTCTGATTAAGTATTACTTGTATTTCTTGTATTATTATACTCGTTGTGTAATAATAAGTAACTTTTAAAAATAGAAGGTTTCCTAAAATAGAAAGTTTCCAAAAATAGAAATTTTCCAAAAATAGAAAGTTTCCAAAAATAGAAAGTTTCCAAAAATAAAAAGTTTCCAAAAATAGATTAGCTGCCTTATTTAAATAAGTTTCTAAAAATATAAAGTTTCCATAAATAGATTAACTGCCTTAATTAAATAAGTTTCTAAAAATAGAAAGTTTCCATAAACAGAAATAAGCTGGATTATTAAGCTAATAATATTAGCTTAAGTTTTACTGATTAATATTCTAAGTCATGTGATGTATAGTATAGTTTTTTAACTATTACATGTAAATTAAATAAACTATAGGTTATAAGATTTAATCAAATATAACATGATTTAATTAAATAATAGTGTAAAAAATAATTAGGTTAAAACATGTATTAATATCTATATTAATATAACCTAAGTCATGTAAATTAATTAATTCTAAGACATGTTTAATATTTAATTAATTATATAGTCTAATTAAATAATAAATACTTAGATTAAAATCCATGTATTATCAATAATAATAATAATAACCTAAGTCATGTCCAAATTAAATTAATTATGTACATGTTTAATTAATTTAATAAAACTTGAAATTATTTATCTTATAAAAACAATTAACTTGTAAAAAAATAAAAAAATAAACCATGAACCGAACCCGTGTTTTAAACATAAACATGTCATGAACCGGTCCGTGAACCCCTTGAACCGGCTCTACACCCTTAACCATAGCAAACCGCCACCGGCCTAAACCGGTGGTGCGTGTGGTGTTCCAGTCGAGACCCCCTAAACTACCAAGGCTAACCCCGACATACGTCGGGGTCCCTTGGTTGCTTGCGGCCTAGCCACCAAAACCAAACCGAGAGCTTGTGGTCTCGGTTGGTGGTGATCACACAACCACCGAGAGCTTGCTCTCGGTTCTACCCATAGCCGAACCAAAACACCCCCTTAAACCATATGTTTTTAACCCCATTTGATTAGATCTACATGTTTATTCACTTGTTTTTAATACCCCATGATTTCATGTTTTTAGATCTAATAAATAATTAAAAAGAAAAGGTTTAAGAAGATTACCGATTCATAGATCAAAAGGAAAAACTAACACGAACGATCTAGCAACGAACTGGATCTACCAAAATCAACCAAACACCCTTGGTGGTGTTGTGTAGGTGGCGGCAACAAGGGAGAAGGAAGGAGGAGCAGGGTTTTGATTTTCTAATTATTCTTTATAATGAAAATCCCTTCCCTTCCTTTTTGTTAAATTTATTTAAGGTGGGCTTGGCCCACCCTTGTGTCTATGTCGCGCCTATGTGGGCCCCATATAGGGAACCCGTTGATTTTCCCGTGTTCTGTTATTTACGTGTTAACGTGTCGTGTTTACGTGATTTAATTATTGTTCGTTCGCGTCGTAAAATATATTTATACACGATCGTATTAACTATACTTAAATACATCATATTAGGTTCGTGATTATTTACGTTCACGATTTTCATGTTCGTGATTATAATTATTGTTGATAATAATTATCGTGTCTTAATACGTAATAAATACTTATCGTGTAATAACACGTACGTATTACTTGAAATTTGTATTCGTGAAACGTAAACGTGTTAAATAAGGAAAGTTCTAATCATGTACGTATGATCATAAGGGTACTATTCATGGTAAAAGCATGCGGGTTTTACATAATTCTCCTTGAAAAGGATGCTCAAGTCTACTCAAGTGATCCGCCGCTAAATTCTCAGCTCCTTTCTTATCACAGATCTCTATGGAAAACTCTTGTAGCAATAAAACCCATCTCAAAAGCCTAGGTTTAGCATCTTGCTTTGTCATGAGATACTTGAGAGCAGAATGATCCGTATACACTATGGTCTTAGAAAGCACAAGATAGGGTCTAAATTTCTCAAAGGCATAAACAATAGCAAGCAACTCTTTTATAGTAGTGGTATAATGAAGTTGAGCACCCGTCATTATCTTACTCGCATAGTGTATAGGTTGGAAATTATTATTAACTCTTTGTTCAAAACGGCCCCCACGACATAATCACTAGCATCATACATGAGTTCAAAAGGCAAATCCCAATTTGGTGATACCAAAACGGGAGCTTTGGTCAACTTTTCCTTAAGAATCTCAAAAGACTCTAAACACTCTTGTGTGAATATGAAAGGAGCCTCTTTTTCCAAGAGGTGGGTCATGGGTCTTGCTATCTTAGAAAAATCTTGTATAAAACGTCTATAGAAACCCGCATGACCCAAAAAGCTCCTAACTCCTTTCACCGTTGTTGGTGGGGGAAGTTTGGCAATAACATTTATTTTTGCTCGATCCACTTCTAAACCTTTGTTGGATATCTTATGTCCCAAAACGGTCCCTTCTTTGACCATGAAATGGCACTTCTCCCAATTTAGAACAAGACGTGTTTCTTCACACCTTTTTAGCATACGTTCTAAATAGGAGAGACAAGAAGTGAATGAATCTCAAAAGACCGAGAAATCATCCATGAAAACTTCCATAGTGTGCTCAATCATGTCATGAAAGATTTCCATCATACACCTTTAGAATGTCCTCGGGGCATTGCACAAGCCAAAAGGCATTCTCTTATAAGCAAATGTGCCATAGGGACTAGTGAATGTGGTCTTTTCTTGATCCTTTGGATCATTGGGTATTTGGAAATATCCTGAGAATCCATCTAGAAAGTAATAGTACTCATTTCCCGCTAAGCGTTCGAGCATTTGGTCCATGAAAGGTAATGGGAAATGATCTTTCCTAGTGGCATCATTAAGCTTCATATAGTCAATACAAACTCTCCAACCCGTGACAAGTCTAGTGGGGATTAGCTCATTATTTTCATTAGACACAACGGTGATTCCACCCTTTTTAGGCACAAAATGCACCGGGCTAACCCATGAAGAGTCGGAAATGTGGTAAATCATACCCGCATCAAGAAGTTTGATAACTTCCTTTTTTATGACCTCATGGATTTTTGGATTAACCCTTCTTTGGCTTTGAATGGCGGGTTTGTAATCGTCCTCCATAAGGATTTTGTGTGTACAAAAATTTGGATCAATTCCCCTTATGTCGGATATTTTCCAAGCTATAGCTTTCTTATGTTTCTTAACCACCTCTATGAGTTTTTCCTTCTCATCATCTTTCAAGTATTTGGCTATGATAACGGGTAATTGGTCCTTTCCCTCTAAGAAGGCATATTCAAGGTGTGATGGAAGATCCTCAAGCTCTAGGGAAGGTGGACTCTCAATGGAAGGTTTCACTAAGGACGGATCATCATTGGTAACTTCTTGTAGAGTAGGTGAAGGAATGGGATCCCCATTGAGTAACTTTTGGATAGTTAGAATGTCTTGTTCCCAATTAATGGGAGAATCATCATTACCAAGGAAGTTAGACTCAAATTCCTCTAAAAGGAAATCACTCTCTCCAAATGGTGTTAAGGAGGGAGCAATTAAGGCTACAGTCTTCACATGTGGCATGTTCTCACTATCATTCTTGCAAGCTTCATGAAAATGTTCATCACACACCTCATCAAGAACATCCACTATGTTAATTGTTTCACAACTTTGAACTTTCTTAGTGACTTTTCCCAACTTAAACACTACTTTCTCATCCTCAACTCTCATAATTAGTTCTCCTTCTGCCACATCAATAAGAGTACGACTCGTCCTCAAGAAAGGTATACCAACAATAAGAGGAACTCTCGGGTCCATATCGTAGTCAACAACTACAAAATCCGCGGGGAATGTGAATTTATCAACCCCTACAAACACATCCTCCGCAATGCCTACCGGATAAGCTATGGTACGATTTGCTAACTCAAGGGTCATCCTAGTAGGAGTAAGCTCGGGAAGAGAGAGTTTTTTCCAAACCAATAAAGGCATGAGATTGATGCTTGCCCTAAGATCCGCTAGTGTCATGCAATTTTCCACCCCGGTAAAGTTACAAGGGATCAAAGACCGCCCGGGATCTCCAATTTTTGTAGGTATAGTCTTTAGCAACACGTTGGAGCAATTCTCATTAAGTGATGTGTTATCCACCAATTTTTCTTTATTGGAGAGGAGGTCTTTGAACATTTTAGAAAACTTTGGCATATAGGCTAGAGCTTCCGCAAACGATATGTTTATGTTCAATTATTTGAACATCCTCAAAAAGTCAGAGATTGAATATCATCCTTGTTTTTAAGCTTCTCCTTTCTCAATCTTGATGGATATGGAAGGCTTGGTTCTGGTGTGGGTTGAGTAGTTGTTGTTAAAGGGTTCTCTTTGTTGGTTTCTTCATTGATAGGTGTGGAAGGTGAAGGAGTAGTAGGTGTAGGATTAGGAGGTGTAGGTGTTGAAGTTGTAGAGCTTGAAGGTGTTGAGTTTGATGTTGTAGGCTTATCACAAGGTGGAACTATAGTAGGCTTAACCAAAGGAGGTGTAGGAGGCATTATAGGATCAATAGTTTTCTTTCCACTCCTTGTTGTGATTGCATTAACATTATCCCTTGGATTTGTTTGTGTATTTGAAGGTAGAGAACCTTGTGGTCTTTGATTGAGAAGCATCATAAACCTCTTGTTTGTTTCCACATTCATAGCTCTTATTTGATCTTGTGTTCTCTTCTCACTTTCACGAATCCTTCTTTCGGTTTCTTGGTTCATCTTTTAAATTAGCTCAAAGGTATCATTTTACCCATATCCTTGATTTTATCCTTGATCGTGTCCTTGATGATGAAACGATGGAGGTGGTTGGTTAAATCCTTGATTATTTGCATGAAAGTTATTTCCTTGATGTTGAAATTTATTGGGTGCTCTATAGTTGTTGTGTCCTTGGTAGTTTGGCCTTTGCCCTTGATTTCTTTGAAGGAATTGAGGAGGGTTTGTTTGGTTTTGGGTGGGTGGATGGGATGGAAAGCCGGGTGGAGCAAGGTAGTTGTTTGAATTGTAAGAGAGATTGTTCGGGTTAATGTTAGGTTTGAAGTTCTCTCTTTGTTCATCTTGATAAGCATAACATTCACCTTGATAATTTTAATCCTTATCACATTGTAAGTTAGAATGAGGTCCTCCACATATCTCACAACTTATGGAAATAGCATTCACATCATTGGAAGAGTTGTTCAAGGAAACTTTCATAAGGGCTTGGATCATCTCTTGCTTCATATTTTGATTCTTTTCCATTACATGAATTATCTCATTGTGACTCTTGAGGAGTTGAGTATCAATGTATGTATGAGAATTTTCTTGCACAACATGGACCCTCTCATATCTTTGGTTATTTGTTTTCACCATGGATTTAGTCTCAGTAATGTCCCATGCTTCTTGTGTGGATTTAGAATGAATGTTCCCACCTGCGGAGGAGTTAAGGGAATCTTGATGATGTGGTCTTAATCCATTGTAGAAAGTGTTGATTTGATGAACTTGGTTAAATCCATGATTGGGGCATTTTCTCAATAACTCCTTGAACTCTTCCCAAGCATCACTAAAGGTTTGATCATTCTTTTGTTGAAAACCAATAATTAGGTTTCTCAAATCAGTGGTTCTTGACGGAGGAAAGAACTTGTTCACAAATTTCTTGGTAAAATCGTCCTAAGTGTTAATGCTCTTAGGAGGTTGTCTATCTAGCCAATACCTAGCATTACCCTCTAAGGAGAATGGAACTAAGATAAACTTAATGGCATCAGGAGGAACCCCATTATACTTAAGAGTATTGCATATGGACAAAAACTTCTTGATATGATCATGTGGATCATCCATGGGTCTCCCTTGTTCTTGGTTTTCTTTGGTCAAAACTTTGTAAATCCTTGTTTCAAGTAAATGAAAAAGTGTGAAAGTTTGTGACAAATTCCAAGTTCCAATTTACTTTCTTGTTTATGTTATATGTTATGAGTTTATGTTGGACCGGACTGCTGCAAGTATCTAACTTGTGATAATTTTCTCTCCCCTATGGGGCGATTTCCGGCGCCGCCACCACCATTATTTTCCGGCCAAACCGATTCAAACTAACGCATCTACCTGTTAACGTATAGTCTGATCTTGGTGATGTCTTTGGTCTCCCTTTTCGGGTTCTATTGATATTATTTAGATTTGCTATTATTAACAATGGTATGCAATAGTTTTAATTGGGTTGTGTTCTTTTTGTGGTGGTGGCGTCGATCTATCTTTATTATATAACAAAGAAATCGTTCTATGCTTTTTATAGTATTGAATCATTAACCCTACTTTTTTAGGGTTTCATTTTTCAGGATTTGATGCGACGGTTGGTGGTCTGTGATGGATCCGGAGGGGTAATGCTTATATTTACTTGGATCTTCTTTGCTATTGGGGTGGCCTGTGATGTTCATTCACTTGGTCGGTCCTTTGGTTCCTTGACGCTGCAGGATTACGATGAAACCCTAATTTGGTTAGGGTTTTTTTCAGCGTAAGGGTCCTGGGTTTTCAGCACGTTGTCATGGGTTACATTGATCATTATAAAGGCTTATTATGAGGTAACATGATCCTACCTGTTGGTGGCAACGGGTTTATCTCGTTTTAGATCAATTCTAAACCCTATTTTGGGTTTCGATGTATGACGACGGGGACCTTCGGTCCTGATGATTACTCAGTTATGGGTTGGTGTGTGGGTGGCTGGTCAATGATGGCGTTCGTTGTTGGTGGATGTCAGATTGGTGATGATTGTGGAGGTCAGGGTTGGGGAGAGGGGAATTTGTGATGCTTTATCGTAGGCTAGGGTTTGTGGCGACGATCAAACCCGAGTCTGGTTAGGATTTCGGTTCGATATCATGATGTTGGATCCGGTGTAGATCATCATCATGTTATGGTTGTTTGATACGTGATAACCTGGTGCGTTTCAAGGGTTTTGCGTATTCATGTCATTTCTTTTGCACGTTATTGGTTTGCATCTATACAAATACAGGTCTGGAGTGCGTGCATCGTTTACTGGTATGTGGTGTGGATCTGCGTGGTGGGTCTTCATCAATATTGTAGGGTTTCTGCTGTCATCTACATAATCATCAGTTCCTTTACCAGCTGCTTGTTTAGTCTGATGTGCCGGATACTACTACGTGGTTGTATAAGTTAGGAACACATTATGGTTTGTTTATCTATTCTTGTTTCTCAACTTATTTGGTAGTTCTAAGAGTGGTTTGTCACCCTTAGATAGGATTCGAGTTGTTGCACGTGTTGAGTGCATGGTTGTAGCCCATGTAACGGGCCGTGATGTTAGGACTTCACCTACATCCGTTGTACTTCAACGTTTTTTGGTGTAATATATCTTTTACCGGGGACAGTCCCCTTTACCCAAAAAAAAAAAAATCCATGGGTCTCCCTAAGAAAGGTGTAGAAGAAACCATAGTGAACATATTTGTCTTAAGCTCAAAGGTGTTTGCGGGTATCTCGGATATAACAATAGCATCGTCATTTCCCACCACATTTGATTAGAGGATCTCCATCAATGGTCTATTATCAACGGCGGCCATGGCTTCTTGTGTGTCGTTCAAAACACGATGCTCGGGATCGGCTTGATGGACGGTGTTGTTCTTGTTCTTTTTCTTGTTCTTCCCTTTAGGAGGAAGGGGTTCTACACCAAAAGGTATTTGTGCACACGCTCGAGTGCGCATGTAACTCAACTCGAGGAGTGAGAGAGGAGCTCTCGATCGACTTTGGAAAAGAAAGGATTATCCTTTCTGAGGTATAAGTAATATCCACAAGAAAATATAATATATGTAAGTAATACTTTGGGTGGCAAAACCCCCACTTAGCGTTCCTTCTTAGAATACTCACTAGTGAACGGGGAGAATGAGGTGGCGCGCAGCTCTTAAGTACCTTTTTCCCTTAGGCTTGCATTTATATCAAAGCCGCCTATCTATTCACTTTAGTAGTTCGTATTCTTCGAATTCTTGCCTATTGGAAGTATTTATCTATTTTTTTCCTTTAATTTACTTTGATCGATACACGAACTTAGGACCGGAACGCCCCCAAGCACGGTGTATTGCCTCGGAATAACTTATGGAAGTATGTGCATTGGTTGTTCATAGTGCGTATATGTATCTAAATATAATAATATAGAGAAAATATTTTTGTATTTATTGGGTTTTTTAAGAAAATACTATATGTACGTAAAAACGATGAAAACCGATATATACAATATATTTTTTTTGTAATCTTTTAGGAAAAAGATTACTTTTTGAATTTTTTATTTTTTTTGGTTCAATTCTTAGGAAAGAGTTGACTTTGTGGTTTTTTATTTTTTATATTTTTATATTTTTGATTTTTTTATCTTTTGGATTTATGATACGTAAAAGGAACGCTCACGAGGTGAACGGATCCCAAAATCCAATCGCAACCGTCAATCAATAGTCTCTCGTAATGTCATGAACCAGCAGTGGGGCCATTTAATGTTTGACCTTTTCAAGTTCGTATTTCTCAACTCACGACAAATTGAAAGTCCAATTAACCTCAAGTTTTTAATTGTTTTTGGTTTTAATAAGGATTTCGTATCTAGGTCTAATTCAAACAATTACGTAAAAAGAGTAAACAATTTATAGCTATGTTACCATAAAACAAGTTGCATTACCACACTTAAAGCAAATTGTACAATTTTTAAGTGCATAAAAGTAAAAATGCTTAAAATGTAAAGAATTTAAAAGTACAAGGACCAAATATGTAAATTCAGAAAGTAAAGGGACCAAAAGTGTAAAATGTAACAAACTATAACAACTAAACAAAAAACTTCCAAAACTGAATAACCAATTTGTAACTATCTAAAAATATAAGGACCTAAAAATGCAAACCCTAAAAAGTTGATATTAACAAAGCTGATTAACAATTTCCCAAACTTTGAGGACTAAATTGCAATTAAACAAGTAGTTTTAACAAAAACAGGTAACCAAACTTTAATAAGCTCGTGTGAGCTTATTACTCAATCAAAATTAGCTCTAGTTTTTTGCAAAACACTTAAATTTGGATTTAAGCTAGGTGTCTCAAAGGAATTTGGCTGAAATCAAGTAAAACTTATCTCAATAAGCTCAAAATAAGCTACAAGCTGAATGAGACTTTCACAAATGGATTTTTTTACTGAAACTGATTAAGCAAGCTACAAGAGGATTGGAATGTTAAATATCATGAAAAATGATCCAGTCAATAAGCCGGAATCTGAAAATAAGCCCAACTAGCTAATAGTTGACTTTCGTTGACCAAGAATTTCCAAAAAGCTGATTTTCTCATAAATGACTTAAAACATGTTTGTGAACAAGTTTGTGAAAGAAAAATGCTAAGTTTATGAAGTAGATTGGTGAGAAATGGTTAAGCAGATTGACTTAATCACAGAGAAATGAGTTTGCTCAACAGCTTATTCTAATGCTTATATTTTGCTCAAATCTTGATACTGTATTGTCTCACATGGAAAAATTGGAAGTTCATAAGTTGAGCTATGACTGGGAACAAAACTCAGCTAAAAACATCCACAAATAAAGAAATGAGAATGGATTAAAGATTGCTAGTTTAGACTGATGAAAAATGACCCAGACTTTTCTATACCATTTGCCTGTTTGACAAAAGTTTTGACCACAAGACTTTGTAAGATGACTTGTAATGACCTACTGAGTGTATATGAACTAAAATCAACAAGTTTCAAAAGCTGATTCAGTAAAACAACTTCAATCCAAACACTAGTTTTGAGCTTTTATGAAAACTTTGCAAAGGCTTTTTGATCAAGAGTTCATGAAATCATTTGACATTTATCTGAACTTGTTTAGTAACTAAAATGAACTGATATCACACCAAAAACCAGCAGGATAACAATAAGGAACATAATTAAGCAGTGCTGATGAAATTTAAGCTGATTAACACCAAATAAGCTAGGTTAACTGAATTAAAAGCTGTGAAACTACAATCTATCTATCAGATCAAATCAATCACACCAAATGAACTCCAAAACAATCACAATTCAGCAATTAAACTTTATATCTAGGAATTAAGCATGGCAAAGCAGTTTAGTGGAATTAAAATGAGAATTTGATTCCTTTTAGCTAGAAGCCTCCTCTGATGGAGTAGTGAGGCGCTGAGCCAACTAATATCAACAAGAACATCAACAATCAACCACCAGTAACCATCAATACATCATCATCATCTACAACTCATCACCCTTGCATCATTCTGCTAAAAATGGAAAATGACTGAACTAGGCTAAACTAGTATCAACTTATAAGCTTCCAAAACACAACAACAAGCTCTATTGATCAAGTTTGATCAATAGAACTAAGTAGCAACAATAGAAGTAGGATAATGAAGAAATGAGAAGTGAATTGTAGTGAAACGTGAAAATTGAAGCTTTATTAATGGTGAATGTTTGTTATAGGGTTGTTACAACTAAACTAACTAACTCAAGTGTTTGTCAAACACTTGAGATTAGTAGCTAACTAGAATTCTAACTGAAAGTGAGGGAAAATTATAAAGTGTGTGTTTTTTCACACACTAAGTACATTACACAAATGAAGAACAACTGGGTCTATTTATAGAATTGAGTTGGAGTTTGTTGGGGATGAGTGACGTGTTGGAGCCAATCCCAGCTTCCACGTGGCCTTGATAGCTCAATTGAATTATTCCATTGAAGAACACAATTGGGGTTTTTCATTTGAGTTGATTTCAGACTAATTGGATGGTTGGAGTGTATTCGTCTTGTGATTTAGAGCACTTTTGATGTAGAACACTTCTTTTGAAAATCACTCTTTGTTGATCTTGAATCTGGGCTCGTTTGAGTATGAATGTGCCAAGTGTCATGTTGTAACTGGAAGAGAGGAGTTTACACGGATCGTTATCCAATCTCTAAAATATGATTGGAGGAACAAAGGATAGTGGACATCACTGTGGAGATTTAGTTATTAAGGGGTGGAGGTTGTTAGTGGCCACATGATGCTGATGTGGTGATCCAGTTAAAAGGAATAGGCTCTTCTCATTGGCTAAAAAAATGTCACACATATTGATAGCCATATAACTTTGAAACTTGGCAGAAATAGTCCCTCATTTTGGCAGATTTATGTTTTAAGCTTGGAACTTCAATACTTTGTCATTTTAGGCCCTTTGACTTCTTGTTTGACCAAAATATGCCCCTTGACTTGTTGACTTGATAGTTGACCATATTTGACTTTGTTCTTGACTTTCTCATAATTGCACTTTTAGTCCTTCAACTTTGAAAGTTGTCAAGAAAGGTCCTTTGACTTTGATTGGCTTGTCACTTTTCATCCTCCTTTTTTCTTTTCTTCATCAATAAAGCTTGAATTCCTTTGTTTGCTCCATAATTGTATCTTTTTACCTACACAAGCACAAACAATAAAACATACCCATAATACTGCTTTTATGAATTTCAAATTAGGTATTTTGCTTTGTGTTTTAGGGTGATTTGTGATATTATTGATATGGGATTTCACTCATATCGACTATCCACCACCTCCCTAACGCTTGTTCTTACACCTCCTCCGTCCATATTACAACCCGTACCATCCACCCCCTCACAACATGTACCATCTACCTCCAATCCATCCCTTACTGAAAATCCATCTTATCATTTCAACAATAGTTGCAAACCCAAGCAAAAGATCTTGCAGAGCTTAAAAAAATCACTCGATAAACGTTGTTCTGAAGAAATCAGAGTAGATCATCGTGAAGGAGACTATATCCAAGAGCTACAAAAAAATGAAAGATCTTGACCGCAAGCAAGCCACATATATCAAAGAGAAAGAAGCCATTGATAAAGAAAATGCAACGTTCATCGACACCATAAATGATCACGTGACAGCAATTATCAGAAATGAAGTCACCTCGTTTGTCTATCAAGAGCTACCAACGATACTAGCAAAAGGTCTCTCAGACCTTGAGTTGATGAAAACATTGCAGACTCGACTGACCAAGATTGAGTTACCTAAGACGAAAACTCAAGACAGACTTTAGAGAGTTCTCAATAAAGCAATTCTGGAAGCTTCTCAAACATCAACAACGAACGAGATTGATGTTCCCCAAACAACAAACAAAAGAAAACGTCAGGAGTCTGAAGATGAGAATGAGGATGAGGATGACAATGGTGAAGATGAAGATAAGGGTGATGATGAAGATGAGGAAGATGATGAGGAGGAGGAAGAAAATACGGATAGGAATGAGGAAGAGGATAAGGATGAAGAAGAGGAAGAAGATGAGGAAGAAGAGAATGAAGACATTGATGGGGATGATGATGATGATAATGGTGACGGTGATGGTAATGGTAAGGGTGATGGGAATGGAAGTGATAATGGTGATGATAATAGTGATGATGGTAAAGGTGATGATACTGGTAAAAATGGCGAAGAATCTAAGAAAAGTGACGATGATGAGGAATCTGATAAAGGTGAAGAGGATGAGGAAGAAAGTGATGCTGGAACTAAAGAAAAAGTTGATGATGAGGAACCAAAGGAGAGCGAGAATGAAAAGGATGATGGGGATGATGAAGCCAAAGAAAGGAGCGAGGATGATTCGTCAAGCATATCACTAACCAATGATGATGGCAATAGAGAGAACCGACGAAAGAATCTCCATAGCAACTACAAATCTCCTGCAGTTGTCCCCAAAGACACAGTGTCTATGGAACATCACTCTCCACCTCTCACAATGGATCAACATTACATCGATATGGATATTGAAGACACAACCCAACCAGATCCTGAGTTTGCTGATACTCTCAACATTGATGAGACTGTTCAGGAGCAGCCTTGGCTTACATAAGCAGCAACTGCACGTACATTCTCTGATAAAGAAAAGGAGGATCTTACACAACTTCTCAATAATCCAATCGACTTCTCTGGATTCCTAGTTCACAAATACGAAGTACCTACCATGGATCCAAATGAACTTCAAAAGATACTTAAAGATAAAAACTTTTGGGCCAGTACGAAGATCGGCAAAGACGAGGGCGAATATCACACCAATGAGCTCCTAAAAAGCAATGAAATCAATAGCTTCAGGTGATCAAACTCCAGTACTACGTCCATTAACAACCTCTGTCATTGCTGCAGCCAAGCACCTTTCAATGGACTACTTCATCAGCCATGATCTCGATTACTTAGAAAAAGGCGCGAAAAAGTATGCTACATCGTTAACCATGGGCAAGGCTATACAGTTGGATCAGGTTCCTTGGATTGAAGATAAGGTTCCTCAGCTATGGAGTAGAGTACTAGTCAAATCATACGATCCATATGCGGAACTCGGTATCTCTCATTCGGGTGGCAAGAAGAGGTTAGCTTACAACTTCTTTAATCGTCGTAAACCATGTAATCTTATACTTTCAGATCATCGAATTAAAAGCATACAGGGAGGTACTATTAATCAGATATTCGGGTATTCCTACGTACAAGAGATCAGATTCAAACGTCAAGACAATAAGGTTTACACTGTCAGTGAAGGAGACCTCCAATATCTACGTCTTGAAGATATAGAAGATTTTCTGCTTATCTTAGTTCAAGACAAAGTTCCTCACTTATCCCCTAACTTTTCATTGCCTTAAGCTCAAACATTCACCAATTCACTCGTAAAGTGATGATCAAGTATAGGGTTGAAGACTTACAACTTGGTGTGGAGAGTTATCAAAACAAGTTAAATCTGCAACGTCCTTACACCACACCTCTGAGTCATTATCACAGGAAGAAGCAGCCATATATGAGTACTCTTGAACCGGAAATGGGAATATTTTACCTGAATGAAGCAGAGGTCATGCAATACATGAGATTGTCAGAACTACACAAATTCAGCGATGGAACTCTCAACCATGTTCGTGACAAGCTGCTACTTCTAAACTCCAACCAAGGTGTAACACCCCCATTTTTACCTTGACAAAACAGAATAATAGTTTTAGGGGTATTACTTCATGATATGAAAGCAAAGTGATAGAAAACAGCTCAAAAGAGTGTTTAAATAAACTTCATTTATTCTTTATAAATTTATCATTCAAAATTAGAGATTTTCAATAAAACAATTGTACATACACTATACATGACAGGTTACAGAGATCTAGAAAATAGGTTTGAATGACAAAATATTCCAAGATTATATCTCTCCACGTCATTAGTATGCTGCTCCATGCTATCAATTTCAATACCTGAAATATATGCTTAAAGTCAACACAAAGGCTGAGTAAATTCATAGGTTTTAAAATCAGTTTGAATACAAGATCCTTTTTCATGAGCTATGTTGTTATTTGCTCGTAAGTTTGAATAAAATGATGATTCAATTGCACTAAGCTCATGATACCGCGGCTAGACATAGAACCAACAATTTGCCTTTATGAGGAAGTCTGCCAAACTATCCTTATTTGCAACATAAACTATGCATGTATGACCACTGAGGTGCTAGCAAGCGCGACTTGCCCAGACAGGAGATGTCAGTCTCCAATAGTACTATTTATGATATTAGCGTTAATTCTGAGAAATGATTAGCGGTTCACAATTAAAAAGGGACTTTCATAGGCAGCAGTAAACATAGTGTCAATGAATTATATCTGGAAAGCATACCAAAAACACTTGTATTCCTTTTTTACATATGTCCCCCTCACTGGTTTTGAAACCATTTGAAGGTAGTACACTTTAGTGAGGCTATGAACTCACCTTATGTCCAGTAATCTTGTTGGTTTTATGTCACACAAATCAACTTGAGCTAACAAATAAGAACGTGGTCTCACACTAACCTGTTTTAACATAATTGGTATGGTATTAAGTTTTTAATGTTTTGATCAATCTATTTAAGAATTTGGTTATTTTCTCTAATTATTATTTGATTGTAATTTTAGCACCATTGTTCGGGCCATCATACTCAGAAGCCATTCTATAAAAATTTGAGGAGCGATGGCACTTTAAATCGTAAACCCAACCACTCAGTCAGAACGTAATATGAGATGGAACATCTTTGTACAAAGCTCCCTACTAACATGATACTTTCATTACTTCCACATATTCATGATTAATCTTCTTTAGTTTTCAAATTTGGCAAAAATAGTCCTTTTGGTTACACTTTGAAATAATTACACTTTTAACCCCTAAAGTATATAGTTTCATAAATTGCAATTTAAACCTTCAATATTTAACCTTAGGGCCTTAAACTTTACAACATATATTATTATAGCTTTTACTTTCATAAAATGACACTTTTGGCCTCAAATGTTAAATAGTTTCAAAAATGACAGTTTTAGTCCCTGAACTTGTAAAAATTCACATAACAAGCTCAAAAATGATCCAAATGATTTAGGATTTGAAAACAAAGTTTATGAACACATTTATAATCATAATAAAAACATTTCTTTAGAATTATAGCTTTTGAAATGGGTTTTTTCTCATTACTTTATGTAAATTACAAAACTAGGGTTTTAAGACATCTTTAACTTATAACTTCCATTTAAAATGATGAAATGAGTTAGTTTCTTTTATATTATCTTTCTAACATGATTTTGGCATTATAAAAACTCTAAATAAGCATTATAACAAGATCAAAGCTTAGCTAACATAGAAATTACATAGGTAGCTCCAAAATGGCTCCTTCTTGCTTCTTATGAACACAACATGCTATAAAAGCTTCAAGAGCTTCAATGGCTAACTTCTAGACCTGGTTTTTGGTCTTGTAGGATGTCCTAAGACGTATATAGAGGTGTAAATGGAGAATGGGTATGAGATACAGAGGAAATGGGGTACAAGTTCTAACAATGGGAGTTCGCCCTTATTTATAGTGTTTTCAACACTTAGGCTCCAAGTTAAGGCTTAGGACGTGTAAGATAGATATATTACTGACTAAGGTAAGCTATTTAAGGTCTACACAAGTTATTAGACTCTAGGTTTGATCTAATCCTTCCTTGTGGCTCAAAATGTATCACGACATACATGTGATAAAAATGGTGATGTATTGCATGCAAGGAGGTGATCCACCTACTTGTCACACTCCTAAAATATCTTAGGATTGATAAATATCAGGCTTTCAAACTTGGAATGGAGGTAAATGGTTTGAAAATAAGTTTTAGAGGGAAATTACAAAACCAGATTCTATTTCTAGGGCTTATAACTTATGATTTGTGTTTTTTGGTGATTAAGGACTTGGGAAAGTGATTAGTGAATGATTAGAGATTTAGGGTTTAGACATTCTATTTAAGATATTTGGGTCCTTGGTTTGAAGTTTAACAATGGTTTGATGTAAAAATGGGAAGTATACATTTGTAGATTAGGGTTTTCTAATAATCTAGGGTTTAATCTTAGTAAAAGGATTTATCCTTCTATTGGATACTAATGTAAACTTAGTTTAGGTCCCATACATTGGTTTTTAAGTGTCCAATGAGTTCTCACACTTGGTTTAAGGGTTTAGTTTAGGTAAACATGTCTAAAGGGTGAAAATACCTATTTTGACCTAATTTGTAAGTCATTCATTGAAATCTTGTACCTTGTGCATTAGATTACTTTTACATTGTCTTAGTATAATCTTATAACCTTAATGAAGTCTTATGAATATTTATAGACTTGTCTAAAAAGAACTAGGGTAGTGATTACATGTAGATTTCTTAATATTAGGGTTTTTAGGTCATTAATCCTAATGATTTTCTAACTTGGGTAATTAGGGTTTATATTCTTATGCATTTTTATTCTAGGGCTTATATGATATGCTTATTACTTCTATGGTTTCTACATTCTTAGTTTGAGGGTTTATATAAGTTGATCATATTCTAGGGTTGATTAGGGGAGGTTAAGATCCTATGCTTTGATAACTTGTAATTTATGCTTTATGAACTTGTAACTTGACTTGAAATGAATGTATAATTTTAATATGATATTTAGTTGAGTTTTATAGTTTGTGTTAAAAGATTAGACTCTAATTCAATGTATAATGGATTTTATATGCTAATCTTGGTTATTAGGTCTTAATTTGTAATTAGCCTTGGATTAGTGAATATTAGCATTTTGTGATCAACTAACTTTCCTTTATATCATAGATTGTAATTAGTACATTGTTTTTTATAATAGCACATGGATATTATGTAGTTACATTGCTTGAAATATTTTTTTATCAAAGTTTCAAGGTGGTGATCTAGACTATTATGTACAATTACTCGTACTTAGCTTTGCATGGTTTGTTCTTGCCATTCTTAGGTATTATTATGTTCTTAGAGTTTACTTTATAACTTGTTTATGTTCCATAATGATTTATTCATTAGTGTTCTCCATTCATGGTTTACTATTCTTGAGTTTATAATTCATTTATAGGAATTCTAGGGTTTCTAAGGGAATTTAAGGCATCATGGTTATATTTGAGATGTTTTTATTAATATTGAACTTATTAGATCTCTTTTATAGTTTAGACTTACGTCTTTCATCATTATAGGAATGTGTGGGTATAATAGTTTATGGTGTGAGAAGTAGTTCATTCTACCATGTAATACACAAAAAGCAAAAATTTCTAGTGGCTTTTCCACTCCTATTCAAACATAGCATACATTACACTTGCACATTTTATGGGTTGTCATAGCCTCTTCCCCTTAAAGAAATCTCGTCCCGAGATTATAATCGTAGTGTATCAAAAAGGCAGATGTAGTTCTTGTGTTTTGCTTAACATTCTATTCATATATCAATGAATAAAGTTCTTATTGTTGTTATTTCTTTTCCTACTCAATCTCTTCTATTAGAGCTATCACGAAGCATAAGCACTTATGATATATTGATCATTTAGGTTGTAATGAAATCTTATAAAGATTACAAGAATAAGTGTAAATTGTACCAATTAATTAGGTAAATTATTTATGAGTTTCTTTCTGTAAACTCAAGTTAATAAGTCACAGCTTGCCTAAAATTCTTGGATTGATTATTGCATCTCTTAAAATTAATTGGGAAAGCATCAAACTAATGTTAATACTATTTACATGGCGTAGTTTCTCATCCTTCTTGAGAAAATATCTGTGATTACTCTTGGAAAAGATGTTTCACAAATCATCATTTTAATCCAGTAAACAGTTAACAGTTATTTCTTTTTATACTACGAGTGCTCTATTACTATAATACCTTCATAGAATAGGTGTTATTCCAGATATTGTAATGCATACATGGAGTATGAAATTCTAATATCTGGATAGTTCTCTCACTTAAAACTATTGGTATAGAGGGAAATGTTCTTTCTTAGTGTATTCAATATTGCAGATATCTGCACTTTATGTCAATAGATTATTTCGGGGATAACCTTGTTAATGTTTCCATTTTCGTTTATGAAATACAATTAACAATGATCCAGATGGTGTCATGTCGTATCTTAAGAAATTCTGAAATAAGTTTCTCATTACTTGTTCTTACCTATTTTTCATAAGAAAATTTTAGGTTAAACATTTTGTAATTCAGATTTCGAAATTCCGTTAAGACATATGTTGAATATTTAGTCTAAACAAATCAAACACATATATGTCTAAGTACATGTAACACAAATGAGTTATTTCTGCTAGATAGTGAAGTAAAATAACACTTACAAAATGAAATCAAAAACTTAATAGATTTTTATTGATAATATTCACGTATGTTTAACACACTTATTTATTTACAAAGCACGGAAATCTTAGGAAAAGTCTAAAAATTCGCCTTGCTCCAACAGTATCGTGTTTGATGACCTATTTTGAAGCAGTTCTGGCACTTTGTTGTGCAGTTTCTAGTGTGATACAATAGACAATTCATACATTGGGAAATGTGTCTAGCATAGTCATCGTATTTTGTTGTTTGGGAATAGTTAACTAGGTTAGTACTTGGGTAATATAGGTAGGGAAAATAGGGATCATAGGTAAACTTTAAGGGATTGGGTTTAGTTTCAACAGATTCTCCTTCTTCTTTGATAAATTTACGTTTAAGGGTGCTGGATTCTTGCACAAGTTTGTGCTTGATTACATGATCCATTAATTTCTAATAAATCTTATTGGCTTCTTCTAAACTATGAGGTTTAGAAATATTAATCATCCTTTTGAATCTTTGGGGAAATCCTTTGATAAAATCCTTCATCATCCTTTGTGAATTAGTGATAGGATACAATTCTACTAACTCTTGAAATTTTCTCAAATAGGCTTTTAGATCAATTCCTCGTGTTACTAGGTTGCAAAATTCTTTTCCACTTTCTTTATTTCTTTTGAAGGATAATATCGGGATATTAGGAGGCACTTTAAATCTAACCATTTCGTCCTATAGGCTTCTCTAAGCCAACAAGTTGAGTATAGTAATTCCACCATGAAAATGCTTCATTAGTTAGGGTACTAATAGTAAGCTTTACTTGGCGATCCTCAACGCAACTATTTTGGGAGAAAATTGTTTATGTCCTCTTAATCCAATGGGCAATACTAATAACATCTTCATTTCCTTGGAATTTATATAATTGGCTAGTTATATAGTCTTCCGTTGGATTAGCATTCCTTACTATTTTGAAGATTGGTATTTTCAAGGCTGTAGCTACTTCATCGTTAGTTATTCACTGAAGTCTTTTGGGAGTTAGGGTAGAAGATACTGATGTCCTTAAATGTGTCATTCTGAAATTAGAAAAAAAAATTGAAATTCAGATATACTTGTTTATTTAAGCATTTGTCATATGTGTATACATACAATGCTTTATGAGCATAAATTTTTCAAAAATTTAGAAACATAAAAGTTTTTATGGAATAGGTTTATAAGGCTCACACAACTAACAACTTTTCCTAGGTTTTTTTAGGTTATTTATCCTTTATTTAGATTAATATTCTCTTTAACCAAATAGACTTGAGAAGTCCTTTTTAGTTTAAGATAATATCTCTCTTTTTCAATAATTCTTTTAAAGACTTATAATTTTCAAGTATTTCTCTTTTCTAGAATAATATGAAAATAAAGGAAAGATGAAATAGAAACTTTTATTTATTAACAATCTGCTTCACTGATGGACAGATAAGCTTCTTTGTTACATAAAAGTAAAGACTTATAGCTAAAATATTTACAAGGCTTTTTGGGAAGCTGAAATATTTAAAAGCTGGTCTATTTCTTTTCTTGTAGATTCTTAATTTCTGCTAAGAGAGCTTTGATGTTGTCTTGGTATCGAACTTGAATATCCTCGATAAGTTTTTCCGTTGCTATCATTCTTGCTCTTGCTAAGGTGATTTCCTCTTCATTTATCCTTTGCCTATTACATAATTCAAAATTCTCATTGCTTACTCTTACAAAATTATTCTCTAATTTCTCTATTTCCTCCTGTATCATTTCTTGTTCACACCTTCGCCTTTCGACTTCATATTCTAAATCCTCAATACGGTTGGGTGGCACTTCATTGAAATAATTGATCATATTCTCCATTTGTTCTACAAATAGGTTTTGATTATTTGGGATATTATTGGAAGCTTGGGATGAAGGAGTTTGATACTGTCGAATAGGTATATTTTCATTATTTGGTTGGGGATTATTTTCTTGTGAAAAAGGGTTAAGGTGATTGTTATTGGCAAAATGGGCTAGTACTAAAGGTTCAGGAAAATCCAAAAGGTAAAGATTTTCTGGTTCCGAATCAGATATAATGATGGGATGAAAATAGGAAGACATATTTCTGATGACGTCAGTAAAAAGAAAAATTACTTCTATCAGTAGCTAGCACTATATTATTTACACATACTATCATTTAAACACCTAATAACATTACTAGAAATCTTAAATGTCACATACGACTTTTTGCAGCAGCACGATTTTTGATGCGGATACTTCACATGGAAATTTTATTTAAGAAAATCAGTTATAGTTAAGATTTTAAAATCTCTTATTCCTCTATAACTATAGCTCTGATGTCACTCTGTAACACCCCCATTTTTACCTTGACGCAGCGGAATATTAGTTTTAGGGGAATTACTTCATGATATAAAAGCAAAGTGATAGAAAATAGCTCAAAGAGTGTTTAAATAAACTTCATTTATTCTTTATAAATTTATCATTCAAAATCAGAGATTTTCAATAAAACAACTGTACATACTATGTACATGACAGGTCCCCGAGAACTAGAAAATAGGTTTGAATGACAAAATCTTCCAATATTATATTTCTCCACGTCATTAGTATGTTGCTCTATGCTATCAATTTCAATAGTTGAAATATATGCTTAAAGTCAACACAAAGGTTGAGTGAATTCATAGGTTTTAAAATCAATTTGAATACAAGATCCTTTTTCCTGAGCTACGTTGTTATTTTCTCGTAAGTTTGAATAAAATGATGATTCAATTGCACTAAGCTCATCATACCGCGACTAGACATAGGAACCAACAATTTTCCCTTATGAGGAAGTGTGCCAAACTATCCTTATTTGCAACATAAAGTATGCATGTTTGAACACTGAGGTGCTAGCAAGTGCGACTTTCCCAGACAAGAGATGTCAGTCTCCAATAGTACTATTTACGATGTTAGCGTTCATTCTGAGAAATGATTAGTGGTTCATAATTAAAAAGGGACTTTCATAGGCAGCAGTAAACATAGTGTCAATGAAATATATCTGGAAAGCATACCAAAAACACTTGTATTCCATTTCTAGCATATATCCCCTCACGGGTTTTGAAATCATTTGAAAGTAGTACACTTTAGTGAGGCTATGAACTCACCATATGTCCAGTAATCTTTTTCGGTTTATGTCACACATATCAACTTGAGCTAACAAATAAGAACGTGGTCTCACACCAACCTGTTTTAACATAATTGGTATGGTATTAATTTTTTAATCTTTTGATCAATCTCTTTAAGCATTTGGTTATTTTCTCTTATTATTATTTGATTGTAATTCTAGCACCATTATTCGGGCCAGCATACTCAGAAGCCATTTAATAAGTGTGAAAACACTTATCCTTTTACCACTTAAAACAAATAAAAATGAGACCAAAACGTGTGCTTAATGTCATAAAAGTCGGAATTACGCGTGGTTTGTGTTTTTGTTGTGTTTTAGGACCAAAAGATGAAAAAGGAAGAAAACACGGTCTTTCACGGGCTTTTATCGAAGAAAAAGACGAAAGACAAAGTCAAAAGATCAAGAGTGCAAAAAGAACGGAAGTCAAAGGCCTATTCTAAAGATTTATTGAAGAAAAAGACCAAAGACGGAATTTTAAGAAAGTCGAAGAACCAAATCTAATAAAGGAAGAAATTAGAAGACGAGTTCATTTTATCTGTCGACAAATCCCGAGACAAAGCCGAGAAAGACGAATTAATTAAGAAAACGAGAAAACAAAGAGAAAGAAGGAAGCAACAACACCAACTACTCTTCCACCTATAAATAGACTAAAAATCTTTCATTTGTATTATTGGATAGATTTAATTTTCAAGTTTTAGGAGTAGGTGTAATTAACTTTCTCTCTCAAGTTTTCTTTCATTCTTTTCATCTTTTCATCTTAATCTTTCAATTGTTGGATTTTTAATCTTTATCTTTAATTCAAGCTTTTTAATTAATCTCATTCTTTCTTTCTTGTTTTAATTTTGATTTGATTTGGTTAATCATCATGTAGCTTATTTTCTTATTATTTCTTATTTGATTGAAGTGCTTATTTCATAGTTCTTATTAGTTTTATGTGATTGATGTTTTTAGCTTATTGTGCGTATTGTTTATTTTGTGTTTAGCTAATTTTTATTTGAGTGGATTTAGTAGTTTAATGTTTTTAAAAAGTTGATTTTATAAATTTTGCTTATTTGGTGTTTTTAGAGTTTTAATTTGTGTCTTGTTTAGCTTATTTTAAAAATTAGTTTAGCTTAATTTTGGCTTATTTGCTTAATTATTTTTGGCTTATTTTCTATTATTCTGAATTAGTAAACCTTAATATTCCGAACTATGTTCTATATACCTTTTTCCGAATTATAATCATAAGTTTTATTCCGAATTAAATCTCAATCTCAAATTCCGAATTACATAGCAATTTCTTTTCCCGAATTAACTTCCAAATCTTTGTATTCCGAATTATATTAGTTTTAAAAATATTCCGACTTAAGTATAAGTTAACATTTTGAATTATGTTTTGATTTAGGATTCCGGATTGTATGCATAACCTGTTTTTTCGAATTGATCGTCAACACGTATTCCGAATTAGATTACATTTTGAATTACGAATTAGGTTTGTTTAAACATTCCGAATTATATATTTAACAACATTCCGAATTAGGTCAAGTTTATATATTCCGAATAGTGTAGAGTAGTATTCCGGATTAGGTTAAGTTTCAAAACTTTCCGAATTAGGTTTTGATTTAGGATTCCGATTAAGGTTGAGTTTTTCATTTATTCCGAATTGTTTTCCAACTCAGTATTCTGAATTAGTTTACTTTTTGAATTCCAAATGATGTTTTGATTTTTTTATTCCGAGCTGTTTTTTATTTTTATTTTCCCGCCAGTTTTGTCAAGTTTTATTCCAAATTGTTTTGTTAGTTTTTATTTTTAATTTTACTTTTAATCAGATTTTAAGTTGTTTATTTTCTTTATATTTTGTCTTAGTAGAAATATATCATTTTCTTTTAATTAACTAAAAACGACTGAGTCACACTTAAACCGGGATCAATTCGATTAGACACATCTAGAACAATTTTTATTAGCAAAATTCAGTTATTAAAATGGCACCGCTGCCGGCTATTTTCGTAAAGATTAACGGTTTTTTGTGAGAGACGCGTTCGATTTTGGGATCCGTTCACTTTTGAACGTTATTTTTCTTGCAAAAATTTCAAAATTTTTTAAAAAAATCAAAAAATTTCAAAATATCCAAAAACATTAACAAAATCATAAAAAGGATTTCTTTTCAAAAGTTTTGCACCAAAAATATTTTTTTTTACGTTAAGTTTGTTACTTCTTCATTTTCTTTTCTATCTTTTTCTTTTGTAGGTGTATGCGTACCCGTTCACGCAAGAGGAAATCTATTCAATCCGCTATCCTAGAGACTCGTGTTATTAACACCATCAATAACCGTCTAATGATCGAGCTCTTACAATCACACGTTGAAGGCAACGACGATGCAATTGTGGTGCCGGCTATAGACGCGAACAACTTCGAGCTCACAACAAGTTTTATTCAAATGGTCTCCGCAACACCTTTCTTGGGCCGCACTCATGATGATCCTCACGATCATATCAAGAGGTTTGTACACTTAACTAATAATGTGAAATACAATGGGGTCTCACAAGAGGCAATTCTTTTGCTCCTCTTTCCTTTCTCTCTCGAGGGACAAGCCCGAGCTTGGCTTGATAAGGAATCACCCCAAAGTATTGCCACATGGGCGGACTTAGAGACTAAATTCATCAATTACTTCTTTCCACCCTCACGTACTACCGCTTTGAGGAATGATATCATTAATTTTGAACAAAAGTATGGTGAGACGTTTAGTGAATCTTGGGATCGTTTTAAGGAACTTTTGAGAAAGTGTCCACATCACGGTTTTACTAAGGTGCATCAAATTAATACCTTTTACAATGGATTGAGTTTGAATGACCAAGATTCACTAAATATTGCTTCGGGGGGTAATATTCTTGTGAAATCCATGAACGAGGCTTGGGAAATTATTAAAAGAAGGCCAAAGTGCAAACTAATAGTGTAAGGGCTACTACGGCTAATACAAGTGATAGTGAGACTATCCATCAAATTCAAGCACTTACTTCAATAGTGACTAAACTTTCTATACATGTTCAAAACACCCCTAGTTTACATGTGATAGGTGTGAAAACACCCATCCTTTTACCACCTAATTATAATAAAAACTAAGCCAAAACGTGTATTTTATGTCGTAAATGTCGGAATTATGCGTGGTTTGTGTTTTTATTGTGTTTTAGGACCAAAATGTGAAAAGGGAAGAAAACACGGGCTTTCACGGGCTTTTATCGAAGAAAAAGACAAAAGACGAAGTCAAAAGATCAAGAGTGAAAAAAGAATGGAAGTCCAAGGCCAATTCTAAAGATTTATCGAAGAAAAAGTCCAAAGACGGAAGTTTAATAAAGCCGAAGAACTCAAGTCTAATTAATGAAGAAATTATAAGACGAGTTTAATTAATCTCGAGACAAAGTCGAAAAAAAGTCGAAGAATTAAGAAGACGAAAAGACGAGAAAGAAGAAAGAAAGAAAGAGGAGGCAACACATGCACCTCCCCATTTCCTATAAATACCCTCCTAAACTCATTTAGGATGGTTGGTTAGTTTTAGTTAGGAGTAGTTTTCATTTTCATTTTGTAGGTGATTTTAGAGAGAGAAAGTGACAGTTTCTCTCACTAGGATCTTAATCTTTTATCTTCCTTTCTTGTTTTTAATCAAAACTTTACTTTTAATAGCTTTAATTCTTGCTCTAAGCTTAATATTATTCTACTTTTCTTAGCTTTTTACTTGTTCTTAATCCGAATTTCTTTACACGTTTTGTTTAAGCTTTATGTCTGATTTATTAAAAAGTTTATCTTTTGGTTAATCTAAGTTTCCTACGAATTAAGCTTTGAGTTTGACAATCTTATTGGCTTATTTTGTATGTAGCTTATTTTTTAAAGTTTTCTTAAAAGTTTATCTTTTTAAAGTTTATTTTATAAAGTTATTTATTTTGTGTCTCGAAAGTCTTCAAATTTGTGTCTTATTTTATCCGTATTATTATTGATTTGGTTCAGTTTTGATTTGTGCTTATTCAAGTTAGCTTATTCGATTTGCTTATTTTGGATTGCCTCCCATCGCAATGATAAACCCCTTTGCGACGCGGTACATTGCGATGGTTACATCGCATAAGGGTTTTGTATTGCGACGCTTATTGCGATCTGTGCATCGCATTAGGGTTTTGTATTCCGACGCGTATTGCGATTGGGTACATTGCGATGGGATTTCTTTTGTTCATTATTACGATTGGATTGCGATGCGACATGATTCCTTTTGGTCACATTGCGACAGGATTTCCTTTGACATTGCGATGGGATTCCGATAGGGTATTCCGATGGAGTCTTAGTTTTTATGCCTTGTCTTTATTTTCAAATTTAAATTTAATTTTCCCACCATTTTTGCTTATAGTATTTTAAACTTGATTTGTCTTAGTGTTATTTTTATTAATTGTTTCGTTTTAAATTCACGTTCTATTATTTAAATTGTTTTGTTTTTATTAGTTAATTGCTTTTAGTTTATTTTTATCATGTTTCGCTTTTACCTTCTTACTTAGAAATAGATAATCAAAACTTTCTTTTTGTTAACCAAAAACGACTGAGTCACACTTTGAACCAGAAATCAATTTGAAAAGATACCGAGAAAACGAACACTTTTCTACTAGCAAAATCTTAATTTCAAATGGCGCCGCTGCCGGCTCTTTTCGTGAAGATTAACGTTTTTTTGTGAGAGACGCGTTGGCTTTTGGGATCCGTTCACTCGTGAACGTTCTTTTTCGTGTCAAAAATTTTCAGAAATCCCAAAAACATTTAAAAAATCATAAAAAGCATCTCTTTTTCAAAGTTTTGCACCAAAAATATTCTTCTTGCTTATCTATTTTTCTTTATGGATTCTTATGTCCATTGCGTCAGGTGTGGGAGACGATTATATGGGAACGACTCATGTCAGTGGTGTACATGTGAGCGGTGCGGAAACGATATCGACAACACACAATTCGGATTTTGTATGGTGCAACTCGACTAATTCGTCCTTTTCTAATCCACCTCCTGTTCCCCCGTGCATCTATTGTGGAAGCGATTCTCATTGGCATGTTTCGTGTCTGGTTCGATACCCGTATGATCACGGGCAAGAACCGGGTTACAATTATGACAATGGTAATAGCTTTCCACATGACACACCCAGTTTTCTCCATACCCGTGGTGCTATATTTGTGGGGGGCCTCATGATGCTTCTTCTTATGATCCGTCGCAGGTCTTTGAGAAAGTTCCGTGCTATCATCCCAGTGTGTATAACTTTGAGCCCCCACATCACACCCTCAATCATCAATCCTCTCAGCAAATTAGTCTTGACCAACAACTCACTTCTTTGAACCATGTTCTAGAAAGTTTAGCTCAAATCCGAGCTGACTTGCATCAGGAAAGGCAACCTTTGCTTGATGTGGACGAAATCTTGAAAACCACCAACACCTTTTTGAGCCAATTTGGTCGTTTTCCCTTCTTTTCTACTCCAAAATGTTTAATTACAGCGTGGGATAGAATTGGTTTAATTGAACATACTCGGGGAGATGAACAACAAAAATTGCTTCATGAGCTTCTTAAAGATGTGGAGGTTATCAAGGAAGAGTTAGCCAACTATGTCACTCCTAATTGGAATGGTCCCGTCTATTATGATGATGATGACGACGATGATGTCTACGTTCTCGACCCATCTACTGAAGGTGCTACTCCTACTCTCGACATTCCTAATGCGTCTAAGGATGGTGACTCATTGAGTGAGATTAGTGATTTTGGTCTTGACAAATTCTTTGATGATGAGGTTTGTGACATGCCTACTGCTATGGAGTCTGAGGACGACGTTGCTCTTACGGAAGAGGTCGATCCTAATGATGACGATTTTTCTCCACGCTATGAGAATTTCACTTTTGAAATTTCTCAATCTCCACCGGGAGATGCGGGCGATGACGATTTATTCTCTCCGGCTTACGAGAAGTTCACCGATGAACTTGCTCTTGTAGATGAGGTGGAAGACGTGCTTCTTCGCGACAGATTACGGAAAGTGCATCTTCTTATTGCTCAAATCGAAGAGTTGACTTCTCCTCCTCTCTCTGAGTCTTTACCTCCATCTATTCCTCCCGTTGAAGATAATGACCCATTGCTAGAAGAAATCGACATTCACTCAATACCTTCGGGTATTGATGATGATGACACGGAGGGGGATATTATTTTTGATAATTTGTTGCAGGAAGGTATTGTCCCAAGTCCCCTTCCCGAGCACCTTTCATCCTCCCCTTTAGCCACTATTACGGAGGATGAGTGCTTTGACCCGGGAGGTGACATTCATTATTTCATGATTGATAACATTACGGCTTTGCCGAGTGCTCAACATCCGTTGTCTTTGGGGGATGACAATATGCTTACTTTACCCACCCCACCCCCCGTGGATCTTGATTTCACATACTTTTCGTATGTTGAAAGTACTTTTCTCCCATTTAAGACTTATCCCCCCGCCTCTCCTTCATTGATTTCAACCGGGAACGAGGACAAGGTCTTTGATCCCGGTATTACATTTGAGTCTTCCCCATGGACCATTTAATTCGGGGACGAGTCAGGCTCGTGACTCGGTTAATATAAACAAGCGCTCTTCGGGAGGCAACCCGATTATCTATCTTTCCTTATTTTCACCATAAGTGTAGGGGGAGCCCCGTTGGTGTTTCTTGTTTTCTTTCTTATCATGTGCAGGGATTAGAGCTTCAAAGACACACTCTTGATGACTTTTGACGACCCGTGATTCCGTGTTTCCGTCTTCCCGGTTCTATCCTAAACTCTTTTGATTCACTATTTTATATTTTCCAATATTAAAATAGGAATCTCGTTAGTTGTCTTTTCCTTAGCGAGATTTAAACAACGTGCACAATGTCCTAAGTGTAGGGGAGTTTACTCCCATATGCTTAAACATTGAGGACAATGTTTATATCAAGTGTAGGGGGGACTTCTATCGAAGTTAAGTGGCTTTTTCCTTGTATTTATCCTCATTTTAACCGAAAAATCAATTTTTCGACATTTTTCAAAAATTTTAATCTATTTTGGCCTAGTAGTTTTACCTTTGTATAGTTATTTTCTTTCTTTGCTAGAATAAATTTTAATAAAGTGGTTTTAATTTTCAAAGTTGTGAATCTTTTGACACAACCCGAGTTTACTTATCTAAGTTTACTCTAGCTAGTATCCTTAACGTGTTTAAGTCAAGTTTTGCTAGGCTTTTATATAGGGAGCTTTAAAACGCGAAAGTCTTAACTCTCACGGGTTAAGAAAAAGAACTTTTCACAAGTTCCTATAATTGATCCTAGAGAGTTGTTTATCAAAGGAACTTTAAAATGCGATTTCTAAACTTGAAAAAGTCTAAGAGTTTGCAAGATCCTATAGGCGACTCGAAAACCCAAAACTTTGATTTAATAGGCTAAGCATCCACGAGTCTCATTACTTGAGATTTTAAACTGTGGAGAATGAGAGATGATAGAGTAAATTATAAGTTTGGTATTCTTTCGTGAATTTATGTGAGTTAATTATGAGCCTATGCTCCCATCGCTTGCTAATAAATTTATCTGCAATAAATAAGGTTGTACGATTTAAAAAGTTACTTAGCTTCTAGCCCAAGATCATTTAAAAGTTGCTCGGTATGGATTAGAGTTCATAGCCAAGGCATAACTTATTGAAGCGGGACGCGAAGATTGGCGAGTCCAAAAAGTTCCTAACAAGGCATGATGGCTACATTTTGTTGCTAAAGATCCAAAAGTGATGTGAAGAATCATTTATCAAAAATCAATATGAAGGATCGAGACACACGACGAAAAGCAAATACTCCCCAAAAGATCATGGAGAAGTCTATCCAAAAAGGCCCTAACAAGGTATGAGGATAAATAGATCCAAGTCCAAAAAGGAGGCGGATCGTTGTATATCAAAATCCCAAATAAAGATTGGAGAAAAATGAAGAAGTCGTGGTCCAAATATGAAGAATCTCTCAAAACTTCAAGTGAAGAAATTCCTATTATGAAGAGAAGACCATTATTTCATGAACGTCTCTCAAGATTTAAAGTATGAAGTCGCTGCCAAATATCGGTCCGAGAAAGGTCTCAAATCGCGAAGCGAGTTATGCCAAGATATGAACTTTATGAGGTCCCGAGAAGCAGTTTTAAAAGATTTTGTCCTTTAGCTAACTATTGATTAAATCGTCCCACTTTATTCTCAGCCTAAATAACTATCGAAATAAGTCAACAATGTATCCTCGTGATCATTCAAGACAACAATAAAATATAAGAGATATACCTAGGAATAAGGGAGTCTAAGTACATAATTGGCCCACATGAGTTCGTATTAGTGTGCTAACTTATAATAACAATGATCTCGTTTTTGAGCTTGGTTTGGAGAAAGTGAAAACTTGAGGATGATGATCATTCATGACATTTCCAAAACCCTAAGGTATGTCTTTGATTTCTTTACTTATTTTCTTCCTTTGAATGTTTTGTTATTTTCTATCTCTTTAATAAAGGCCAATGTGGATTGATTGTGATGAAAAATGTAATCTTGCTTTGTAACTAATGCATTGCATGAGGACATTGCAATGGTCAAGTGTAGGGGATTTGATAGGTGTGAAAACACCCATCCTTTTACCACCTAATTATAATAAAAACCAAGCCAAAACGTGTATTTTATGTCGTAAATGTCGAAATTATGCGTGGTTTGTGTTTTTATTGTGTTTTAGGACCAAAATGTGAAAAGGGAAGAAAACACGGGCTTTCACGGGCTTTTATCGAAGAAAAAGACAAAAGACGAAGTCAAAAGATCAAGAGTGCAAAAAGAATGGAAGTCCAAGGACAATTCTGAAGATTTATCGAAGAAAAAGTCCAAAGACGGAAGTTTAATAAAGCCGAAGAACTCAAGTCTAATTAATGAAGAAATTATAAGACGAGTTTAATTAATCCCGAGACAAAGTCGAAAAAAAGTCGAAGAATTAAGAAGACGAAAAGACGAGAAAGAAGAAAGAAAGAAAGAGGAGGCAACACATGCACCTCCCCATTTCCTATAAATACCCTCCTAAACTCATTTAGGAGGGTTGGTTAGTTTTAGTTAGGAGTAGTTTTCATTTTCATTTTGTAGGTGATTTTAGAGAGAGAAAGTGACAGTTTCTCTCACTAGGATCTTAATCTTTTATCTTCCTTTCTTGTTTTTAATCAAAACTTTACTTTTAATAGCTTTAATTCTTGCTCTAAGCTTAATCTTATTCTACTTTTCTTAGCTTTTTACTTGTTCTTAATCCGAATTTCTTTACACGTTTTGTTTAAGCTTTATGTTTGATTTATTAAAAAGTTTATCTTTTGGTTAATCTAAGTTTCCTACGAATTAAGCTTTGAGTTTGACAATCTTATTGGCTTATTTTGTATGTAGCTTATTTGTTTTAAAGTTTTCTTAAAAGTTTATCTTTTTAAAGTTTATTTTATAAAGTTATTTATTTTGTGTCTCGAAAGTCTTCAAATTTGTGTCTTCTTTTATCCGTATTATTATTGATTTGGTTCAGTTTTGATTTGTGCTTATTCAAGTTAGCTTATTCGATTTGCTTATTTTGGATTGCCTCCCATCGCAATGATAAACCCCTTTGTGACGGGGTATTGCGACGCGGTACATTGCGATGGTTACATCGCATAAGGGTTTTGTATTGCGACGCTTATTGCGATCTGTGCATCGCATTAGGGTTTTGTATTCCGACGCGTATTGCGATTGGGTACATTGCGATGGGATTTCTTTTGTTCATTATTGCGATTGGATTGCGATGCGACGGGATTCCTTTTGGTCACATTGCGACATGATTTCCTTTGACATTGCGATGGGATTCCGATTGGGTATTCCGATGGAGTCTTAGTTTTTATGCCTTGTCTTTATTTTCAAATTTAAATTTAGTTTTCACACCATTTTTGCTTATAGTATTTTAAACTTGATTTGTCTTAGTGTTATTTTTATTAATTGTTTCGTTTTAAATTCACGTTTTATTATTTAAATTGTTTTGTTTTTATTAGTTAATTGCTTTTAGTTTATTTTTATGATGTTTCGCTTTTACCTTTTTACTTAGAAATAGATAATCAAAACTTTCATTTTGTTAACCAAAAACGACTGAGTCACACTTTGAACCGGAAATCAATTCGAAAAGATACCGAGAAAACGAACACTTTTCTACTATCAAAATCTTAATTTCAACATGTGAATGCTCTTAATGTGGCTTGTGAAACATGTGGTAGGCCACACTCTTATGTTAATTGTGATAAGGCTTATGTCCATTCTCACGGGGAAGTGTATGCTTATAATAACACTGAGAGAGTTCATTTCAAGCTGAATGTTGATGTTAATCATTTTTCCTATAATTCCACTAATTATTTGACTCCACCCGGTTTTCAACAAAGACCACCCCCACCCATCCAAAACAACCAAGGGCCACCACGAGCTAATTTTCAACCAAATGAAAATGTGAGGGGCTACAATGCAAATCAAGGAAATTATCAAGTGCCAAATCAAGGCTATACAAACCAAGGTTTTACTACTCAAGGTTTTCCATCATACAACCATTACCAAAACCAAGGTTATCCACAACAAGGGTTCAATTTACCTAATCCACAAATGGACTTAGTACTTCAAAAGATATAGGAACAAGATAAGAAATTAAAGGAAATGCAAGAGTCCACGGATAGGAAATTCGTTCAAATGTTTCAAGCCCTTCGTCCCCAAGGTGCTCTTCCTTCAACAACTGAAACCAACCCTAGAGCTAATGTGAGTGCTATTACTACACGCAGTGGAACAACTTTATTAGGACCTTCTATCCCTCCCACAGTTACTCCACCTACACCTCCTCCACCCCCATTTATCCCTCCTACTACCACGCCTAGTACTAGTTCTCCATTACCGAGTCCACCTCTTACTGCAGATGTACCTAAGAAAAACCCTTCACCCTCTCAACCTTCAACCTCTCAACCTTCGCCTTCTCCACATACACCTCCTAAGCCCAATATTCCTTACCCTTCTCGGTTAGACAAGTGAAAAGTGCTCACTAAGGAGGATACTCAAGTTACTTCCTTTTTGAAGATGATCACACAAATGAACTTTAATATTAGCCTTGTTGAAGAACTTGTCCAAATGCCGAAATTTGTTTAAGCATTCAAGGAGTTTCTTAGTAAGAAGGAGAAGATGGTTGAGTTTGTCAACACTCGATTAAATGAAAATTGTTCTACAGTCCTTCTCAAAGAACTTCCGGAGAAACTTGGAGATCCCAGTCGTTTTGTGTTACCTTGTTCATTTTCTCAAATCAAAGAATGTACTGCCTTAGCCGATCTTGGGGCTAGTATCAATTTAATGTCATTAAGTGTTTGGAAGAAGTTATCATTACCCGATCTTATACCAACCTGTATGACCCTTAAGCTAGCAAATAGAACTCTTGCTTACCCCGTTGGTATTGCTGAAGATGTTTTTCTTAAAGTTGGTACCTTCACTTTTCCGGTTGATTTTGTTGTTGTTGATTATGAGATGGATCATCGTATTCTTTTAATACTTGGACGGCCATTCTTGAGAACCGGAAAAGCTTTAGTTGATGTTGCCGAAGGTGAACTAATTCTAAGGGTCGGGAATGATCAACAAGTGTTTAAAATGGGGAAGATTACAAGCACATCCAATGGAAAAGAATCGGCGAAAATGATTGATGTGCTTCAAGACGAGCTTGTTACAACTCCTTTGGAAACTACAAAGCTTGATGATTTTGTGATACACAACAATCCTCTTTTCGAGACTTTCTGTGGTAATCCACTTTTTCAAGAACATGTGGAAGATTCTAATGATTCTCTTTCCAATTTAGATGCTCTACCAATATATGATGAATATGATGATTCTACTTCCGAGTGTGAAGACATGCCGATTTATGATGACTTTGATGATGTTGACACTCTTTCGAGTGATTCTTCAAGTGTTGTGTCTTCTAATGATGATTTTGCTCCTATTTTTGATGAGGATCCTCCACCAACAACGCTTGATACTACTTTAGAGGATTACTCTTTTGAGGAAGATTTCGCCACCTTTCTCAATACTTACTTCCCTAATGAGCATGATTCTCCTACTTTGGATTTTGATTATGGCCTCTACCCTCCTTTGGATGTTAAGAAACCCGTTTCAAAGGAGAAGAAATCGGACGACACCAACATTCGCAGTACTTATGTTTTTACACCTCTCTTTCCACCTTCTTCGGATGAGATTGTGCGGTATATGGGCGAATCTTCTTCAAGGTCTACTGAGTGTCTTTCTTATTTTCCCCTAAAGGAAAAGGTGTTCGATCCGGGTATCACAGTCTTTAAGCCATCTTAGTATCCATCTGATGAAATAAAAGGAAAGACTTTTGGAAAATACGGAGCTATGCTTTCTTCTTACCATACCTTCTATCACCGTGCTCGACTTTTGCTTAAGGGAACCTCGCCTACTCTACTTTGGCTTATGCTCTTCACCTTTGGTTTATGCTACTTGTTGGATGAAAACCATGTATTTGACCCCGATGGATTTTCTTCAAGGTTTTCTATGAACTTTTCAACATAGTATTCGGGATCGAGTCAGACTCGTGACTCGATGAACAAAAACAAGCGCTTCTAGGGAGGCAACCCGATGATCTTTACTTCTTTATCCATTTTTCATAATAAGTGTAGGGGAGCCACATAGGTTTTTGTTTGTTTTGTTTCTTATGATGTGCATGGATTGGAGCTTTCAAAGATCCACTTTTGATGACTTTTGACGACCCGTGATTCCGTGTACCCGTCTTCCCGGTTCCATCCTAAATTCTTTTAATTCACTATTTTATACCCATAAATGTTGAAATAGGAATCACTTTAGTTGTCTCTTCCTTAGCAAGATTTAAACTACGTGCACAATGTCCTAAGTGTAGGGGAGTTTACTTCCACATGCTTAAACATTGAGGAAAATATTTATATTAAGTGTAGGGGAGACTTCTATCGAAGTTAAGTGGGCTTTTCCATGAATTTGACCTCATTTTAACCGGAAAATTGATTTTTTGGTATTTTTCAAAATTTTTGATCTATTTTGGCCTAGTAGTATTTTCCTTTGTTATCGTTATTTTCTTTCACCGTACATATTTATCTCATTTCTAGAATAAAGTCAAAATAAATTATTAAATAAAATAGTTTTAACGAGTTTAGAAGTCTTTGATATATTAGACCCGTCGTGAATATTTTGACTTAACCCGAGTTTACTTATTTGAGTTTACTCTAGATAGTATCCTTAACCATATGGACCTTAATTGGTTTATTAGGCTAAGCATCCACGAGTCTCATTCCTTGAGATTTTAAATTATGAAGAACGAGAGATGATAGAGTCAATTATAAGTTTTGTATTCTTTCATGAACTTATGTGAGTTAATCATGAGCTTTTTCTCCCATCACTTGTCAATAAATAAATGCAATAAATAAGGTCGTATGATTTAAAAAGTTACTTAGCTTCTAGCCCAAGATCGTTTTAAAATTGCTCAGGATTAATTAGAGTTCATAGCCAAGGCATAACTTATTGAAGCGGGATGTGAAGATTGGCGAGTCCAAAAAGGCCCTAACAAGGCATGAGGGCTACGTTTTGTTGCTAAAGATCCAAGATGATGTGAAGAATCATTTATCAAAAATCAATATAAAATCAAGACACACGAGGAAAAGCAATTACTCCCATAAAGATCATGGAGAAGTCTATCCGAAAAGACCCTAACAAGGTATGAGGATAAATAGATCCATGTCCGAAAAGGAGGCGGATCATTATATATCAAAATCTCAATTAAAGATTGAAGAAAAATGAAGAAGTCGTTGTCTAAGTTTGAAGAATCTGTCAAAAACTTCAAGTGAAGAAATTCCAATTATGAAGAGAAGACCATTATTTCAAGAACGGAAAAGTTCGATGCTTACTTAACTTGCACAGATGGAAAACGCGCATACAAAAAACCCTAAATAACATCCATGGCGGCAGAAAATTTTTTCTTGTCGGCAAGTGTGTGTTTTCAATTGTTCGTTGTTTAAATTGGTGGCTGGGTTTATCTGTTTTTTCCTTAGGGTTTTTTAGGATTCGTTTTTCATTTGAATAGTTCTTGTCTTCTAGCGTTTGCATCTAATCTATTTCTTGTCGGCAAGTTGTTTAATAGTTGCAGCATCTTGCAATTTTTAGGCGGCTGACCTTAACATCATTCTAATCAAAGTCGGCTGACCTTTAGATTCTTATTTTAATTGGTTAAAGTGGTCGGCTGACCATTTATTTAACATCATTCAATCTTTGTCGGCTGACATTAAATGTTCTTATTTTAATTGGTTAAAGGGGCGGCTGACCCTTACTGTTTGTCATTGAATTGGTCGGCTAACCTTGCTCTTCCGTGCAAATCATTAAGTTCTTGTCCTCTTCTGTCGGCTGACCTCAACTTGCTGGGTTTTGGTTATCGATAAAAAAAAAAAAAAAAAAAAAGAAAAAATAGTTACTGTTTGTTTACTGTTTGATTGAACATGGATTCGAGTAATGCAAGTGACAAGCCATTGTTCACAGGTTGGAATGATAGGGATATGGTGTCTAATCTTACGGTTTTAGTAACGTTAGAGGAGATATCTAATTTGTTTTCTATTCCTTTGAATACTGTGCGTGACATTGAAGTGTTTGCAAATGGTGTTAAGGCAAACAAATTTCCTAAATGGTCTACTTTACCTAAGGAGACCACTACGCTTTATTATGAAGTTTTGTGTGAACGCCATTTGAATCTTACTAGCAAAACGTCTTCACTCAGTTCAGGTGGTTCGAGTGTGCACTCAGCACAAATGGCTAAGGAAACAGATGCTCCAAATGTTTCCTCTTCTTGTGATGTATCTTTGGACCTTGCAGCTAAGGCCACAACAATTAATGGTATGCAACCGTGTAATCTACATGAGGTTTTGAAATTATTTGGTGTAACGATTTGCACGGTTGGTGATGCGGGTGAATTTATGCATGATTTAAGAATGAAGAAACATCCTTTGTGGGGATTGATCTCACATGACCGTGCTAAAGAAATTCTGGAATTGCTTTGCAAATTTGAAGCTGATATGGTTACGTCTACTAATGGAGGTATTAATGCAGTCTCTTCTTCGTTTAATTCTGATAATGTCTGTGAAGGGGTTAATATTTCTATTCCTAAGAAGGTTGTTGAGAAAGTAAATACTCGCTACCAAAATACTTTATATGGTTACTTTCTTGGTAAGAGGATTGCATTTCCTGTGGTTGAGTATTTTGCTAAGAATAACTGGGCAAAACATGGTCTTAAGCGTATCATGATGAATGAGAAAGGTTTTTTCTTCTTTCAATTTGGGTCTAATGAGGGTCTTAATGCGGTTCTGGAAGGTGGTCCGTGGATGGTTCGTAATTCTCCAATTTTTCTTAAGAAATGGACTATGAAAACGAATCTTCTAAAGGAGGAATTAACTCGTATTCCGGTATGGGTCAAGTTTCATGATGTCCCGCTACAGGTATTTGAAGAGGAAGGTATTAGTTTAATTGCTTCGTTTCTTGGTAAGCTTATTATGATGGATAATTATACTGATAAGATGTGCAAAGAGTCTTGGGGTCGGTGTAGTTTTGCTCGTTGTCTTATTGAGATGAACGCTGATTCGGAGTTTATAGATAACGTTACTATTGGTGTACCTGATCTTGAAGGCTCTGGTTGTACTAAGGAACTAATTCGTGTTGAATACGAATGGAAACCGCCTCGATGTCATACTTGTAATATTTTTGGTCATTCCTTTGATTCTTGTCCGAAAAATGTTAAACCTACAATGGTTGAAAATGTGATAACCCATGTTGATAATGATGGATTCCAACAAGTGCAAAGTAAGAGGAAGAAGTACAAAGGTAATTTAGGGAGTCAAGTTCCGAGAGGTGTTCCATTGAGTAAGGGTTCCCAAATAGGAAAGACGGTTGTTTTCCGTCCAAAAACTCGCTTGGATACTACAAGTACGAGTGGTGATAATAGTAGAAAGTTGAATACTACATCTGGTCAGTTGCAGCAGACTAGTAATCCTAATGGTCTGAACAAGGGTACAACTCAAATGAGCAGTGTTTCTACATCTAATAAATTTTCATCTTTGTCCATGCCTGGTATTGATGAAGGGGTTCAACTAAGCGAGGAAGATAATGAGGAGGGAGTTGAGGTTGTCTTTGATGAATCGGTGAATCTTCTCAACACTAATTTTGGGGCAAGCACTCCTACTGGCTGATTTCATGTTGATATTTTATTATGTTTCTCGTAACTTTATGTTATCATCTTGGTTCTTGTCTAGTTTATTTATTTCCAGTATTCTAGGCTAGTTAATGTTTATGGCCTGTCATAAACATTTTGTTTAACAAGCTGCCTGTAGCTTGCGGTTAATGTGGCATTTCAGCCACATTCCTTGTACTTCAACGTTTTTTTTGGTTCTATTTACCGGGGTCATTGTTACCCTTTTACCAAAAAAAAAACATTATTTCAAGAACGTCTCTCAAGATTCGAAGTATGAAGTAAATGCCAAATATCGGTCCGAGAAAGGTCTCAAGTCGTGAAACGAGTTATGCCAAGATATGAACTTTATGAGATTTCTAGAAGCAGTTTTAAAAGATTTTACACTTTAGCTAACTATGGATTAAATCATCCTACTTTATTTGCGGCCTTAATAAACTATCGAAATAAGTCAAAAATGCATCCTCGTGATCATTCAAGAAAATAATAAAATATAAGAGATACATCGTAGGAATAAGGGGGTATAAGTGAATAATTGAGCCACATGAGTAAGTGTTAGCTTTGCTAACTTATAATAATAATGATCTCATTTTTAAGCTTGGTACTGAGAACGTGAAACTTGAGGGTGAATAATATTCATGACACCAAAGCCCTAATTTAAGTCTTAGATTTATTTACAAGTTTCTTCCTTCAAACATTTTGTGATTTTCTATCTTTTTAGTTTCCTTAGTGTTTAGTATGTAATAAAGGCTAAGGTGGGTTAATTATGATGGAGAATGTAAATGTTGCTTTGAAATTAATGCATTGCATGAGGTCATTGTAATGGTCAAGTGTAGGGGATTTAATAAGTGTGAAAACAATTATCCTTTTACTACTTAAAACAAATAAAAAACGAGACAAAAATGTGTGTTTAATGTCGTAAAAGTCGGAATTACGCGTGGTTTGTGTTTTTGTTGTGTTTTAGGACCAAAAGATGAAAAAGGAAGAAAACACGGGCTTTCACGGTCTTTTATCGAAGAAAAAGACGAAAGACAAAGTCAAAAGATCAAGAGTGCAAAAAGAACGGAAGTCAAAGGCTTATTCTGAATATTTGATGAAGAAAAAGACCAAAGACGGAAGTTTAACAAAGTCGAAGAACCAAATGTAATAGAAGAAGAAATTAGAAGACGAGTTCATTTTATGTATCGACAAATCCCGAGACAAAGTCGAGAAAGACGAATTAATTAAGAAGACGAGAAGACAAAGAGAAAGAAGGAAGCAACAACACCAACTACTCTTCAACCTATAAATAGACTAAAAATCTTTCATTTTTATTATTATCTATTTCTCTCTCAATTTTTCTTTCATGCATTTCATCTTTTCATCTTAATCTTTCAATTGTTGGATTATTAATCTTTATCTTTAATTCAAGCTTTTTAATTAATCTCATTCTTCCTTTCTTGTTTTAATTTTGAGTTGATCTGGTTAATCATCATGTAGCTTATTTGTTATTATTGCTTATTTGATTGAAGTGTTTATTTCATAGTTCTTATTATTTTTATGTGATTGATGTTTTTAGCTTATTGTGATTATTGCTTATTTTGTGTTTAACTTATTTTTATTTGAGTGGGTTTAGTAGTTTAATGTTTTTAAAAAGTTGATTTTATTAATTTTGCTTATTTGGTGTTTTTAGAGTTTTAATTTGTGTCTTGTTTAACTTTTTTTAAAAATTAGTTTAGCTTAATTTTGGCTTATTTGCTTAATTAGTTTTGGCTTATTTTATATTATTCCGAATTAGTAAACCCTAATATTCCGAACTAAGTTCTATATACGTTTTCCCGAATTATAATCTTAAGTTTTATTCCGAATTAAATCTCAATCTCAAATTCCGAATAACATAGCAATTACTTTTCCTGAATTAACTTCCAAATCTTAGTATTCTGAACTATATTAGTTTTTAAAAATATTCCGAATTAAGTATAAGTTAACATTCCGAATTAGGTTTTCATTTAGGATTCCGGATTGTATGCATAACCTGTTTTTCCGAATTGATTGTCAACACGTATTCCAAATTAGATTACATTTCGAATTCCGAATTAGGTTTGTTTAAACATTCCGATATATTTAACAACATTCCGAATTAGATCAAGTTTATATATTCCGAATAGTGTAGTGTAGTATTCCGGATTAGGTTAAGTTTCCAAACTTTCCGAATTAGGTTTTGATTTAGGATTCCGATTAAGGTTGAGTTTTTCATTTATTCCGAATTGTTTTCCAACTCAGTATTCTGAATTAGTTTACTTTTTGAATTACGAATTATGTTTTGATTTTTTTATTCCGAACTGTTTTTTATTTTTATTTTCCCGCCAATTTTGTCAAGTTTTATTCCAAACTGTTTTGTTAGTTTTTATTTTTAATTTTACTTTTATCATGTTTTAAGTTGTTTATTTTCTTTATATTTTGTCATTTGTTTAATTTTAAGTAGAAATAGATAACCCCATTTTCTTTTAATTAACCAAAAACGACTGAGTCACACTTAAACCGAGATCAATCTGATTAGGCACATCTAGAACAATTTTTATTAGTAAAATTCAGTTATTACCATTCTATAAACGTTTGAGAAGCGAGGGCACTTTAAATCGTATATCCAACCACTCAGTCAGAACGTAATATCGAGATGGAACATCTATGTACAAAGCTCCCTACTAACATGATACTTTCATTACTTCCACATATTCATGATAAATCTTGTTTAGTTTTCAAAGTTGGCAAAAATAGTCCTTTTGGTTACACTTTGGCATAATTACACTTTTAACCCTAAAGTATATAGTTTCATAAATTGCAATTTAAACCTTAGGGCCTCAAACTTTACAAAATTTATTCTTATAGATTTTACTTTCATAAAATGACACTTTTGGCCCAAAATGATAAATAGTTTCAAAAATGCCAGTTTTAGTCCCTAAACTTGTAAAATCACATAACAAGCTCAAAAATGATCCAAATAATCTAGGTTTTGAAAAAAAGTTTATGAACACATTTATAATAATAATAAAAACATTTCTTCATAATTATATCTATTTAAATGGGTTTTTGCTCATTATTTTATGTAAATTACAAAACTAGGGTTTTAAGACATCTTTAACTTATAACTTCCATTTAAATGATGAAATGACTTAGTTTCTTGTAGATTATCTTTATAACATTATTTTGGCATTATAACAACACTAAATAAGCATTATAACAAGATTAAAGTTTAGCTAACATAGAAATTACCTAGGTAGCTCCAAAATGGCTCCTTATGGCTTCTTATGAACACAACTTGCTATTAAAGCATCAAGAGCATCAATGGCTACCTTCTAGACCTGGTTATTTGTCTTGTTGGATGTCTTAAGACATATATAGAGGTGGAAATGGAGAATGGGTATGAGATACAAAGGAAACAGGGTACAAGTTCTAACAATGGGAGTTCGCCCTTATTTATAGTGTTTTCAACACTTAGGCTCCAAGTTAAGGAAACGGGGTGTAAGATAGATAGAGTACTGACTAAGGGAAGCTAGTGAAGGTCTACACAAGTCCTCAGATTCTAAGTTTGATCTAATCCTTCCTTGTGGCTCAAAACGTGTCACGACATACACGTGATAAGAATGTTGATGTGTAGCAAGCAAGGAGTTAATCCACCAACTTGTCACACTCCTAAAATATCTTAGGATTGATAAATATCAGGTTTTCAAACTTGGAATGGAAGGAAATGGTTTGAAAATTAGTTTTGGAGGGAAATTACAAAACCAGATTCTATTTCTAGGGCTTGTAACTTATGATTTGTGTTTTTAGTGATTAAGGACTTAGGAAAGTGATTAGTAAATGATTAGGACTTAATTAGGGTTTATACATTCTATTTAAGAGATTTGGGTCCTTGGTTTGAAGTTTAACAATGGTTTGTAGATTAGGGTTTTCTAATGATCTATGGTTTAATCTTTGTAAAAGGCTTTATCCTTCTATCCAATGAGTTCTCACACTTGGTTTAAGGGTTTAGTTTAGGTAAACAAGTCTATAAGGTGAAAATACCTATTTTGACCTAATTTATAAGTCATGCATTGAAATCTTGTACCTTGTGCATTAGGGTACTTGTACATTATCTTAACATATAATCTTATAACCTTAATGAAGTCATATGAATAATTATAGACTTGTCTAAAAAGAACTAGGTAGTGATTCCATGTAGATTTCTTAATATTAGGGTCTTTAGGTCATTAATCATAATGATTGGGTAATTAGGGTTTATATTCTTATGTATGTTTATTCTAGGGCTTATATGATATTTTTATGACTTCTATGGTTTCTACATTCTTAGTTTGAGGGTTTATATAGGTTGATCGTATTCTAGGGTTGATTAAGGGAGCTTAAGATCTTATGCTTTGATAACTTATAGTTTATGCTTTTTGAACTTGTAACTTGACTTGAAATGAATGTATAATCTTAATATGATATGTAGTTGAGTTTTATAATTTGTAGTAAAAGATTAGACTCTAATTCAATGTATAATGGATTTTAGATGCTAATCTTGGTTACTAGGTCTTAATTTGTAATTAGCCTTAGATTAGTGTATATTAGCATTTTGTGATCAACTAACTTTCCTTTATATGATAGATTGTAATTAGTACATTTTTTTATAATAGTACATGGATTTTATGTAGTTACATTGCTTGAAATATTATTTATCAAAGTTTCAGGGTGGTGATCTAGACTATTATGTACAATTACTTGTACTTAATTTGTAATTAGCCTTAGATTAGGTATTATTTTGTCCTTAGAGTATACTTTATAACTTGTTTGTGTTCCATACTGACTTATTCATAAGTGTTCTCCATTCATGGTTTACCATTCTTGAGTTTATAATTTATTTATAGGAATTCTAGGGTTTCTAAGGAATATATGGCATCATGGTTATATTTGAGATGTACTTATTAATATTGAACTTATTAGATCTCTTTTATAGTTTAGACTTGTGTCTTTCATTAATATAGGAATGTGTGGTTATAATAGTTTATGGTGTGAGAAGTAGTTCATTCTACCATGTAATACACAAAAAGCAAAAATTCCTAGTGGCTTTTACACTCCTATTAAATCATAGCATACATTAGCTTGCAAATTTTATGGGTTTTCATAGCCTCTTCCCCTTAAAGAAATCTCATCCCGAGATTATAATCGTAGTGTATCAAAAAGGCAGATGTAGTTCTTGTGTTTTGCTTAACATTCTATTCATATACCAATGAATAAAGTTCTTACTGTTGTTATTTCTTTTCTTACTCAATCTCTTCTATTAGAGCTATCACGAAGCATAAGACTTATGATATATTGACCATTTAGGTTGTGATGAAATCTTATAAAGATTACAAGAATAAGTGTCAATTGTACCAATTAATCAAGTAAATCCTCTTTAGTTCTCTAAATAGGAAGGGAATGTGATTATTTATGAGTTTCTTTGGGTAAAAATCAAGTTAATAATTCATAGCTTGCCTAAAAATCTTGGATTGATTATTGCATCTCTTAAAATAAATAGGGAAAGCATCTCACTAATGTTAATACTGTTTTACATGGCGTAGTTTCTCATCCTTCTTGAGAAAATATATGTGATTACTCTAACATTTAACAAATCATCATTTTAATCCAGTAAACATTTAACAGTTATTTCTAATTGTACTACGACTGCTCTATTACTATAATACCTTCATAGGATAGGTGATATTACAGATAATGTAATGCATACATGGAGTATGAAATTCTAATATCTGGATAGTTCTCTCACGTAAACCTATTGGTATAGAGGGAAATGTTCTTTCTTAATGTATTAAATATTGCAGATATCGGCACTTCATGTCAATAGATTATTTTGGGGATAACCTTGTTAAGGTTTCCATATCCTTTTATGAAATACAATTGACAATGATCCAGATGGTGTCATGTCGTATCTTAAGAAATTCTTAAATAAGTTTCTCATTACTTGTTCTTACCTATTTTTCATAAGAAAATTCTAGGTTAAACATTTTGTAATTTAGATTTCGAAATTCCGTTAAGACATATGTTGAATATTTAGTCTAAAGAAATCAAACACATATAAGTCTAAGTACATGTAACAAAAATGAGTTATTTCTGGGTAAAGGGACTCCAATCCCGGTAAAATATATTCCCAAAAAGCGTTGAAGTACAATGGAATGTAGCTGCAATGCTACATTAACCTCAAGCACACAGCTTGAACAACCACTATATCATATGACATGCCATATGATAATTACATTACAAAACTAATGACACCTATAGGAAAGAACCATCTAAAGGAACATAAACAATGAAAATAAGCAAACATAATGATTAATGAGGAGTGCGAGTATCCGGCTGACGAGTTCCATGGCGATCATCAATCACAATGTCTTCATCAGTCTCACTATCCGCATTAAGCCCATCATTAGAATGACCAAAGCCATCTTCCCAATCAGTCCCATCATCCATCATACCACTCAAAGCACCAAAAGAGTTTTTGTTGCTCGTACCCGGTTGACTAGAATCAAGAGCCAAAGACTTGTTATTAAGAAATCCACGCTTAAGAATAGAACCAGCTTTCTTAGGAGCATTCTGAACAGTAGTACCTGTAGAATCATTTTTCTTAGGCTTATTCGCCTTAGAACTATCCCCTTTCTCAACAGCACGGTAATAAAGATTAAGAGGTGGTTTATAAACTTTACTATATAATAATTATGACTTATTCAATATAAGCTTATTACTAAATATGGAAACATGCTACATATGGAAATATACTAATTGTAACATGTTATTTATAGAAACATACTAAATATGGAAACATGCTATTTATGGAAACATACAAAGTATGGATACTTTCTATTTTTGGAAACTTACTAATTATAGAAATTTTCTATTTTTGGAAATTTACTCTTTATGAAAATTTGCTAGTTTTAGAAAGTTACTATATATGGAAACCTGCTATTTTTGGAAAGTTACTATATATAGAAACCTGCTATTTTTAGAAAGTTATTTATTATGTTATCACAAGTACTATAACACGTAAAACATGAATTACACTAACCAAGAACACATGAAACACTAAGAATCATATTATAAAACATGAAACAATAAAACAAGACAAGAACAAGTAAAACAAGTTAAGAACACGTCAAGTAACTAATAATCAGTAAACATAAGTTAATCAGACAACTCATTCATGTCCCTTTTATTATGTAGCTATCGTAAAGTCAGAGTAATTCATTCGCTTTCGTTTTCATCCTCATTACTGGACACAAGGTACGGATATTCCGTCCTTCAGTAAGGATACTCTCTTCCTATACTTATGATTTCCCGTTTGCATCCATCTGTTTTCCTAAGTAGTTTACATTAAACTTAACAGTAATTAATATGATTATGCATGCATGCCAGTTCCACCTAGTTATGGAGGTACCATAACCATCACACTTGAGGCACTAGCGTTATGACTCTTCCGTGGTGAGAGTGATTGCTCGCGGTGTCCCTTTTCAGTTATTTTCACTTTATATTATTATCATGTGAGGCGAATGGGTGCATCGTAGAACAAGTTTAGCAGATTACATGGTAAATGTGGTGTGTTCTCTACATCCATTGCATGGAGCTGATCCCTCCACCCAGACTATTTTAATTAGAGGCAACCCCTCTAATTGCATGACGAGATTGAAGGTTTATTAACATCATAACAATTATATTAAACCCTAAATGAGATCAAAGCACACATATAGCGGAAGCGATTTATAAAGATCATAATAACTCAATTTTAATTAATCGATTCAAGGTTACATACCTTTACGCTAAAGCAAATCCACAAGACGAATAACGAATCACCAATTCGGGCTTATACCGTATTCCACCAAGATATAGTCTAAAGTAAGACTATATTACGATCTTGTACACACGTAATACAACGAGCTTACCGTGATTCTATCACGTTTAAACCGAGCTATAATGCTTGTGAATAATCTACCCAACAACCCTACAGAGGGGCTAGGACTAGATTTAAACTAAATCGAAAAACCAAACACAAACCCTAGGGGTGTCGGTGTTGCGATCGCAAAGAGAGAGAGAGGAAGGGATGGGATAAAAATTATGAAGGCAAAGGGGTGTTTATATAGGCCTAGAATAAACTTGTAGCCCAAGAAAAATGAATAAAAGGAAAGTTTTCTCTTTCCTTTTTCCCCTTGTGTAGCCGACAGTCAAAACAACCCCACGGGGTGTTCCGGAACCTTCTTTTCCTCCTTTCTTTATTCCACAACATTCTTTATGTTCTATAACGCTTGTTAATACTTAACTCTTAATTATTTAACGATTGTTAAAGTTATATCTCGGCTTAATTTAATAAATACATAAATATATATTTGTTAAATAAATTAATAAATACAATAAATATATTTATTAAATAAATTAACTCTTTATATCGACCTATATCGTGCTGTAATGTTCTCTTTAAGTGTATCAGTAAAATCATTGCTAACCGTATCAAGCATAGCCTTCAGTTTATTGTGAGTTCCAACCAATCTGCTTTTATCCCTGGAAGAAGTATTGCTGACAATATTTTGTTAACTCAAGAACTTATGCATCAGTATCATCTTGATAGGGGAACTCCTCGTTGTGCGTTTAAAGTGGATATCCAAAAAGCCTATGATACGGTTGACTGGAATTTTTTACGTATGATTCTTCAAGGTTTTGGTTTCCACAATCGCATGATTGGATGGATCATGGAGTGTGTCACGACGACTTCATATTCTATATGTGTGAATGGGTCTCTTCATGGCTATTTTCAGGGTAAACGTGGGCTTCGACAAGGAGACCCTCTTTCTCCATATTTGTTTACATTGGTTATGGAAATCTTAACTCTTATGCTTCACAGGAAGGTTGCGGAGTCAGGGGTTTTTACTTTTCATCGTTACTGTTCCCGTCTAGAGCTCATTAACTTATGTTTTGCTGATGACCTTTTCTTATTTGCTTATGGGGATGTTCAATCTGCTACTGTCATTAAGGAAGCGTTGGAGGAGTTCAAAGATGCTTCGGGTCTGCATCCTAGCTTGCCTAAGAGCACTGCGTACTTCTGTAATGTGCTGAATTATGTCAAGCGTGGTATCCTTCATGTCTTGCCTTTTGAAGAAGGGAGGTTTCCTGTAAAATATCTAGGTGTTCCTCTGATTTCTTCGCGGTTGATGATTCGGGATTGTAAAGGGCTGGTGGAGAAGGTCCAGAACCGTGTTCAAGACTGGAAAAATAAATCGCTGTCTATAGCGGGTCGTCTCCAATTAATCAGGTCTGTTCTTGGCTCTATGCATGTCTTTTGGGCCTCAGTGTTTATTATTCCGTCTCGTGTGCTGCGTGACATTGAACAGATTATGCGCGGCTTCTTATGGTCTCATGGCCCCATGAAAAAAGGGATGTCGAAGGTGGCCTGGGAAGTGGCTTGTTTGCCTAAAGATGAGGGTGGGTTAGGTATTCGTCGGTTAGGGGTTTTCAATGTTGCGCTTATGGTCCACAATATTTGGAAGCTGATTACTTTCAAAGACTCCTTATGGGTAAAATGGATCCAGGAATATAAGCTTAAGGGTCGCAGCTTTTGGAGCATCCCTATGCGAGGTAATATATCTTGGGGTTGGAGAAAGATGCTGGAGTTGCGTCCAATTATTCGTGAGTTCTTTTGGTCTAATTTGGGAGATGGATCGAAAACGTCTCTTTGGTTTGATAAATGGTGTGATGCTGGGCCAATTGAGGCTCATGTTACTATGCGGGATGTTCATAGAGCAGGTCTTTCGATAAATGCAACAGTCAAGGATATTGTTACCAATGGTATGTGGCGATGGCCTGTGGATCTGCTGTCTAAATATCCTATATTACATTCTTGTATGGGTCAACTTGGTGGGTCTGCTCATGATTGTTTGTTTTGGCGGGATGGAAATAATACGTCAACGAAGTTCTCTGTTCAGCAGGTATGGGATTCCATCAGACCGAGAGATCATTCAGTGCCTTGGTGTCATACGGTTTGGTTCCCTCAGAATATCCCCCGTCATGCGTTTAATTTGTGGTTGATTGTTAAGCATAAGTTAAAAACGCAGGACCGTATCATGTATTGGGATGCATCTTCATCTCTTGGATCGGTGTGTTCTTTATGTGAATGTCAAGCGGATTCCCATGAGCATCTCTTTTTCCAATGCCCCTTTGCATCGAATGTTTGGAATCAGGTGAAGGGAAGGACTTGCTTTGATTCATTGCCTCCTGATGTGTATGGTATGATTGTTCATATTAATCCTATTGCTAAGAGAAGGACGACTGCGGTCATTGTTTCTAAATTGGTGGTTGCTTCAGCAGCTTACTATATATGGCAAGAACGGAATTGGCGATTGTTTAAAAAGAGTAAACGCACAGTCACACAAATTGTTGAATCCATTACTTCAGCTGTTCGGTTAAAGCTTCTGTCATGCCATTTTAAGAAGTCCAAGGAAAGTGAGAAATATGCTCGTCTTTGGGAGTTACCTGATTCTATTTTTATTATTCCATGATAGTTGGTGTTTTTTGTTTATGCACTATTAGGTGGTTTTTCCCTATTAGTGTTATTGGTTTTGTAATGATTAGGTAAAATGGATGGTTTGTCATTCATTTTAGGCTGTTCGAGCTTGTGCTCGAGGTTAATGTGACATCCAGTCACATTCCATTGTACTTATTGGTTTTTTTTGGGATCTAATATATTTTACCGGGGAGTGACCCCTTTACCCAAAAAAAGAAATCCCGTAACTCAAGTTCGATCGTATCACACGACTATTAAATATAGGTCCATAAACTTTCAGCTCCCATTTGGACATATTTGGAATATCATGATTACACTGACTAGCGTCTAGTTACAATAGCAATGTCTCAAGTACAACTCGAGTAAGGTCTCCTGGATAAAACTTTTTAATGATTCATCATTATTATTATCCTTTTATTTCTAATACAATGTTAATAAGGATATGGATCTCAGTCATTCCTTTCATTAACCATTCGGTTTCTCTTTCACAGATTTAGCAAGATTACCAAAACAAATTTGGGTGTGGCCACACAAACATCTTACTAATCCCACGAGGGGCCCAGCTGTATTGCACTCCAAAACGAAATTGGAGGAAATAAATTCCATATTGACTACAAGCAAAACTTATGAATTTTGTAACACTTCCGAAAATGATCCTTGTAGCTACCAGTTACATTTAGCGTTAGATTATTCCACAGAGATGCACTAGATTCATAATAGTTTCCTGGTATCTCAAGTCTAAGGATAACTATTTATGATTTACTTGATGACAAAGATGCACAAATTAAAATCATATAGTTGGGATAAGTCCAATATTCGATTCATCAAATATCTTCCAAAATCGACCTACTCTATAGCTATTTTGTTTTGTCTTAATTTAATAATATTCCCATATTACTAATCGACAATGGACATTTAGCATAAAATTTATTCATGGATTAAGTAAAACATGTAAAATGGGATACAAAATTAAATAATAAGAATAAACAAAACATAATCTTTATTTTATTAAATAATAATGTCATAACATCCTTTATCCAAATACTAATCACAGATTTATTGCATGAGTTCGTTAGCTAGTTGCAGCCCAATAGCCTTGGCATGCTTAATTACATTGGTCTAGGCAAAGCCTTAGTTAAAGGATCAGCTACATTATCATATGTGTGAACTTTTATTAATTTGATTTCACGAGCTTCAACTTGTTCTTGGACATAGTGATGTGTACGTTTAAAGTGTCTGGCGCCTTTCATGACTCCAAAATCATTGTAAATTATTATTGCAGAAGAATTGTCGCAATATATATCAATAGGTTCTTTAACTGAAGACATCACTCCAAGATCTCCATTAAACGTCCTAATCCTAACAGCTTCCATTGCAGCTTCTGATGCAACCATGTACTCAGATTGAGTAGCATGCATTGCAATCGTTGTCTGCTTCTTGCTCTTCCAGTCAACTGTACCTCCATTGATAACAAAAACGTAACCGTCTGAGACTTCGTATTGTCTTTATCACATTGCCAGGACGCATCACAAAAACCTGTCACATTCAGTTCTGTGTCTGGTTTCCCTCCAAATACCAAAAACATATCTTTCATACTCCTCAAATACTTTAGAATATGTTTAACAGCAGTCCAGTGGAGCTTCCTTAGATTTTGTTGGTATCTACTGACCAAGTTCTGAGCAAAATCCACATCAGGCCTTGTGCATCTTACAGCATACATAATAGATCTTGCAGCCGAAGCGTAATGCACCTTATGCATGTATGCCTCCTCTTTTGGAGTTGATGCACCCATCTCATGACTCAGATTATGCTTAACTTCCATAGGTTGAAAACCTTTCTTGGAATTATTCATGTTATACTTCTTCAATGTCTTATCTATATAAGCATCTTGACTTAGACCAATTAACCGTCTTTTCCTATCCTGATAGATCTTAATTCCCAGAATGTATGCAGCTTCTCCTAAATCCTTCATAGAAAAACATTTACAAAGATAATCCTTAACAGCTTTAAGTCTTGGAATGTTACTTCCCATGATTAATGTGTCATCAACATATAGGACTAGAAATACTACATCACTCCCACTAGCTTTGCGATATACACATGGCTCATCGCGATTTTGAATAAATCCAAACTTTTTTATTTCTTCATCAAATCGTTTATTCCATTGACGTGATGCTTGTTTCAAACCATAAATATATCTTTGAAGTTTGCACACGTGTTTTGGATTCTTAGGATCAACATACCCTTCTGGTTGTTGTATATAGATGTCTTCATCTAAGCGACCGTCAAGAAGGCAGTTTTAACATCCATTTGCCATATCTCATAGTCATAGTATGCTGCTATAGCTATGAGAATCCTAATAGCTCTTAAGTCTGCTACAAGAGAAAATGTCTCCTCGTAGTCTATGCCAAAAGTTTGAGTAAAACCTTTAGGTACTAAACGAGCTTTATAGGATTGTACTTTTCTGTCCATATCGGTTTTCTTCTTGTATATCCACTTATGTCTCAATACTTTAGCATTTGGTGATGGATATACAAGAATCCTAACATCATTAAATTTTAAGGATTTCATTCCTCATCTATAGCAACCATCCACTTATCCTTCTCAGGATCAAGAATGGCGGATTTATAATTAGCAGGTTCACCAAGATCCCCTACTTCATCATCATCCTCTATATTAAGACATATATTGCTATTTGCGTTTTTAATCCTTGCGGATCTACACAGAGGAACTAATTCCGGTGGAACCGCCAAACTTTCTGGTTCTACATGAATTATTTCGCTAGTGTTTTCAGAAGGTAATGTATCTATATTACTCTCTTCAAGATTATGATTTCTCCTACTGAATTCTTGATTTACAAGATCACTTTCAAGGAAGTCTCCATACCTAACAACAATCACTTTGTTCTCAGGTGGATAAATAAAAGTAGTAGCCCATAGTTTCCTTAGGGTATCCTACAAAGATACATTTCAAATATCGTTGTTGGAGTTTATCGCCCGAATCATGTTTCACATACGCCTCGCAACCCCAGACCTTTAAATAAGACAAATATGGCTTCTTGTCATGCCATAGTTCATATGGTGTCTTATCAACCTTCTTTATGGGAACCATATTTAAAATGCGAACAACGGATTCTAAAGCATAATCCCAAAAGGATAAAAGTAAAGTTGTAAGATTAAACATAGATCGCATCATATCTAATAATGTACGATTTCTCCTTTTGGATACGCCATTTTGTTGTGGAGTATAGAGAGATGTAAGATACTAAACAATTTCTTTCTCACTTAGATAATCTATAAACTCTCGACTTAAATATTCACCACCTATTTAACACCCCATTTTGGTAAATGGAATGTCACGCGTGATTATGGCGTGTCATCAAAGCATACAAGAAAAATGTCTTAAACATTGCATGGCCATAAAGGAAATACCGGAAACAAACATCGATACCCGAAAGTATAAGCTCATCACACACAAACATAAGTACTGTAAAGGAAAAGGACGAAACAATGTCCATAGAATAAGTAGCAAAATATATGATGAAATGCATAAAGTAGAGAAGGCTAGAAAGCTTCCAATCCATATGCACGTACGCTTAAAGTCTATGAGTGCCATTGAGTACCTGCCGTTTGGGAACATGAAAGGAAAACGCCTGAGCATAACGCTCAGTGCACGGATATACAAGTATGACATGGAATAACGTATGCATATAAGACTAATAGCAGCGAAATATCATGAGTTCTAAGAAATCTCGATTTATGTTCATAAAACTGGTTTTATAGTTTGAAAAGACTTATGTTTCTATGAAAATTTGTTTAAATTGGCCAAATAGCCCATATAGGTCATGAGGTTCCACCGTGCATGAATACTTGGAGGGGAGACCTCATCATGCAATTAGAGGGGTTGCCTCTAATTAAATAGTCTGGGTAGGAGGGATCAACTCCTAGTGAAGGATGCAAGGCACACATCGCATTCACTCTGATAATACTGCTAACATGTAACTAGGATGCACCCATACGCCCCACATGATAATATAATATAATGGCCAAAACTGAAAAGGGACGCCACGAGCAATCACTTTGCCGTGGGGAAGTCATAACACTGGTGCCTCCAGTGTTATGGTTATGGTACCTCCATAACTAGGTGACACTGGTCATGCATGTATATGGCTTAGGCTCTTAATCTAACATAAGTATCAAACATATAAAACAAATACTGGGAAAACAGTTGGCTGCACGGGGAAATCCTAATAAGGAAAGAATGTCCATACTGAAAGGAGGGAAATCCGTACCTTAAGTCCAGTGAACGAAGAAGACCAACGGAACAGAATCCTACTTTGATCTCACTAATGCTACATAAATAGTATACGTGTATAAGTATTCTGATTTCTGAGTACGTAACTGGTCTTATCATGTTTTAACTTGTTTTATATGTTCATGTCTTGTTTTACTGATTTTAACGTTATACTGTGTTTATCATTTATTCTGTATATTCTGATTAAGTATTACTTGTATTCCTTGTATTATTATACTTGTTGTGTAATAATAAGTAACTTTCTAAAAATAACAGGTTTCCTAAAATAGAAAGTTTCCAAAAATAGAAAGTTTTCAAAAATAGAAAGTTTCCAAAAATAGATTTACTGCTTAAAATAGATTAGTTTCTAAAAATAGAAAGTTTCCAAAAATAGTATGTTTCCAGAATTAGAAAGTTTCCATATTTAGAATTAAGTTGAATTAATATCATAAGTCATGTAGTTATAGTATAGTTATTTAATAATATTCTGTCAATTAAATAAACTATAGGTTATACGATTTAATAAAATATAAGCATGATTTAATTAAATTAAAGTGGATAAAAATAGTTAGGTTAAATCATGTATTAATAATATATTAATATAACCTAAGTCATGATTATTAATTAATTAATGTCATGTTTAATAATTAATTAATACTATAGTGTAAAATAAATAACTAAATACTTAGGTTAAAAAATGTAATATTTAATAATAATATTAACCTAAGTTTCATGTTTAATTAAATTAATTATAAGTCATGAATTAATTAATTTAATTACCGTGTAAAAATAATATACTTGTAAAATTAATTAGAATTGTAAAAATATTCATGAACCGAACCCGTGTGTTATCTAATTAAAACATGCCGTGAACCGGACCCGTGAACCCTTGAACCGGTCCGAACCAAACACCCCAAAAGCAGTGTCAAAGCGGCTTGAACCGGTTGCCCCTGCTTGCGTCACCTAGCCACCAGCTGCTTCCGGTGGTTCCCTTGCTCTCGGCAAGCCGCTGTTAGTAGTGGGGTTCCCACTGGCTGTGTGCCAGTGGTTCCTGCTACTGCGCGGCGTGTTCCCCCTGCTTGACCCACACTACCACCGGCTGTGTGCCGGTGGTGGTGGCTGCTGCCGCCGAGACCCATAAAACCACAAGGACACCCCCGACGCGAGTAGGGGTGCCTTGTCCTTACTGTCGACCGAGCACCAACACCTCCGAGAAATATGTCTCGGTTGGTGGTGTAAACCAACCGACGCCAAGAGCCCTTAGCTCTCGGTTTGTGTGGCGGCCGAAATAAACAAACCCGAAAACACCCTTAATTATTTACCCATGATCCCATGACATGTTTTTATCATGTTTTATTTAATTACATGTTCATGTTATGATTAATTAAATAAAAGAAAAAAACAAAAGGGTTACGGATTACCAAAACATTTGGAATGAATAGATCTTGATCACACGAACACACTCTTATGATTTGTTTAATCAAAATCAACCAAACACCCTTGTGGTGTGTTCTTGCCGCCGGCCTAAGGAGAGAGAGAGAGAGAGAGAGAGAGAGAGAGAGAGAGAGAGAGAGAGAGAGAGAGAGAGAGAGAGAGAGAGAGAGAGAGAGAGAGAGAGAGAGAGAGAGAGAGAGAGAGAGAGAGAGAGAGAGAGAGAGAGAGAGAGAGAGAGAGAGAGAGAGAGAGAGAGAGAGAGAGAGAGAGAGAGAGAGAGAGAGATTTAGGGTTTTTGATTTTTGTAAATCTTCTGTGAATAAAACTAATATTTCCTTTATTTGTAATTTTGTAAAAACAAATGGGCTGGGCCCCTCTCTTCCTTTTGTACCGCGGCTAGTAGGGCCCACCAAGGTAAACCCGAAGACTTTTCCCCGTGTGTAATTATTACGTGTTCGTGTATTCGTGTTTGCGTGTTACGTTTAATTATTCGTGTTATTTATAATTACTTGTACGTAACGATATTTATCGTATTAGTAATATACGTAAATACATAATTATATGTTCGTGATTCTTACGTTCATGATTTCATGTTCGTGATTATAATTATTATTGATAATAATTATCGTGTATTAACATGTACTTAATACTTGTCGTAAAATTATACGTACATAACTTCTGTAACTCCTAATCGTGACACGTGTTCATGCTATAAAAGGAAAGTTTTAATATGTACGTATGTTTTCTAAGGGTACTATTCATGGTAAAAGCATGCGGGTTTTACAATCTCTATCAGAATGAATAGCTTTAATCTTCTTTCCTAGTTACAGTTCTACTTCTGCTTTAAACACTTTGAATGTTTCAAATACCTCATGTTATGCTTAAGTAAATAAACATAACCATAACGGCTATAATCATCCGTAAAAGTTAAGAACTAGCTAGCACCTTTCCTTGACTCATGTCTGGGTGGTCCACACACATCAGTATGTATTAATCCAAGTAGATCAATAGCTCTTTCAATATTGCTATTAAATGGTTTCTTGGCCATCTTCCCAAATATACAAGACTCACATTTATCAAATGATTCATCATTGATATTTTCCAAAAGACCTTCACGTTGAAGCTTTTGTATACGAGTCTTCCCAATATGGGCAAGTCTACAATGCCAAAGATAAGAAGAGTTCTTGTCTAACTTTCTCTTCTTATTCATGCTAAAAACGGAATTATTATTATTCTTGGATTCATTATCATGCATGTCTATTTCAAACACACCATTCACAAAAATTACAATAAAATAGAAAATACCTTTTTCCAAACAAAAATTCCATTATTATCAATCGTGTGAACGAATCCATTATTCAAAAAAACAAGAAAAGGAAATAACACCCCTAACAATTGTAGGTGCATAATGACAATCATTTAAAATCAGTACTAAACCCGAAGGTAAAACTAGATTAAATGTTCCTATAGCTTCAACCACTGCTTGTGCGCCATTGCACACTTGCAGAAATTGTTCCCCATAGGATAGCTTTCTTTCCAGATTAAATCCCTACAGCGTATTACAAATGTTAATACCGCATCCCGTATCATATACCCAGGAATTTAATTTGTATGTTAATTGGAATAATTCAATCATAAATAAAGTACGTGAAGCTACAACGCTCTGCTCAGACTTCTTTTTTATTTCTCGCAACTCTTCGAGGTAAAGAGGGAAATTCCTCTTCCAGTGACCACTTGCCTTGCAATGGTGACAAGTCTCATCCTTCTGAGATTTATTCTTCTTGACAAAGTTCTACTAAGGTTTCGAATAAGTCGCAACTTGTTTGCCCTTATCACCCTTGCCTTTACCTTTCTTTTTATTCGCTTGCGGTTTTGGCTTACTCACTCTACCCTTTTGTATGGTTAGTACAGGAGGATTAGAAGTAGATGCCTTGTCTTTTAACCCCTTTTCGTAGTCACTGAGCATTGCGTGCAAATCGTTAAGTGTCTTCCCCGTGAAATGCATATTATATTTTCGAACAATATCATTGAAGTCCTTGTTAAGGGACCTATTGATTAAGTTTATAGCCATATTATGATCATAAGGATGTCCAAGTGCAATGAGTTGTTCCATATAAGCCCTCATCTCCAAGTAATGGGCACTAACATACTTTCCAGGAGTTTGCTTGCAGCTATGCAAATCATCTACTAAGTCGTAGATATCCACATCTTGCGGCTTCTCGAACATAGCCTTGAGCTCATCAAGCATTCGCTTCGATGAAAATAGCTCATACTTCTGTTGAAGCGGAGGAGCCATTTTACCTATCATTAAGCAAGCCACCTCTGAGTGCTTCTTAACATTAGCAGCATGTTCAAGCCTTTGCGCTTCAGAAGCTCCTTCAGTAAGATCCTCCGGATAGGGAGTAGTCAAGATATCAATAGTACCCGCTACTCTCAAGACAATTCTTAGTGAGCGGTACCAATCATTGAAGTTTGGGCCAGTAAGTTCTGGACGATCAAAGAACGCTTTGAGCGCAGAACTTATAGTGTTATTGTCGGGTTGAGCCATTTCTAAAGAAATAAGTTCAAATATTAGTATTTTCGATAACAAAACACTTTCAAGAAAATAAAATTACGCCGGTATGAAAAACCATATAATTTTCCTTGAATTCTAGAACTATATTGACATAGATCCATTACATCAGTTGATATGCTAGTAATGAATGTACTCAATGTAGCGACTTGTCGAACAATTTAATTGACAAACAATTTTCAATTTCTAGATTTTTAAGAGATTTACATTGCCAAAAAAACGTTTTGCATTGTAAACATGTTTCATCCCTTCTGAATGCCCTTAAGTTTCCAGATCTCACTGAGTAACTTAATTAAGTCGTCTAATCTGAATAATGTAAAACCATCATACGAATTCTCATTTTATGAAATTTTTCTCTCCATCACAACATCCTCCAAAAATCTCATTTAATGACGTAGTAATTTCAATTGTTCATCAATTAGATAGCATTCGACTTAAATTTTAAGGGTAAAAATTTGATGTCAAAATCAATGTATGGAGAAGCATGCATACAACTCCACAGCATAAGTTTAATAAAACATTTAGTAAACTTTTTTACGAGAATAAATTTCTACATAAATTATGTTGAGGTATTGGTTTAAACCAATCAAAGAATTTTACCCACAACTATTCACAACGTACTTTTGTTGTGTTTCGGATGTGAATTTGTGGTAAATTAACCTTTAGGTATAATTCAAATAATAATCGTAGGTAATTTCAATTTGACGCACAGGCGAGCCAGGAATTTGGTCAGACTAATGACATAACACCTCCTTCCTTAACTGGGTACATGACCAGCGGTGCGTTAAACCCACTTTATACTTTGTCAAAAGGAGTAGGCCGTTAGACTATTATTGCAATTCACCAATCAACGTAATCTCATGTAATTTAGATCTCTAACAAATTTTTATTTTAATATGATTTAGTCCATATTATTTATTTTCTAAAAAAAAACCTTGTTTACAACAATTCAACAATTTTCATATAAACAAGTAAAAAAGCTAAATTATAAACACATAATAACAATTTATATGTGCAATAAATAAATTAAATAGCCACATGCATACGATTTATTCAATAATCATCAAATCTAGGTTTTTATATTCATATAAAAGTCTTCCCTAATTCAAGATTTATTGAATCAAATAATCACGTAGCACATAAAATCATATAAACATATAATTTTGCAATCCATGAAAACATGCACGTTATCATGGATCCTCCCACAAATCTAAACAATTAAATCTCTACGGATCGTAACCATAAATGACATAACAATTAATCATGCAATTTAATCTAAAATAATCCCACGTGTAATTTAGGGTTTTAAAAACAAGTCTTTTTTTTATAAAAATCAGCCAAAACCCTAATGTTTTTAAAAAAAAAACTAAACCCTAATTTTTAAGAAAACCTAAAAATACATGTAGTTTTAACTCAAAACAATTATTAGTTAAAAAACTTTAGATTTTCGATAATTATAACATGTTAAAACGGCTCTCGATGCCACTGAAGGTTTATTAACATCTTAACAATTATATTAAACCCTAAACGAGATCAAAGCACACATATAGCGGAAGCAATTTAACAAGATCATAATAACACAATTGTAATTGATCGAATTAAGGTTACATACCTTTACGCTAAAGCAAATCCACAAGACGTAGAACGAATCACCAATTCGGGTTATAACGTATTCCACCAAGATATAGTCTAAAGTAAGACTATATTACGATCTTGTACACACGTAATACAATGGGCTAACCGTGATTCTATCACGTGTAAACTGAGCTATAGCGCTTGTGAATAATCTAGCCAACAACCCTAGAGAGGGGCTAGGACTGGATTTAAGCTAAATCGAAAAACAAACACAACCTCTAGGGGTGTTGGTGTTGCGATCGCAAAGAGAGAGAGGAAGGGATGGGATAAAAGTTATGAAGGCTAAGGGGTGTTTATATAGGCCTAGAATAAACTTGTAGCCCAAGCAAAACGAATAAAAGGAAAGTTTTCTCCTTCCTTTTTCCCCTTGTGTAGCCGACGGTCGAAACAACCCCAAGGGGTGTTCCGGAACCTTCTTTTCCTCTTTTCTTTATTCCACAACATTCTATATATTCTATAACCCTCTTTAATACTTAACTCTTAATTATTTAACGATCGTTAAAGTTATATCTTGGTTTAATTTAATAAATACATAAATATATACCTATTAAATAAATTAATAAATACAATAAATATATTTATTAAATATATTAACTCTTTATGTATTGAGTGCAATCTCGTAATCTCGAGTTCGATCCTATCACATGACTATTAAATATAAGTTCATAAACTTTCAGAGGTCACCTCTCTAAGTATTCATGCACGTTGATACCTTCATGACCTATATCGGCTCTTGGGCATATTTAAAATACAGTTTTTATAAAATAAACATAAGTCTTTTTAGAATATAAACCATTTTATAAAACAACACCAGGTTTCCCAGGACTTGCACTTATTCTGTTGTACTTTCATTTCATTCTTTGCTTATGTTTACTTCTATTCATTTCATTATCATATATCCGCACACTGAGCGTACTGCTCAGTCGTATTTTATTTCCATGTCCCCAACGACAGGTACTAAAGGGCAAAGCTAGGAATCAAGAGTACGTGCATTTTGATGGAAGCTCCCTTGTCTTCGTTTCTTTTAATGCATTTACATACTTTTGCTTTGCTGGACATTGTTTAGTCGATACTCTACATTTCTTTACTTATGCACTGTATGTGGAGCTTATGATTGGAACCGATGTTTATTACCGGTTTCCTTTATGGTCATTAATAACCGTTTTTAGTATTTATCGTTTTTCCTCGACTCGACTCGAATTGATTCACAACTTTATCACAAGATTAATTGTTTTTGGTTAATAATACTTGTTTGGTAATCTATGTCTATTTAAACTTAAAATGAGGAAAATATGTAGGCTAAGGACTATATAAAATAAAAGCGAAATTAATTCACGTATAATTACTCTAAAATGCAATATAAAATTATACTACAAATTTAGATCTAGATGCAACAAAAATAAACTATAATTGGAAATAATAATAAATCTAAATGCGAAATTAATCTAATGCAAGCACGTAATATCAAGTAATAGTGACGAAAAATTAAATCACAAAGATAAACTTAAAAATAAGCATAAAGCTTCAACCTTTTAAGCTTATTAATCTTTTTAGATGATAAAGTACAAGCTTTATATACTAATAAGCTTAATAATCACAAAAAGGTGTAAACTTTTTACTAATAATGAGCTTATCTAAATGATATCTAATTTTTTAACTTTTAAATCTATATTTTAACACAAATAATAATAACTAAAACTAATTAAACCGATTTTTATGAAAAATATAACTTTTATGAAAACAATTTAAACTATAACGATCTAATTAATAAAACTAAAACGATTAAGCTAGAAATTAAAAAGGAGAACTTTGGTACCCGTAGTCCTAAGATAACGCTCTAAACAAACAACATCAACCACATCAAAAAAATATGGCCCGTAAAGTACACGTCCAACCAATATCAAACCAAAACTAAGCGTATCCCGTCCCGTAAAGTACATGGCCAACCAAACAATCTCTAACCAAATTAATCAACCATATCAAACTTGAACCAAATTAATCATCCATAAGCTCTTTACCAATAGTGATAGATCGATACGCCGAGATCAAAGAAAACATAAAAAGTTAAGATAATAAGCAATAATTATTATATGATAAAGAGATTTAATTAAAACTAATAGATCTAGAAATTTTTTTAAGTTTTATAAAAGTATTTTAAATTTAAAAGCTAGAAATTATAGATCTACTTAATCTATTTAAAAACCTAATAGATCTAACTATTTTTTAAGGATTTACAAAAATAATTTAAATTTTAAATATAAAGCTTATAGATCTAAACTATTTAATATAAAAAACTAATAGATCTAACTATTTGTTTGGTTTTTTTGAAAGTATATTGATTTTTAAAGCTTAAAACTAATAGATATAAAAAACTAATACATAAAAACTAAAAGTACTTAAGTAAAAAGCTAGCTTATAAATAAGTTGTAAGCCTAAGCTTAGAACTTATGAGATTTAAAATGCTAAAAACCTAATTAAATTATTACTCCAACAATAAGCTAGATCTACGAAAATAAGGCAACAATAAGCTTAAAATAAGCTTGTATATAAATCTAACTTATTAGGAAAAAGTTATATAAACTTATCCAAAATAATAAGCTGGATTATTAAGAAAAGTAAAAAGAAAGGAAGAATGAGAATAAGCTAAAAGATTAAGCTAGAAGATTATTTTTATTAATATTGAAAAAGTTTGAAAGACTTGTACAAAACTTGAAAGGAAATACAACTTAAACTATGTGTAAACTAAATAATATGAAAAACTTTGAAAAAAAACTAGTCTATTACAATGAATGGGAGAGTATATATAAGCTGCCACTAGTGGGGCTATTTTCTTAATTTTCTCTCTCTTCTTAGCTTGCAAGATACGCAGCTCACATGGCCAGCTGTATATTCACTCTTGTTTTCATCGAATCCTTCGAGAAGCATTGGATCCAGCGCCTGCACACTCTTCCACACTTCTGACCTTGTACGGGTGTGTGCCAGGTGCCACGTGGCACGCTCTCATTGGATCGCCGCCTGACGTGTCAGCTGGGTCTGCCACATTGTACTGACGTGGCGGCGCCGCCGCCACGTGTCATGCTCCTATTAGCCAGCCGCCACTGCCACCTCTAACATTCCCTACACCTGGTACTGACGTGTCAGACTGACACGTCAGCCCCGCCTCTGTCAATGCCACGTGTCAGCACACTATTGGCCAGCTGCCACCTGTACCTGCATATTTATGACACGTCAGTTGCCACGTGGCGCTGGCATTGGCCAGCTGCGGCCACGTGTCGCTGACGTCACTGCTGACGTCAGCTGGTTTGGACCGGTCTGAACCGGGTCTGGTTCGGTCTGGACCGGGTCTGGACCGGCTGGTCTGAACCGGTTCGGTCTTGTCTCGTCTGGCTCGGACCGGTCTGAACCGGTTGCCACGTGGACCATTCAGAGAGTGCCACGTGGCACTGAGTATAAATACCCAGCCAAAGCCAGCCCAGGGATTCGAACTCTGGTCGTTTGGGCCAAAGCAGCCTTTCAATTATATATATGCAAAACTTTGAACTTGACCCTTTCTTTGGCTCTTTTGACTGGCAGTTGACTCTTATTGACCAATTTTTGACTTGTTTTATTTATTAATAATAATAATAATAATAATAATAATAATAATAATAATGTGTTATAGGCTTGCAGTTCCTATGTTCTCTGAAGGTAGCTTATGCCCGAGTTGCAATACACATCGGATGGACCCTTGGGAAGATCATGCAGTCCACTGTTCAAGTGAAGTGGGTGTGAAGTTTAGGCACAATCTGGTTCGTGATATTCTTGTTGATATATGTTCCAAGATTGGGATCATATTGCATAAGGAGGCTCCAATGGGTTTCCTCTCAAAGGATGGAAAGGATCTACGACCTGCAGACATTTTACTATATAATTGGTTTCAAGGTAAAGATGCATGTTTGGATGTTACCTGCATTTCTCCATTTGCTGTTATAGGGGCAACTTCCTAGGCTCATGGGGTAGCCCTACACAATGCCGTAGAGAAGAAAAACAAGAAGTATACATCCATATGTAAGGCCAACGGATACAAGTTCATACCATTTGCCTTTTCTACGTTCAGGGAATTCGATATTGAGGCTTTGGACACACTTTCACGTATTAAGTCTATTTCTATTAGCCACTCTAATAATGCTAAAAGTGGTGCATTTATCTTTCATAGACTAAGTTTTTGTATTCAAAAAGGTGTGGGAGCGCAAATTGTGTCTCGGCTCCCTTCCAACTTTATGTAAACTTTCTGATGGTAATACTGAAAATTACTATTAAAATAATAATAATAATAATAATATAAATATGAAAATTATTTTATTTGTATAAAAACTTTTATACTATTCTATTATTTTCGGAAAATATTATATATATATTATTAATTTATTCAAAACTATTTATTTATTTAAAAACTAATTAATTTAATTTTAAAAAGTAATTAAACTTAAAAATTCATAGAAAACAAACCGTAAAGAGTTACGATGCGAGGTCAGGACCTTGGCTTCGTAATTTTGTGCTCTTCATTGTGGTTTATTAGTGGATGACTTTGGAGATTGGCAAAAATGGTCCTTGTTGTAAAATCTTCATCAAATCTTCATCTTTAGCCCTCCAAACTTCATTCTTTTGGCACTTTTTGGTCCTTTGACTTTATTTTTGACTTTTTCTTCGATAAATGACAGTGAAATTCCGTGTTTTCTTTCCTTTTGCTCTTTTGTACCTATTTCACAACAAAAACACAAACCACGCATAATTCCGACATTTACAATATTAATTACACGTTTTGGTCTCGTTTTTCATTGTTTTAAGTGGTAAAAGGATAAGTGTTTACACACTTATTAGTCATTAATGTTTTAGACATTTATCTTGCATGCTTTGATGACACGCCATAATTACTAAGTAACAGTCCACTTATCCAAGTGGGGTGTTATAATTATGGTATCAGAGACCAAGGTTTCGACTTGTAGGCTCTTAAAATTGACCTGTGACTAGTGGGTAGTCACCAAGATCTTCCTAAACTAACAGTAAGTTTCATTTCATGCATCATTGTTTTCTATTAAGTTTTGACTATGTAATGGTTGGTACAGGAGTGGCCATATTTAGTCGTATGTGCTTTTCTGCGAATTTTGTTTTACGGACCGACCCATAGGCGTCCACCTTTGCCAATGGATGTTTTTGTCGGCTATGCCTTCATAAACTCTTCATGCATCCCTTTTTCTTATCCTATATTTATAACAGATCAATCATTTTATTTCCTCTTTGAAACTGTCAGATGGTCAACACACGAACTGATCAATAACTTGCTGCTGCTGTCCGAGCAGCTCTACAAACCATGCTCCCTCAGATCTGAAACGATATTTGGGCTAAATTCTAAAATGGACCACATCCTCAGAATCAGAACAATCCTCCTCCTCCTCCACCTGTTACCCTACACACCTGGGTGGAGAGATTCAACAAGCAGAAGCCTCGAGCATTTGAGAAGGCTGAGGTTCCATCTGATGCTGAAAACTGGGTCTCACACATGGAGAAGATCTTCGATGCCATGGGCTATGATGGAGTGTACAAGGCACGATTGGCTTGCTACAAGTTCAAAGGCGATGCACTAGCTTGGTGGCGAGCGTACAAGCTGACAAATGGAGGCGATGCATGGTTGGCTACTTTGACTTGGGCTCAGTTCACTAAGTTGTTCTATAATCAGTTCTATCCAAGGGCTGAGCAAGAACGGCTAAAGAGGGAATACCATGTTATTCGTAAGAGAATTGGTGAGAACGGCACGGAGTTTATGTAGAGATTCCTCGGGTTAGCTGGATTTTTGGGCGCTGCTACAGGTACAGCTGAAGAGCAAACGAAGCATTTCCGCTAGGCTCTTCACTCCTCGACTACTGATCGGCTACTTTGTGCCACGTTCACCAATGTGTCACAAGTGGCAGACGCAACACGTAGCTTGGAGATGCTCCATGAGAGAGATAACGATGAGGAGCCAGCTCGTCCAGAGAAGAGGTATAAATTTCAGTCATCAAGCGTTACCATCTTATTCAAATCAGTATGTTCATTTTTATATCTTGCCTATCCAATTGTATCTTTCAGGCAGAAGGGTGGAGACCGATCCCAACCGGCCACTCAGCTGACGAACAGCAAGAGGCACGGTCAAACTAATGACCGATATAGATCAGACATGCGTAATGGTAGTGACAACTACCGTAACAATGCCAGTTACTCCAATAACAACAGATCACTAAAATGTTAAACTCTTCAATGTTAAGCTACTGTATGTCATAAATACAAACATCTCAGCATCATAATAGGAACTCTGCGAGTGTGTGTGACCAGAATGCTAAGGGTCAGCAGACTAATAACTCGCCTTCATCTGGTATTATAACTTAAACTTTCAGTGTAGTCATGTTTATGACCAATAATCATGTGAAAACACACATATCTTCTGAAACAGGCTCTCGGGTAGCGAGGGTACCTCCTAGAGGGTATACCCATCCTATCTGCAGTACTTATGGTCGTAGATATCTTGGACCATGTCGCCGGGCTGTCGGGTTTGCTTTAAATGTGGGAAACCAGGCCATATGTTGAAGGACGGCAAGAAAGGAGAGACTGTTTGTACGTCTGGTACTGCTCTTCCTAAAACACCAGCTTCAGGTCGCGTCTACACTACCACCAAAGATCAGGAAAACAAGTCGACAGGTACCATTACTGGCATCCTATTTATGTACGGACATGTTGCATGCGTTTTATTTGATACAGGTGCTACTCACTCAGTTATATCCACTACTTATGCTTCCCGTATTAATAAAACATCTACACCACTAGAGAACATATTAAGTATATCTACGCTAATGAGAGACTCTATGTGCATTACCCATGTGTACAAAGACCTTCCCCTAGCATTTGATGATAAGGTTCGCCCATTAGACGCACTTCCTTTGGATATGTGCGAATTTGACATAATCTTAGGCATGGACTGGTTAGCTAAACACCATGTCACTATCGATTTTTTTTTTTTTTTTTTTTTTTTTTTGGGTAAAGGGGACTGTCCCCGGTAAAAGATATATTACACCAAAAAACGTTGAAGTACAAAGGATGTAGGTGAAATCCTACATCAAAGCCCGTTACATAGGCAACCACCACGCACATAAGCTGCGACAAACAAAAAAAACACTACAAAGGAGGACAAACCCCTCCTTATGAACTACCACAAGAAGTAGATCTACTTCCTACCACCACTAGATTGGAGTTGAAAATCACGGAACGCGTCTATTTGCCCCGGTAAGTCACGGACCTGATCCGCATAATCATCATCATAAATATCAAACTCCTCACCATCAACCTGATGACCTTTTCCACATGAAGCTAAATAATCATTATATTCCTCTTGAGAAGCAAATACCTCATCTTCATCGGAATCACTATAAGCACTCAAGTCTTTATGACAAAATGAAAGATTAGGTTTACTAGAAGATGCCGCATCCTCCTTAGTACCTTTATCTTGCACAACCATTGGAGAAGTATTAACCACCTGCTCCTTAGTACTCGTACCCTCCACATCAGCCCCCGAGACTTCACCAAGCTCTTTATCCTCCTCGATAAGTTTAGCAAAAGAATTCTTTAGTTCAATAGTATTAGTCGGCTTGTGAATTGTCTTCTTATTCGGCTTAACCACCGGCTTAATTGTTGAACCATTCTTCTTATTATGGTACGGTTTTTCCCGATACACAAATTTAGTTTTAGGCTTAGGAAGCCTTAAACCCTCAATATGACGCGGGTACGTAGCCTTGTTAGGCTGTTTATCCTTCCGATTAACTTGCACAAAACCATCATCCATATGTGCCCCTTGATCATCTTTCCTGGACACCTTTGGACAATACGCATTCGTGTGATCAAAAATTTTGCATGAATCACACCGAGGGGGCAGCCATTCGTATTCAACCCCTAGATCCTCCAAAGAATGTCCCAACCCGTCTTCATGCGGAATGGCCACCACTAAAGACTTCAAAAATTCATGTTCAGAAGAAACCTCAATAAGGGCTCGAGCATAAGTACATTCATAATGGTTTCATAACAGGAAATTATGTACAAATCATTTCTGCCTTACAAGCCCGTGCTTTGCTAGCCCATGGCTGCGAAGGCTTCTTGGCTATGATTCACGATATTACTACCGAAGCTCCATCGATTCAAGATCAGCCTATCGTTTCTGAATTCCTCGATGTATTTCCAGAAGAACTTCTGGGTATACCACCTATCTGCGAAGTGGAGTTTGGCATTGAGCTCGTCCCAGGAGCTGAACCGATATCCAAGGCTCCTTATCGCATGGCTCCCATAGAGCTCAAGGAGTTAAAAGACCAGCTGCAGGAATTACTGAAGCGATGTTTCATCCGTCTGAGTGTATCACCATGGGGTGAACCAGTACTTTTCGTCAAGAAGAACGACGGCATCATGCGTTTGTGCATCGACTATCGTAAGCTGAACAAGATCACGATCAGTAACCGTTTATCCATTGCCGCGTATCGATGACATGTTTAACCAGCTTCAAGGTGCCAAGCACTTTTCCAAGATTGATCTATGATCCGGTTATCATCAGCTACGAGTGAAGGAGCAGGACATTCTTAAGACTGCTTTTCGCACAAGATATGGCCACTATGAGTTCGTAGTCATGCCTTTCGGACTCACTAATGCTCCAGCGGTATTCATGGACTTAATGAACCGTGTCTTGTCATCGTGTTCATCGATGACATTCTCATCTTCTCTAAATCCAAGGAAGAACATGAGGATCATCTTCGTACTATACTACATATTCTTCGCCAGAAGCAACTATATGCCAAGTTTTCCAAGTATGAATTATGGTTAAACAAGGTGGCATTTCTGGGCCATATTGTCTCCGCAGAAGGGATCACCATGGATCCTATGAAGGTTGAAGCTATCACCAAATGGCGAAGACCGACGTCTGCAACTGAGGTATGTAGTTTTCTGGGCTTAGTTGGCTATTATCGCCGATTTGTGGAGAACTTTTCAAGGTTAGCCTTGCCTTTGACCAAGCTGATGCGTAAGAGAGAAAAATTCATCTAGAATGATGAGCGGGAGAACAGATTTGAAAAACTTAAGCAGCGATTAGTTTCCGCACCTATTCTTACTCACCCTCTAGTACAGGTGGATTTCAGATTTATAACGATGCTTCGGGTAAGGGACTTGGCTGTATGCTCATACAACATGGGAAAGTGGTCGCATATGCATCACGTCAGCCTAAGCCTTATGAGGAGAATTATCCTACCCATGATCTGGAATTAGCAGCAGTTGTCTTTGCAGTCAAAATTTGGAGGCATTATCTATATGGTGAATCATGTGACATCTTCACTGACCACAAGAGCCTCAAGTACATATTCACTCAACGAGAACTGAATATGAGGCAGATACGGTGGTTGGAACTACTCAAAGACTATGACATCAACCTTCAGTACCATCCCAGTAAGGCAAATGTTGTGGCAGATGCTCTCAGCAGGAAATCTGGTATGATAGATGGCATCAAGATAGAAGAAGAGATCATACGTGATCTAGAGCGGTTGGACATTGAAATCTTAGTACGTAGACAACATGGGTACTGGGCTAATCAGAGAGTTGAGCCAGACTTAATCTTTCGGATCAAGGCAGCTCAGAAGGATGATGATGAGATTTGGGCTATTATTCAGAATACTGATCAGCAGATAGAGTTTCGTATAGACGAAGACGACATCGTATGGCAGGGTACCAAGCTATGTGTTCCAGACAATCTTACACTCAGAGAAGCTTTACTAACTGAGGCTCACAGCTCTCCATTCTCCATTCATCCAGGATCCACCTAAATATACCATAATCTCAAATAGCATTTTTGGTGGAGTCGCATGAAGCATGATGTTTCTACTTTCGTTTCCAAATGTCTAACCTGCCAGTAGGTGAAGATAGAACATCCGCGAGATAGTGGTTTACTACAAGCATTAGGGATTCCCGAATGAAAGTGGGACAAAATCTCCATGGATTTTGTCACCGGACTTCCACAGACTCAAAGGAAGCATGATGCTATATGGTTCATAGTCGACCGTTTAACCAAGTCAACTCATTTTCTTCCAATTCACAAAGATTATCCAATTAGCAAATTGGTAGACATATTCTTACAGAAGATCATGCGACTGCATGGTACTCCATCAAACATCATATCCAATAGAGATCCTCAATTCACGTCTAAATTCTAGAAGGGTTTGCAGAAAGCTTGGGGCACCAGACTTAAAATTAGCACAGGCTTTCATCCTCAGACCGATGGTCAGTCAGAGCGTACTATTCAGACCTTAGAAGACATGTTACGAGCTTGTGCATTGGAATGGACAGGGAGTTGGGATGATTACACTTTCTTGGTTTGTTGATCCCAAACTCAAATCTTAAACCTTAATAGCTTGTTTAAGGGTTGTGATAGAAAGAATAAATTCAATCTAACACTAGAGAAACTTTGCAAGACAAAGCAACTAAACAAGATGCGGAATATAGTGTTTAGCACAAGAACCAAATGATTAAAGCAAACGTTGAACTTTAATATATCAAAAGATATACGAATACCCAATAGTGGTATTAGGGTTACAATAACCTTAAAGTATGAAATGAAAGATAACAGAGAGAGACTCCCTATGCATGATAACCTAGTGAGTCCTTTTATAGGCACAAGGACTCACGTACAAGATCACTACTAACAAACTTGGAAAGTATTAAGGAGTAGTAACACAAACGCGTAAAAATCTATTTCAAGTTTATCTCTATCGGCAGGGCCTTTGACTTCAGCAGGGGAACTAATCCCCCTGCCTTTGTTATTTGGCAGGGGGAACTTACTCTAGCAGGGGGACGAATAACCAACTAGCAGGGGTAACAAGTATACATAGATTTATTCCCAACAATCCTCCCCTAAACTTTTGCTTTCTCCTATAGACAAGTTTCTGAATAAATCCTAGTTTGATGAGGGTGCTTACAAACTTTCTGGCCAAATCTGACTGTGCATCATCCTTACCAGATCATAAGCAACAGGCGTTTTAGCATCAACAATCAAGTTAGCCTGTGCTAATTTCTTCATGGTCTCCTGAGTGAAGGGATAATAACGATGATTGATCAAGTACATACTTACTCCTTCCATTACTATCTCATAGACCCCAGAATTGGTAAACACCTTTCAATACAACAAATTTCCTTTATTCACTGCATGAAATATAGGATCAAATAACTTATGCTCATACATCCTATGCATGCACTCCTAGATCACACAATCCTTCTCCACACCATCCATGGTAGGAGGTTTTGCAGCAAAAGTCTTTTTTAAAATCTTCCACAGATCTTCTAAGTCCTCACTATCCAAGGTTTGAAACATCACATCTAGACTTAGAAATGTCTGTGCTGTATTGTCAGCTCTTGTAAGCTTCCACCCTTTGTGTTCATAAACAGCATATTCTATTATAGCAAACTTCTTTCCAAGTTCACTAGGTGAGATATCATCATTTTCCTGCACAATTAGTTGTTTATCAATTTCTTCATTTAAAGGACGTTGAGGCTCCTTAGTAACTATGCCAACTTTCTCCATTCTCTTGAGTCTTTTGGCTGCCCGTTGTGTATTGAGAGCATATCTCTCAATTGTTGGAAAACTTCCACCTGCTTGATGTGATACCCCTGCTTGTGATGATGCACCTGCTTGTGTAGTTTCCAACGTTGTTCCTTCAGCCTTCCTTTTTCTGGATTCCCTTGCTTTTTGTAACACTTCACTTTGCCTCCTAAGATACTCAGATTCCTTAGGAGAGTCCATATTCATGAAGTCTTCCACATCATATTCTCTTAAAACTGGTCCGACTGCCCTTTCTATAGCCTCAAAACTCATACTTGTGAAATCTCCATGCTTCCACTTCTTGTGTCTTTTGAGCAAAACTTTGTAGTGTTCAAGTCTCCCCTTCTCAGACCTCAAATATTTCTCTCTCTGAATTTGATTTGCCCTCCTTTCCAGATATTCACTTTGATATTTGTAAACAAGGCAAATTAACTCATACTTGTCTTCCAAAGGAGCATTTATTAACTTCTTTTCCTATTGATCTAGGAACTCTTGAACATGAGGCACCCTATCATCCAACTCCATATGCATAATTTCAACTTGCTTGAGCATTTCTTTAGGCCTCATCTTTTTCATTCTCTGATCCTGCATATCAATCTCCTCTTGTTGTAGCCTGAGAGCTACTTGTGCATCATGTGCTTCTTGAGCCCTTTGCTGTTCAGGAGTTCTATTCTTGTATTTTCTCTTGGGCTGTTCAACCATAATCCCTTTTCCTTTGTCTTTTGGATCCACTGCTGGTGCTGGTTTAACTTTAGAAGCAGGTTCTTTGATTGTAATTCCCTTCTGAGCTGGTTGCTTTCTATTCTTTCTAACAAAAGTGTGAGTAATAGGCTTAGCAGGGGAATGACTTACAGCAATGGGATCAGCAATAGCAGGGGAAACTTTTGAAGCAGGGGCTTCTTCTTGATTGCCCATAGTTAGAAATGTTTGAGCAATCTCTTTAGTTGCACTCCTCTTATCACTTCCCTTATCAGCATTTCCTTTCTTTATACCTTTCTCAGCACTTGCTATCTTTCCTTGTACACCACCAGGATATGAATAATACTGAGTAGACTCTTCTGTATTGGGAACTTCCTCCCCTTTAGAAAGAATCCTCATCTGTGGATGTGATAAGTCTGGGCTTTCTCCTCCCCTCAAGTGTGGCAAGTCTTGTTTCCAAGTTATTGATAACCAAACCTTGCTTTTTGACATTTTGTACAAGTTGGGCATTCTGCCTTTTCAAGCTCATGCACATTTTCGTCAATTCCAAAATGGTCATAGTTTCCATGCTGCTCTCAACCCTAGAAGGGGATTTCTCCCCTTTTTGGATATCATTGAGTGAGGGAGAGGACATACTAATGGTGTCACTATCCTGCTCACCCCTTGAGGATGAGACAGTATTTTTTTGGTAATGGGTTACCCCGGTAAATATATTAACCAAAAAATCGTTTAAGTACAAAGGAATGTGGCTGAGATACCACATTAACCTCAAGCTACATGCAGCTTGTTAACAAAGACTATGAAACATCAAAAGCCCTAACCGAATCTAGAAAACAAAGGTAAACTAGATAAAAACCAAGATGTGAACATGAAACCGCGCTCACTCTTCAGCATCCAACACCACCATGATAGGAGCAGGATGAATCCAAATGAGTCTGCCTCCTTAAAAAACCTTACCAAAGAAAACCCAGTGGGAAAAACCTTGGACAAGGAAAAAAGAGTACAACACTCACCCGGCACACCTATCATGGAACAATTCTTGAGCTCGGTACCCTCCATTTGTCAAGCAGCAAACTTGACCTGGTAGATAATTTCTTGAAACGGAAAGAAATCAACTTCAATCGAATAGTATCACATAGAATCTGAAATAACTGATCAACAGACATCCGCTTCTTCTTGAATAGTCGTGAATTACGTTCCATCCAAATAAAATAAGCAGTAGCAGCCAAAACAAGACGAGCAAGAATGCTAACACATGATGTCCCATTCGAAATGGGAATAACATGAGCTAATATATCATCAATACGAGGGGGGACAGTATCCATACCACACAAGGTCCGAACCTTCGACCAAACCTGCATAGAATAAGAACATTCAAAGAAAAGATGGTCATGGGAGTCTTGCACCAAACCACATAAAGGACACCGAAGAAGGCTTAAATCCACCAACGGGCCAACATCCCATTGCTTAAGCCTATCCTGCGTCTTCAATTTCCTTCTAACCACCAGCCACAAATTAATAGAGTGACGAGGAATACAATGCGAAAACCAGACAACTTTATACCAATTAACTTCCATAGCTCGATCACGTATGGAATCCCACGCTAACGCCACAGAAAACGGCCGAGAAACACCACTAGTATCCCTCCACAGCAACTCATCATCTTTGTCATCATTAATAACAGGCACAGGTATAGAAACAATATTCGGAAATCTAGTATTCCAATCCTGCGGCCACTGCCAAGCACCATCAACGATAAGATCCCTTACCTTATTAGATAAAGAGAAACCCGATCTATTGATATTGCGGACCGTGAGGGTGTCCCGTAGAGGACAGAAATCTGCCCAATTATCAAACCACATAGAAGCAACTCTACCATTATTAATATTATACCATAAAAACTTACGAACACGTAGTCTGATTTGGAGAAGTTTTCTCCAGCCCCAACTCATGTCACCAATACAAGGAACATCCCAAAAGCTTCTATCCTTTAACTTGTAAGAATAGATCCATTTGACCCATAAAGAATCTTTACGAGTCAAAATACACCAAATATGAGAAACCATTAAAGCAGCATTAAAGTCAGAAATCTTACGAATACCAAGGCCACCTTCATAAAATGGATTACAGACAGAGTCCCAAGCAACTTTAGCCTTACCCTTTTTCATTTCACCTTGACACCATAAGAAGCCCCTCAAAAGCTGCTCCAAATCATGAATAATCCGCACAGGTAAACTAAAAACTGACGCCCAGTAAATATGCATAGAAGATAGGACTGAACGAACTAATTGGAGTCTTCCTGCTAAAGAAAGAAATTTATTACGCCAATCATTAACTCTACTCTCAAGCTTTTCTACAAGGACCTTACAGTCCCTATACAGAAGCCTAGAAGAGATTAGAGGAACACCAAGGTATCGGACAGGTAACTCGCCTTCAGCAAAAGGCATTATATGTAAAATAGTACTTTTAACAGCAGTGGAAACATTGCAGAAGAAAACAGTGCTCTTAGGGATACTTGGAACCAAACCAGAAGCAATTTTAAATTCCTCCAAACCATCCATAATAACTTTCACAGAACCCAAATGACCCCTGGCAAACAAGAAAAGATCATCTGCAAAGCAAAGGTTAATAATTCGTTGCTGCTCACACCGGTGATGGAAATAAAAGTCATCAGCATCAAGAACCCTTCGCTGCAGCATAAGAGAAAGAACTTCCATAACCAAAGTGAAAAGATACGGAGATAACGGATCACCTTGTCTGAGACCTCTCTTTCCTTGAAACCAACCATATAAATTACCATTGATACAAATCGAATACGACGTAGTAGAAACACATGTCATAATCCAATCAACCATTATATAATGAAAACCAAACCCAATCAGAGTGTTACGGAGAAACTGCCAATCCACCGTATCATAAGCTTTTTGAATATCAACTTTAAAAGCACATCTTGGCGGACCAGAATTTCTGTGATAGTTTCTCATTAATTCCTGCGTCAATAATATATTATCCGAGATCCTACGGCCCGGAACAAAAGCTGATTGATTAATATTAACCAAAACCCCCAAATCCCCTTTAATACGGTTAGCAATAATCTTGCTAATGCATTTAAAGATAACATTACAACAAGAGATAGGGCGATAATCAGTAATCTTGTCAGGAACAGTAACCTTAGGGATAAGAGCAATAATAGTATGATTAACCTCTTTAAGTAGTTTTCCATTAGAGAAAAATTCCCGAATAGCACATGTAAACTCATCACCCACAATATCCCAAGACTTCTTAAAAAACGCAGCAGTAAAACCATCCGGCCCAGGCGCTTTATCATCACTCATGGAGAATAACGCACTCTTAATTTCAGAGTCAGAGATTACTCTAACCATATGGGCAGATTTCTGAGCACCAAGCTTTCTAACAAACAAATCAGTTGTATCAAAAGAACCTGACACACTTGCCTGACCAAGAAATTGCTCATAATGAGCAACAAAAGCTCCAGGCACAGCATCTCCATCATGAAGCACATTATGAGAATCACGAACCATTTCAATACGATTACGAGCCGTCCTACTCTTAACCGAGTTATGAAAATAAGCCGTATTTGAATCACCTGCATCAAGCCATTCAATTTTAGATTTCTGACGTAAAAAACGTTCCTCATCAAGAGAAGCTTCCTTAAAAGCAACTAGATAATGAGCATGCTCTTCTTTCAACAGCACATTGGATGGGTCTCTATCAAGGGCTTGTTGAACAGCATCTAATTCCACACGTAGTCTAGTAACACGATCATGAAGATTACCCTGTTCAAACAGCAGTTTACGAAACGGAGCCTTTAAACCTTTTAAGCGTTTAACAAGCCTAAACATAGCACAACCATGAACATTAGCCAACCAACCATTAGCTACCACTGCATGAAAACCCTTCTTATGCACAAGAAAATTACTGAATTTAAAAGGTTTAGGCTTCGATTTGCTAATAGTAGGGATTCGTAACACACAAGGAGAATGGTCAGAAATCCTGTAAGGTTGGAATATTGCAAAACAACCTGGAAACTCATCAAGAAACTTAATGTTAGACATAATCCGATCAATCTTTTTGAGAATACCATCATCACCCTGTGGTTTCTCATTCCAAGTAAAATGTAAACCTGTAGCATTAACGTCCATAACTTCCATAAGATTAACACACTCCTTGAATTCCCGCATGGCAATATTAGGAGTGTAGCCGCCACATGAGTGATCCTCAATATTAAGAGCAGCATTAAAATCACCAAAAACAGCCCATGGCTTATCCCGCATAAAAGTAGCATGAGCAACCAAATTATTCCAAAGAACACGCCAATGTATATAGTAGTTATCAGCATAAACGAAAGAGCAGAACAAAGTACGGTTATCCATACGCGTTTTAACCTGACAATGCATAACTTGACTTGTTTGAGACAACACCATAACATCCACATTATCATCATTCCAGCCAAGAATTATACGTGTCCCTTTAGGACACAAACCACCATTTGACGTCCACTTCCATCTGCTAAAAATCTTACGACACATATCATACACACCCGAAGCATCAACATGAGACTCCAAGATAGCACAAACACTCAGATTATTTTCATTAATAACCTGACGAACCTCTATTCTTTTAGGGGATTGGTTCAGACCCCTTATATTCCACGAGGCGATACTAAACATTTAAAACAGTCGTGGCAGGAGTGCTTGCCCCTGATTGAGAATTAAGAAGATTAGCAGATTCATCATAAATGTTTTCAACCTCCTCCTCATCATCATCTCCACTTAGGTCACCTATATCCCCTGAAAGAGTCCCAAATGAATTCGAAGTAGAAACGCCAGTTTCCACAAATTTACCTTTATTTGAACTACTAGTATGCAACCCAGATTTGGTACCACTATCATCTTTACTATTATCACATTTAGATAAATTCGAGGTCTTACCAGGGTTAGATGAGTTATCATGTATATGAGCACCAGAAGTGGACGACTTCGGACTAAAAGTAAAAGGATTACCAACCTGGAAACCTTTGCTTAACGGGACACCTCTCGGAATCTGGCTTCCTTGCTTTCCATTGTTGTTATGCTTTCTACTACGAACTTGTTGAAATCCATCATCTTGTTCATGTATAACTTTAGGTGCCACTTTAGGGAGAACACGTTTAGGACAAGTTTCAGCCGTATGACCAAAGATATTACATGTAGAGCATCTAGGCGACTTCCACTCATATTCAACTTTAATAGTTTCCTTAGTAAACCCCTCACCCTCCAAATCAGGAACACCAATAGTAATTGTCTCATGTAAATCACAATCAGCTTTAATTTCAATTAAACAACAAGCAAAACTACTACGACCCCAAGATTCTTTACACATAGTGCTAGTAAAAGAATCAAGCATAATAGGCTTACCAAGATATGTAGCAATCAGACTAATACCCTCTTCCTCAAACACTTGAAGAGGAACATCATGAAGTTTAACCCACACAGGAATACAGGTAAATTCTTCTTTACGAAGGCTAGTCTTCATAGTATACCTTTTAAGAATAATGGGAGAATTACGAATCATCCATGGTCCACCTTCCAAAACAGCTTCATACCCAGATTGTGCATCAAATTGAAAGAAAAAGAAACCATTGGAATTCATCATGATCCTTTTTAACCCAAATTTAGCCCAATTAGTTTTAGCAAAATATTCAACTACTGGAAATGCCATTCGTTTACCAATAAAGTATCCATAGAGCGTATTATGAAAACGTGTATTAACCTTCTCAACCACTTTACGTGGAATAGATACCTGAACACCCTCAAACCTGTTTTCAGATATGGCAGAACCTATATTACCACGAGCAACAGGTGAATCTTGTCGGCTTGAACTAGCAGCAGCTGCATAGGAATTAGTTGGACCACCAATATCCACCGACTGTACAATAGGGCATTCCTTCACAGTTTCCTCGACAGCTATCACTGGATCATTTGGATTAGAAAACGTGAAATCATCCATATTAGAGTCAACTACATCACTCCCGTCATTAGGGTTTATATCCAATTGTGGAAACGATAGCTCATCATTAACCAATTTACTAAACGTAGGAGATGATACACTCACCTCATTATGCTGATCCAAGGACATACGCATTGTGACATTAGATAAATCTGGTATAACCCTAGCATCATGCCCTACAGTAGTACTCATAGACGGAACCCTAACATCATCACGCACACCTGCTTTGGTAGCATTAATATGTTGACGTTTTAATGTTCTAACATTTCTCTCCAACTCCACTTGGCGTGCACATACAATATCAAGGGTCTTAGTCTATTGCTCATTAGTCATTCGCTTCAAGAATTCATATTTGTCACCTTGGACATCATTCATAAACCTATTAATCACTTCCACAGTATTGAGAGAGATCGAGAACAATTTTTCAACATCTTCTAACGACTTTACATTCAGCTGCTGTCGTTCACCGTTAGCATTATCACTTCCAGTACCCAAACTAGGATTTGAAACAACCTCAGCCGAATCACTCACGAAACCCTCCATAAAAATAAATCTGCTTCACAAACAATAAATAGTAGCCAAATCGTAATGCTAGCTAATGAAACTTAAAATAAACCAAACCACCAATTGATGCTAGTCACAATTCAGTCACCAATCCTAGCGAATAAATAATACCAACTAGATCCAAAAACTAGCGATTCTTAAAAACAAACTAAACGATTAAAAAAAAAAAAAAAAATACCAAGCAACCCCACCAAAACGAATCCCTATCAAGCAATTAATGCAAACCAGAAAAAACAAAAGACTAATTACGCACTATAAATAAAACATTGAACCGACTGAATAAAAGGGAACAAGATGCCGACAAGAATGAAAAAACGAGCCCACTAAATATAGTCAACCACTAGATCAAATAAGACAAATGTGTTTACACACGAATTGCTTATAAGATTCCATGAAGAGACTAAACAAAGTGGAATCGTAGAGAAAAACGATTTTCAGCCGCCATAGGTGTTTTTGTTGTAGGTTTTTTTTTTTTTTTTTTTTTTTTTTTTTTTTTTGACAGTAGTGGCAGCCAAACCCTCAGTTTGCTCCAAACTCTTGGAGGATCTCCTCTCTGCTACTTGTGAAGATTCACCAGGCAAGGGAGACCTGGCAAACCTGGATTTAGATCGCCTTTCATGTTGTGGATCAGCAGGGGGTAGTGGGCTGGCATGGTGTAGTTTCTTGGCAGGGGAATCAGAAGGTTTGTGTTGAGCTATTTTTGTCTTGGCTTCTTCCTGTCTGATTTGTTTCATCATAATTGAAGTGAGTGGAATAGACCTGCCATAGAATTGTGGGGATGGTGCAAGAAGGGTGGTGAATAGTTTGGTAGTATGCTTGGTTGCTGAAAAGTAGTTTTTGTGTTTGGTTGGACCATGTTCGCTCATATTCAGCAGAAGTTCTATAAACCTTGGGTACATACAGGATTTTGAATTGCTTGAAACATTTATAACCATTCCTTTGAAAATCATTTGAGAAAAACAATACTTCCTCCCTGTTGCTAAGCAAATCAGGGCAGAAGCCATCTCACTACCAAATTCATTAAAAGCAGTGGTTGTTGGTGACAAACATTGTAAAATTGTATGAATCAAATATTTCCAATGTGGGGCAAACTGACCTTTAGCAAACTTACATTTTTGGTCTTTAGAAAGAGTATACCCCAATTTAACAAGACCCTCAAAGATGTCAGCCTCAAATAGGTTGGTTATCCCATCCTCATCATCAAGAAGGAGGTTGTCTCTGATGGAGGCAAGTGAAATCACCTTGGGATGACCATCTATAGTGCTTTGAATTGTAACCTCTCCATTCACTGTTTTGGTCATGGATTTAGACCAAAACTGCTGAATGTGTGAGGTGTAAATCCTAGGGTTGATGAGAAGGGCCACTCTAAAATACGAGGATTTTAGAAAGGCCACAGCATCAACAAACTCTGCTGGTTCATCATGTAATAAAGCGATTTGATTATGATTAGAAGCATTTTGAGAGACATGATAAAGGTTGAAAACGTTTTGAAGGTTTATAATGCTGAGAGTTAGGTGGGATTTAGTCGAGGGAGAGAGATGGACCTGCTTGTGAAGGGAATTAAGTTTTTATAGGCGAATTGAAGAGCTTTGATTGGACCAAATTTTCAAATTACAAAAATATCAAAGCTAAATCTTGATAAAAAAAAGTAATTTATTTGAAATAATAAAGAAAAGATTACCAATCAGCGAAGAAAGCGCCTTAAATATCTTTTAAAAACAATAGAATATTCCCTAACCAAAATTTTAGTAAGCAGGCCCAACGGCTATAAGCAGGGTAATGGTATTGTCGGTCAACGGTCAAACAGGGGAATGTTAATTAAGCAGGGGAATCAAAAAGGTGAAAGCAGGGGAAACTTTCCTAGGGGTATTAGACTAATCATGGAGAGACCAATGCTAACTAGCTCTGCTCTAATGCACACACTTGTATACACAAGATAGATACATAGAAACTCAAGATTCCTCTATTCAGCAAAGGTCTAAGCACAAAAAGTCAACACATAAGTCACCCTGCACCAGGTCAACCCAATAAAATAAGCATACCCTAGTCACCATCCCTACCTTTTCCCTTACCCATGGTCAGTTAGTCTTGGCAATGTGTACCACACATCTGTACCTAAACAACAAACTGTTTTGATAGAGAAGTACAAGTACCCATTACAGTGCCTCAAGGTTTCAGAATTCTGACAAGCTTTGTAGCAAGCCTTCATCACCCTGAACCCTTACTCACCAATGGATATGATCTAAGATCATATATGAGCATCCTAAGGATACCCTGAGTCCTAAAGGTGTGACCTAACCTCCCCTTAAACATAGAGCATATACCTGATTCACCAATGAAAGTAGTATGCACAATTTGGATCTCTGCATTGTTAGTCTAAAACCACATATAACCACTTTTAAAAAGAACAAACCCGGTTTAAAGAGAAAAACTCTCTTAGCAGGGGAATGAACCCCCAGCAGGGGGATCTGTGTTCAAAAGCAGTGGAATAAAAATGATGGAAAAATTGACTAACAGTTATACAACAACAGCAATAAAGCAACCCTGAATATACATGACATAATAGACATCAATTTTTTTAGGGAGTAACCATTCCAATACCTGCAACCAGGTACTGAAACCTCCCCACTTCAAACGCTTTTGTTAAAAGATCAGAAACATTAAGTTCTGTATCAATTTTCTCAGGGACAATTAGTCCTTTTTCAAAACAATCTCTGATAAAGTGATGTCTTATTTCAATATGTTTAGTCTTGCTATGAAAAATAGGGTTCTTAATAATGCAAATGGTGCTGTTGTTGTCAATAATTATCTTGGTTTTAAGAAAGTTATACCCATAATCAAGCAGTTGATTCTGAACCTAAAGTACTTGACCACAGCATGCAGCAGCTGCTACATACTCAACTTCAGTTGTTGATGTGGCCATAATAGTCTGCTTCTTACATTGCCAAGATATAAGTCTGCTTCCCAAAAATTGGCATCCACCTATTGTAGACTTCCTATCATTGTTGTCACCAGCATAATCACTATCTGAGTAAGATATCAACTCAAATGGTGACTCTTTGGGATACCAAAGTCCTAAGGTTGGATGGCACTTTAGATACCTAAAAATTCTTTTTACAGCAAATAAATGACACTCTGTTGGTGCCACCTGGTATCTTGCACATAAGCAGACTACAAACATGATGTCAGGTCTTGATGCTGCGAGGTACATGAGAGACCCAATCATAGACCTGTAATTCCTGACATCTATGAGCTTTCCAGGACCATCTTTTCCCCATGGATGGTCCTTGTCCATTGGTGTGGACACCTTCTTTCCTTCATACATGCCAAACTTCTTCACAATCTCAGCCACATATTTGTCTTGTGAGATAAATATCCCATTTTTCCTCTGCTGAACTTGTAACCCCAAAAAGAAGTTTAGCTCTCCCATGGCACTCATTTGAAATTTGTCCTGCATCAACTTTGCAAACTCTTTGCTAAGCATAGAGTTTGTGGATCCAAAGATGATGTCATCAACGTAGACTTGTACTAGCAGAAGGTCACCCTTTTGTTTCTTAATGAACAGGGTCTGATCAATCTTTCCCCTGCTAAAGCCGTTATCCAAGAGATATTTAGAAAGAGTCCCATACCAGGCCCTGGGAGCTTGGTGAAGTCCATACATAGCCTTTTTCACCTTGTATACCTTGTTTGGATGTTCTGGGTCTTCAAACACTGGAGGTTGCATAACATAGACTTCTTCATCAATGGTGCCATACAGGAAGGCACTTTTACATCCATTTGGAAAACAGTGAAGTCCATAAATGAAGCATAAGCAAGGAATAATCTAATGGCTTCAATCCTGGCAACTGGAGCAAATACTTCCTCATAGTCAATGCCTTCTTCTTGTGTATATCCTTGTACCACCAGTCTTGCTTTGTTCCTGACAACTATACCCCTTTCATCCTTTTTGTTCCTGAGTACCCACTTTGTCCCAATGGGCCTTGCCCATTTTGGACAATCTACTAGAATCCAAACCTCTTGAATGTCAAACTATAAGAGCTCCTCTTGCATGGCTTCAACCCAACTTGGATCATTTAAAGCCTGAAAAATCTTCTTTGGCTCTTCTTGTGACAAAAATGCAGTAAACAGACAACACTGCATGTTGTCATGATTAAACTTCATGGTGATGTTAGCAATGAAGCTGTGCTCCTTTGCTGTATACCTTGTATGTCTAGGAGCTTCAGGATCACCAATGATTTGAGAGATAGGGTGATCCTTATTGATTCTGTAGGTAGGCTGCATGATTACTTCTGTTTCATCTTCTTCCAAATCAGAATTGATGGGGCTATCTTGATTGGGAAAGAAGTCCTCAAAAGAACTTCCAAAAGATACAGCATGACCTAGGGATGGGTTACCGATGAGCTGAATGTAGCTCTGAGTAACTTGGACCTCCACTCTTAATTATTCTGCTTCCACTGCTGGATATAGAGGACCATCAGATATGGGTGTAGATGAGGAAATGAGTGGGGATTCTCTTTCTTCATCATTAATATTATTAGCAGCAGGATCCTTTGTAGTAGGGGAAGCAATTGATCTAGCAGGGGAATCCTGGATTCCACTGTTTTCAGCCATTTCGCTGCTTTTAGAAAGTGACATAGCAGGGGAAGAGGTTGTCTGTTCTTTTCCTAGAGAAGGATCATCTTCTTCACCAGTGTTTGAAGCAGCTTCAATAGGAAATAGTGAGGGTACATTCATGTACCTCAATGGTGGCTTCTCTACACCGGTTGTTTCTTGTGTACCTGAAATGTTAGTATTCTGCAATGCAACAGGTACATAATTCATAGATTTTGAAAGAACCTCTATATCAAAGACCAATCAGGACCTGCTTGAACATCTTCAGGCTTGTCTTCAATAAAGTCCACATGAAGATTTTTTGTGATTTTGCTTGTCTTCTTGTTGAAGACCCTATATCCCTTGCTATTTAATGAATAACCCACAAAATATCCATCATCTCCCTTTTCACTGAACTTTCCTAGATTGTCAATAGTGTTCAAGATGATCACATGACATCCAAATGGTCTAAAGAAGTCAATTAATGGAGGTCTTCCATTGAACAGCTGATAAGGGGTCTTGTTGTGTGCCTTAACCACCAAGGCCCTGTTTTAGACATAACAAGCAGTGGATACAGCCTCAGCCCAAAAGATAACTGGAAGTTCGGAATCAAACAGCATAGTTCTTGCGGCTTCAATAAGTGTCCCATTCCTTCTTTCTGCAACTCCATTCTGTTGAGGTGTTCTTGCAATGCTGAATTCCCTCTTGATTCCTTTGTTTATGTAGAAAGAGTCCAGTTTCTAATTTCTAAACTCGCCACCATTATCTGATCTCATGGTCACTACCTTCATGCTTTTTGATAGTTCAATCTGATTGATGAACCCAATGAGTGCATCAGCTGTGTCACTCTTTTCAAACAGAAAGAATGTCCATGTGAACCTTGAAAAATCATCAGTAATCACTAGGCAGTACCATTTCTTCTTTATGCTTGCCACAGAAGTAGGACCAAAAAGATGCATATGCAGTAGTTCCAATGGCTTGGTAGTGGACATACTTGTTTTTTATTTGCAAGATGCTCTATGTTGCTTCCCTTTCAGACAGGCAGCACAAGTATGATCATTGACAAAGGACTTGGAAGGAAGACCATGAACCAGATTATATTTTACCAGTTTGTTCACGTTCTTGAAATTAAGATGACCAAGTCTTCTATGCCATTTCTTACACTCATCAGTTGAGGCTTTGGCAATGAAATAGGTTTCATTGTCTTGAAGAGAGATGTCTTTGAGATCAATTGTGTACATGTTCTTTTGTCTTGGTGTTCTGAGTACAATAGGAGTGTCTGGTGGTAAGACAAACTCCTTTCCTAACACCAGCCATTCAGTGTTAGTAAACAAGACAAAATTCTTGTTATCAGTCATCTATGACACACTGAATATTTGATTTTAGATGTTAGGGATTATAACTTTACATTTTATAATCCTTAACAAAAGTGAAAGGGTGGTGTTCTAGTTCTCTCTCTCCCATGGGAGATTTCCAGCCGCCCCCTTATGTAAAATTTGCCAAATCACATCCTTAATCGCCTCTCTACCTTCTGATATTTGATTTTAGATGTTAGGGAACGTAGTTTCTTATGGTTTTGGATCCTTTTCACAGGTTTCCACGGTATAATTAACGTATGTTCTCCTTTTTCTAATTGGAATTATCTTGGGTATGCAATCGGTTTAGGGTTGTGGTACTTATACATAAGGGGGTGTGCTTGGTTTTGTTGTTTATCATCTTATGGAAATCTTTCTTTGGCAACCGTTACCACATTCTTGTTTGGAAGGTTGATTTCTATTGATCTTTTTTAGGGTTTCGGCTGTATGACTGCTTTGGTGGGTTGACGGCTGGTACACATGGAATCATTCAGGGGTGTGCTTTCTGGTTATTAGTTATATAGATTGATGGTGGTTTTAGGTCGTGGTGTTCTTTGATGTCATTTTTCTTGGATCCACGCATTTGACAGGGAGCCGGGTAAACCCTAATTGCTAGGGTTTCTTTTGTAGTGTTTAATTTTTTGGTTTCACTGGTCAAGGCTGGAGATTATATTTTTTCGGTTATCAAGAATACCATTATGTTGACTGATCTATGATTAGGGTATCATGATCCCACACGCTTAGGGTGGATACAAGTTTATACTTGTTCTTGATCATTTGTAAACCTTTAGGGTTTGCGTTCTTGATAATTTGGATCTGTTAAGGTCCCTATGATCTCGCAGCTTGTTCGTTGCTGTTCGCGTATGGATGGTGCCTTGTTGGGGCTTGTTGTGATGGTTCGTATGTATAGGGTTTGGGGAGAGATGGTTGTGCGACACCTTATTGAATGGGGGTGTGATTATCTTTTCAGCCGATTTAAGCTTGGTTGCTGTATATATGCGTGGTGATGCTTTTACATTACTACGTATGTTTGCTAATAACTTGTACTCGTTTGTGCCGATTATATTTTTACATGGATATGACGATGGGTTGTTGGCTTCATGGGTGAGTAGGTTTGTACTTGCTCCTCCTACATACGTGCATGTTATATGCATGTTTTGGGTATTCTTATAGCAATCACATGGGGCCTCTTCAGTGTTTAAGAGTTTATTCTCAATTAGTAGTGGTTGGTGTAAGATTGGAAGTATCGTGCTTATATTTGCATGATTTGGATTCTCTGTGGTGCGGTTTTCATAGAGGATTTGTAGCTCTCTCGTACGCTCGTGACTCGCTCTAATCTTGAAGTCGGAAAGATTGCTACACGGATTTATAAGTTGGAAACATGTGCACTATTTCTTGTTTAGCCTGATGTGCCGGATACTACTACGTGGTTGTATAAGTTTGGAACACATTATGGTTTGTTTATCAATTCTTGTTTCTCAACTTATTTGGTAGTTCTAAGAGTGGTTTGTCACCCTTAGATAGGATTTGAGTTGTTGCACGTGTTGTGTGCATGGTTGTAGCCCATGTAACGGGCCGTGATGTTAGGACTTCACCTACATCCGTTTGTACTTCAACGTTTTTTGGTGTAATATATCTTTTACCGGGGACAGTCCCCTTTACCCAAAAAAAAAAATGACACACTGAATAGATTGTACTTGAGTTCTTTCACCAAGTAGACATTATCAAAGGTCATCCCATTGGTGACAATAGTTTCTTTTCATGTTATTGTTCCATGCCCATCTCCAAAAGAAACACCATCATTGTCATGTAGGGGCACAAAGTTAGACAGATAAGATTTTTGTCCAGTCGTACTTCTTGAGCATCCACTATCCCAATATGCTCTATCATCCCTTGTCTTCTTTGTCACCTGAAAATAGAAAAACAAATTAGTTTTTCTTGGGGACCCAAGGCATTACAGACTTGGATCTACCTCGTGTATCAATGTAGGATAGCTTATCAAAAACTAGAGATACACCATTATACTGAGCACCCCTTTTGGGTACCCAAACCCAACGAGCTGAGGCTTTCATAGCTTTCCCCCATCTACCCATGTTCCTAGAAGGCAAAACTTTGCTAGTAGGGGATACCCCAGATTTAGCAGGGTAATCCCTATGCTTAGCAGAGGGAACCCATCTTTTGTTTTGGCCTCTATTTATGTGTTGGTAAGGTCTAGAGCCAGATCTATATGCATTATGAGGTGTTGGGTTGGTCATGGAAGTGTTGGGCTTGGTATGAACATCATTCACCTTTCTTAGAGCAGGAACAACATATTTGTTGGTAACCCTGTTCCTCAAGGCAGGGGCAACGTACTTGGCAGGGGTAAAGGATTTTGCCCCTACATTTAGAAGAATTGCTTAAGGTTGCATATCCTTTAAAGGATTTGCAGCCACAACTTCCATTGGTGCCTGACATTCTTGATAAGTGTGATCAAAACTGCCACATGTGAAGCAGGGCTTTGTATTTATCACAAAGTCTTCTCCTAATTGGTGAGACTTTTGGTCATTCCAATTTCTTTGATTACCTCTGACAGGCCTGTACATACTAACATATTTAATGGTGGACTTAGGGGACTGTGATCTAGTTTTAGATTTGGGTTAACTACTCTTAGAACTAGAATCACTACCAAAAAGTCCTCCTCTTGAAAATAGAACAGGGTTATCAATTTTCCATTGTTTTAAAGCAATCTGTTCCTTTTCAAAGTCCCTAATAATACTAGTTTTCACTAGTGGCTCTTCAGTTTCAAGACTATTAGGTATGTAAGCACTCAAGTCAAACTCAATGTCATCCTGTTTTTGAAAACAAGAGAGACCAGTCCAAGACAAGTCTTTTCTAGGAAAAGGTGCATGAATATTGGTAGGAGGTGGTGGTATGGTAGCATGCTCATTTTTAATCCCAAACCCTGTTTTTTCCCTAGGAGATTGACCAATTTCAACTTCTTTAGTTAAATCTTTTGAAGCTTTTCCAAATTTTTCAACAGTTTCATCATCTATCTTTTTGTTAGATTTAAAAACTTCAAGTTCAGCAGTCAACTCCTTAATGAATAGAGTTATTATTCTCCTTAGCATCTCTCTCTATAATCACAATGTGATATCGATAATCACGTTCTCTTTGTTTAAACTCTCTTATGGTGGACTCTAACTGTTCTAAAGCACGTCTATAATTATCAAGGTCATTGTCACAATTGATATAGTCAGCTTTTATCTTTCTGATTTGATCATTCAATGACTCAGTATTTTTCCTACAAGCTTTAGTGCAATATGAATCATCGTATACCTCATTGTCTGAGCTGGAACTTGACATGGCCATAAGAGCAAAATCTTCCTCTTTTTCCTCAGCAACCAATGCTTGATTTCTTTCCACATTCTCTGTCATGGCACTCCAATCCCATCCACCTGCTCCATCTATCCCCTGCATGGCAACCATGGCTTTAGCACCAGAATCATCATCTTTGGTTTCCTTCCTATAGTTGTTTCCAGTCTTAGGTCCTCTGCATTCCCTAGCAAAATGACCCTTCTTGCCACAGTTGTAGCATTCAACCTTTGTTTTGTCAAACCCAGCCACATCAGAGGGATTGATTGAGATCTTCTTCCCATACTTCTTGTAAAACCTGTTGGCTCTCATGCTAAGCAGAGCCATGTTCCACTTGATATCCATCTCCTCCAGTCCTTGCTTACTGATTTGACTTAGATCTTCGTGCAACATAATAGATCCTTGTGGCCCTTGGGATGCTATAAAAGCACAAGCAATGTCAAGACTGAATGTTGCAGGCCTTTCTTCATCATAAGATGATCCAGACCTGGTAGCAGGGGAAAAAGTAGCAGGGCCTACTTTGATTCCACTACTTTTGGAGATTCCACTGCTTTGAGATATGAATGCCATGTTAGCAGGGGAATCAGTAGATCCACTTGAGTTGGTGGGAATCGTTCCTTTTGACTTCATCTCATTGACAACAGGTTCAAAAACTTTCAAGTTATTGTATATGTCATCAATGTTCTTGTTATCCAAGTCATCCTTATTCTGCCAAATTGCCTTGTACACAAACCATTCCTTCTAGAGGCTGTTAAGGAACCTGGTATTCACCTGCTCTCTTGTCACCTCAATATCAAAGAACTTCATCTGGGCCACCATATCTTGAAGGCTATTGTAAATACCGCCAATTGATTCATCACCAATTGCTTTGAAAGAAGCAAAATCATCAAGCATTTGATTCTTCTTCTTCTTCTTTGTAGCTTCATTTCCTCCAAAAGTTGTGCCTATGGCTTCCCATAGTTCCTTAGTTGTTTTGTACTTTCTAAATCTTAGTTGATGTCAATCAGGTAGAGCCAACAGCAATGAGCTGTGAGCTTTGACATCATGCCTTCTGGCCAGTATTTCCTTATCACAAAGAGCAGCAGATTTCTTCTTGTCCTTACCTTTGGAACTTTCACCTTTCTCTTCTTCCTTGCCCTCTTCAACCGCCACCATTTTGTTAAATTGATCACCAAACTCTATGATCTCCCAGAGAACATAGTGTTCCATTTTCAGGCATTGTTGGATTCTGAATTCCCATAGTTCAAAGTTTTGAGGATCCAACATGGGTAATTTGAGGTTATTGTGGTTGTTGCTGTTTGAGGAAGAGTCTGAAGACATGGTTGGTATGAGGGTTTTGTTCTTGGTTTAGACAAAGTTTCTCAACAAGCTCTGATACCACTTGTTGATCCCAAACGCAGATCATAAACCTTAATAGCTTGTTTAAGGGTTGTGATAGAAAGAATAAATTTAATCTAACACTAGAGAAACTTTTCAAGGCAAAGCAACTAAACAAGATGCGGAATATAGTGTTTAGCACAAGAACAAAATGATTAAAGCAAACGTTGAACATTAATATATCAAAAGATATACGAATACCCAATATTGGTATTAGGGTTACAATAACCTTAAAGTATGAAATGAAAGATAACAGAGAGAGACTCCCTATGCATGATAACCTAGTGAGTCCTTTTATAGGCACAAGGACTCACGTACAAGATCACTACTACCAAACTTGGAAAGTATTAAGGAGTAGTAACAGAAACGCGTAAAAATCTATTCCAAGTTTATCTCTATCGGCAGGGCCTTTGACTTCAGCAGGGGAACCAATCCCCCTGCCTTTGTTATTTGGCAAGGGGAACTTACTCTAGCAGGGGGACGAATAACCAACTAGCAGGGGTAACAAGTATACATAGATTTATTCCCAACATGGTTGAGTTTGCTTACAACAACAGTTGGCATGGGAGTATTAAGTGTGCACCTTTTGAGATGCTTTATGGCAAGAAGTGTCGTGCTCCAATCTGTTGGGATCAGGTTGGTAAACGAATCATTGGGGGTCCAGAGATGATAGAGGTGACCAATGAGAATGTTGCTATCGCCAACGCGAAGTTGCAGGAAGCTCGTGCTCATCAAAAGAGCTATGCTGATAAACATCATAGAGCTCTAGAATTTCAGCCTGGTGAACATGTTTTCCTGAACGTATCACCAGCACATGGCGTCAAGCGTTTTGTACTTAAGGGCAAACTCAGTCCTCGTTTCATCGGACCGTTTGAGATTCTTGAACGTGTCAGTGAGGCTTCGTATCGTCTAGCGTTACCTCCTCCAATGTGTTCCATGTATCCTTACTCAGAGGTTACATTTATCCTTCGTTGCATACAGTTTCGTATCCATTCGATCAGATTCGTGAGGATCTATCCTATATTGAGGAACCCGTAGCACTTCTCGATCGTCAGGATCGGGTCATGAGGAGGAAGACGATCCCATTCATCAAAATCTTTTGGAGGGACCATTCCGAGCGGGGAGCCACTTGGGAAAAGGAGGAGTCTATCCGGACTTCTTACCCTCATTTTCATCTATGATTCGAGTATGTTAATTTCAGCTTATCGTATCTCTAATTCGGGGACGAATTATTCTTTTAGAGAGAAAGAGTTGTAAAACCCGCTTTAAAATACCTTAGAATATTAAATGCATGAAAACACGATCAAATTAAAACTTTACGATTAATTAATACACATTACTTATCATGAACATTAAATGTAATTATTACGTATATTAATTAACTATGAAAAGTATTACGTATATTAAAATTATTATTAATACATGATAAGTATTTACGTATAATACTTAAAAACGTAACAAGAATAAAACACGATATAAAACACGAACACACGTGACAAATAAATTAAAACACAAAAAACGAAAACGAAATAATATATAAAGGGGTGTTTGCCGGCGTCCAAAAAAAAGGACATTTGGCCCGGCCCATTAGCTATGCTAAATGTAAACAACACACACAAGGAGGTGATTTTTGGTTTATGATCTTTAAATAAATACGGGTATTGTGTCCGGGATCTAAACCTTAAACTATTCAGCATACGGTATCTCTTAATCTTTAATCTTTTAATTATTTATCTATGTTCATGGACTTTAAAAACAATCATTAAAAACATGTAACTAAAAATATTAAACATGGGATCGGGGTTTTATTTTGGTTTGTTGTGGTTTTCACGCAAACCGAGAGTCATGCGACTCTCGGTGGTGTTTTATCTCAACCAGCCGCACCCCATAAGGGGTCGGTGGTGGTTTTCATTATCAGTCGCAAGCCCAAACAGCCCCGCAGTGGGTGTGTTTGGCTCAGCAGTGGCAACCGAGAGTCTTATGACTCTCGGTGGGAATTTTGGTCACGGCAGAGTTAACTCCGGCGTAAGCTGGGGGTGTTTTGTGGTCGGCAGTGGCACCGGCAAAGCAACTGGTAGCTGCTGGTGGTCGGGGTAGCAAGCCACAGCCAACGGCTGTGGTGTTGTTGCATTTTTCGAGGCAAACCGAGACCTCTATGGTCTCGGTGGGTCCTTGCTGGGGCTCGGGTAGAACCCAACACATCAAAGGGGTGTGTTTGGCTAAACTTTTGCTAGATCACTTTATGTTAAATTATTAATTAATTTTATTAATTAACCATGGTTTAATTTAATTAATTAATAACATGACTTAGGATTTAATTATTAAACATAATTATCATGACATAAAATACATGGCCATTTCATTCAAATAAACTTTAGGCTAAAATAATTACTAAGATAATTATTCATGTTACATTTAAATTAATTAAGAAACTTAGCTAAATTAATTTATATTTATTTTAACCAAGGTTTAATTACTAAAATGCTTTAATTTAATTATACGTTAATCATTTAAGGTAAAGTTAAATTAATATAATCATGAATTAATAATTACTTATAATATCATCTATTACTATTATTAATTAATAATCATATGTTAAGACTAAGTATTTAATATTAATAAACTTTACTATTTAATAATCATGACTTATTCAATATAAGCTTATTACTAAATATGGAAACATGCTAAATATGGAAATATACTAATTATGATAACATGTTATTTATAGAAACATACTAAATATGGAAACATGCCATTTATGGAAACAGACTAAATATGGAAACATTCTATTTTAGAAACTTACTAATTATGGAATATTTCTATTTTTGGAAACTTACTATTTATGGAAACTTGCTATTTTTGGAAAGTTGGTATATATGAAAACCTGCTATTTTTGGAAAGTTACTATATATAGAAACCTATTATTTTTAAAAAGTTACTTATTATGTTATAACAAGTACTATAACACATAAAACATGAAATACATTAATCAAGAACACATAAAACACTAAGAATCATATTATAAAACATGAAAAAATAAAACAAGACAAGAACAAGTAAAACAAGTTAAGAACACGTCAAGTAAACAAATAATCAGTAAATATAAGTTAATCAGACAACTCATGCATCTCCCTTTTATTATGTATCTATTGTGAAGTCGGAGTAATTCATCCGCTTTCGTTTTCATCCTCGTTACTTGACGCAAGGTACGGATATTCCGTCCTTCCTAAAGGACACTCTCTTCCTATACTTAGGATTCCTCGTTTGCAGCCATCTGTTTTTCCCAGTACTTTACGTTAAAATTAACAGTAATTAATATGCTTAATATTTTAGATTGCCTGAGCTATATACATGCATGCCAGTTCCACCTAGTTATAGAGGTACCATAACCGTAACACTTGAGGCATCGGTGTTATGACTCTTCCGCGGTGAGAGTGATTGCTCGCGGCGTCCCTTTTCAATTATTTGGCCTTTTATTATTATCATGTAGGGTGAATGGTTGCATCCTAGAACAAGTTTAGTAGATTACATGGTAACTGTGATGTGTGCTCTACATCCGTTACATGGAGCTGATCCCTCCACCCAGACTATTTTAATTAGAGGCAACCCCTCTAATTGACGAAGTCACCCCTCTAAGTATTCATGCACGTTGATACCTTTATGACCTATATGGTCTCTTGGGCATATTTAAAATACAGTTTTTATAAAATAAACATAAGTCTTTTCAGAATATAAATCAGTTTATAAAACAACACCAGGTTTTATAGGAATTACCCTTATTCCGCTGTACTTTCATTTCATTCTTTGCTTATGTTTACTTCTATTCATTTCATTGTCATATATCCGCACACTAAGCGTATTACTCAGCCGTATTTTCTTTCCATGTCCCCATACGGCAGGTACTAATGGGCAAAGCTAGGAATCAAGAGTACGTGCATTTGGATGGAGGCTCCCCTGTCTTCGTTTCATTTAATGCATTTACATACTTTTACTTTATTGGACATTGTCTAGTCCTTACTCTACATTTCTTTACTTATGCATTGTGTGTGGAGCTTATGTTTGGAACCGATGTTTGTTTCTAGTTTCCTTAATGGTCATTAATGTTTTAGACATTTATCTTGCATGCTTTGATGACACGCTATAATTACTAAGTAAAGGTTCATTTATCCAAGTGAGGTGTTACATTAATTAAATTTGGACTTAGCCTATTTAATTAAATATATTTTAACCATGATATAATTAAATTAATTATAACCTTTAATTTAGTTATTTAATTATCCAGTTTAGGTTAAAGTTTATTATCATGCTTTATTAATTATTAATCACTTAAACCATGTTATATTATTAATTAATAATTAACTATAAGATTATGACATGTTATGTTATTTATTAAATAAACTTTACTATTATGACATTTAATTAATCATGACTTATAAAACATATTATTAAGCCTCAGTTTATACTACACGCTTATTTAACAAGTTTATTACCATTTATTGAAACATGCTATTTATGGAAACTTTCTACTTTTTTTGGAAACTTACTAATTATGGAAACTTTCTATTTTTGGAAACTGACTATTTATGGAAAATTACTATTTTTGGAAAGTTGCTATATATAGAAACCTGGTTTTTTTTTTTTTTTTTTTTGGTAATGACGTACTGTGATAATTCTTAACCCTAATTCTCTCTCTATGGCGATTTCAGCAACCCTAACTCATTTCGCTGCCTAGATCATTCCTGTTGCTTTTCCATTCATTGATTAACGGTTTTATCTGTTTCAAATCGATTGTTCTTATCTTGTCGCTGTTCAGTGTGAGTAAGGTAGGCTTGGGATTCTATCCCTCCCTATTTTTGCTGTGATCAGTGGACAAACCGGGGGTAGGATACATTCTGGTGAGATCGGGATAACATCCTTAATTAATTCGACGTTAAGCTTAGGTTTTTTTTCTAGTGCGGCGCGTTTAGGGTTTGTAGTTCTAGTCATAGTAGGGTTTCGTTTTATCTGATTATGGACGTATTGATTATCTTATTGTTATGGAAGTGAATTAATTTCGTGTGGCGGTTCATGTCTAAACCCTAATTAGGGTTTGGGCTGTTATTTGGTGTCTTTGGTTTTTATTTAGTTTAGAGAGATGGTTCCTACTAATCAGGATAAACATGGGGTATCGGCTGGAGGATCAAAACTACTACAATCTATTATGGGTGCTAGGAAACCAATGCGTGGGGTGTCTGCTGGTGCGGCTAATCATGCAAACCCTAATTCGAAATTAGGGTTTCAGGAAGTTGCGTCGAAGGCAGTTTCTGCTAGTACGGAGGATGTCTGTGAGGACGTAGCTGGGGGTAAGAAGGATCACAATGTGTCGTTTGCTAATGTTGTCCAACAACAGCAAAACAAGCAGGTGGTTAAAATTTCAAAAATGCAAAACACAGAGACGGTTATGGGTGCTAAAGTGACACTTCCTCTGGAATCTGTGGAGGAGATTAGCTCGCGTTATGACAATACGTTGTATGGTTATTTTATTGGTAAACGGTTGGCGTTTCCCTTGGTTGAAAATTATGTTAAGAATACATGGGCTAAGTTTGGATTGAAGAGGGTTCGTCTTCATGCTGATTTCTTTCTCTTTCAATTCGAGTCACGAGCAGGCATGGAAAAGGTTTTGGAGAATGGGCCTTGGCTTATTAGGCTGGTTCCTTTAATTCTTAATGTTTGGTCATATGATGCTGATATTCGCAAAGAGGAGGTGAAAAAGGTTCCAGTTTGGGTTAAGTTACATCACGTACCAATTGTTGCATATTCAGAGGTTGGACTTAGCTTAATTACCTCACAGCTGGGGACGCCTATAATGTTGGATACATACACTAGTAATATGTGTCTAAATTCTTGGGGTCGGAGTACTTATGCTAGAGCTTTAATAGAGGTGTCTGCTGATGAGGAGTTGTTGGACTCTTTTGCGGTTGCTGTTCCATTAGGAAGAGATAAGGGGCATGCTCTTGCGACTATTGAAGTGGAGTACGAATGGAAGCCACCAAGGTGTTCTACATGTTGTGTTTTTGATCATACTGATGACGCATGTCCTAAAGTGCCAAAACCTACTTTTGAGGAGAGTGATAATATTGCTGATGGATTTACGGAGGTTAAAAAGCGAAAGGACAAGAAAAAACCGCAAGCTAGGGGGAGGCAGATTGATGGTATCATATTAGGCAAACCACAACCTAATTTTCATTTTAAGCGTAAAGACAAAGGGAAAGTGGTAAATAATGTTGATCATTCGAATGGTAACTTGGGGCAGAGCATCCCTAGTAGCAGCAATGATAGCTATAGGGTCACAAAGAAGGCCACATCGACTACACCCTCAATTGCTACTAAAAATTCGTTTAGTGCTTTGAATTTAGATGAGGAGGATGCATGGGATAAATCGCAGCCACCTAAAGCTCTCAATATTATTAATGAAAGTGATGATGACGAGATTGATGAGCATATAATAATCAATGAGGGACTTAACCCGGGGGCAAGCACTCCCTGTGACGATAGTTCCCAATGATTAATGTTGCATCTTGGAATATACGGGGTATGAATTTCTCCCTAAAACAAAATGAGATTCGGCAGGTGATCAGTGAGAATAAGTTGTCAGTTTGTGCAATTCTGGAATCACATGTAGCAGCTTCGAATCTAGACCGCCTATGTAAGTATGTTTTCCGTCATTGGGATTGGGTTTCTAATGTGGCTCAGTGTACTAAAGGTACTAGAATTATCGTGGGATGGAATTGCAATGATGTTGATGTTGCGGTTATTCATCAAGATTCTCAAGTTGTGCATACAAGAATTTGGATCAAAGCGGACTGTAAAGAGTTTTTCTGCTCCTTCGTGTATGCTCATAACAATTACATTGTGCGTCGCTCCTTGTGGAATAGTCTTGGTTTACATAAGTGCTATGTTCGCAATAGGGCCTGGTGTCTTCTTGGGGATTTTAATGCATCGCTTTTTGCGGCGGATTCTACTGCTAGTAGTTCGGGTATGGATATTCCTATGCGTGATTTCAATGAATGTGTGGCTAACATTGAGGTCATGGATATTTCGCAAACAGGGCTGCAATATACGTGGACTCAAAAACCACAAGGAAGGGATGGGATTCTTAAAAAGCTTGACCGTGTTATGGTCAATCTTAAGTTTAATGAGTGTTTCATTGGTGCTCATGCTGTTTTTAAGCCATATCGAATTTCAGACCACTCTCCTGCTGTCTTAACTTTGCCTACGCACAGCAAAGAAAAGCCAAGACCGTTTAAGTTCTTTAATGTTGTCATTCATAATGAAAATTTCAGAGAGATTGTCCAAACGAGATGGAATCGGCAGGTTTCGGGTTTTCATATGTTCCAGGTGGTTAAAAAGCTTAGGGGTCTTAAAAAACCTATACGCAAGCTCCTTAGTGACAAGGGTAATCTACATGTTAATGTTCAGTTACTGCGTGATAAGTTGGATAGGGTTCAGACAGCCTTGGATGGTGATCCTAGCAACCTTAGCCTTCGGTTAGAGGAGGCTGCTGTTGTAGGTGAGTTTAATGAGGCTTTGCTGATTGAGGAGAGGTTCCTTCAACAAAAAGCGAAGGTTGATTGGTTGAAAGAGGGCGATAGTAATTCGGCTTATTTTCATAAAATAGTTAGAAGTCGCATGAGCAGGAATAGAATTGATGCAGTGATGGATAATACAGGTACTGTTCATCAGAATGAGGCTGTGGCGACTGCTTTCATTAACCATTATGAAAATTTTCTTGGTCAACCTGGTGTGACGAATGATTTTGACAGCTTAGACTTGTTTTCGACATGTTTATCGTCCACTGATGCAGATTTCATGGTGCGGCCTATTTGTATTCAGGAGGTCAAAACTGTCATGTTCTCTATGGGAAACGATAAGTCTCCTGGGCCTGATGGTTTCACGGCTGCGTTTTTCAAAAGTTCATGGGATATTGTGGGTTCGGATATTACCTTAGCTATTCAGGAGTTCTTTAGGAATGGGAAGCTTCTTCGTGAATTGAATCACACTATCATAGCTCTCATCCCAAAGGTTCAGACCCCTACGTGTATTAATGACTACAGGCCCATATCATGCTGAAATGTCCTTTTTAAGTGTATTAGTAAGGTGATTGCGAATCGTATTAAAGATAGTCTTAATAAGTTGGTTAATCCTAACCAATCAGCGTTTGTTCCAGGACGATCTATCTCGGATAATATATTACTTACTCAGGAGATTATGCATCAGTACCATCTTGATCATGGTGCTTCTCGATGTGCTTTTAAGGTGGATATCCAGAAAGCTTATGATACGGTGGATTGGGGTTTCTTGAGGAAGAGCTTGGAGTGTTTTGGTTTCCATAATCGCATGATCTCTTGGATTATGGAATGTGTCACGACTACTTCCTTCTCTATTAGCATAAATGGAGTGCTTCATGGTCATTTTCAGGGGAGACGGGGACTTCGTCAAGGTGACCCATTATCTCCTTACTTGTTTACTTTAGTTATGGAGGTTCTCACTCTTATGCTTCACCGGAGGGCTAGTGGGTCTCATCGATTTACTTATCATCGCTTTTGTTCCAAATTAGAATTGATCAATCTTTGTTTTGCGGATGATCTTTTTTTATTTGCTCATGGTGATGTTGATTCGGTTGTGGTCATTAGAGATGCTTTAGAAGAATTTCAAAATGCTTCGGGTCTTGTTCCAAGTATGCCGAAAAGTACTGCGTATTTCTGCAATGTTCTAAACCACACCAAAATGTCCATTCTTCAGGTTCTTCCGTTTGAAGAAGGGAAACTTCCTGTTCGATATCTTGGTGTCCCGTTGGTGTCATCTAGGTTGGTTTTCCGAGATTGTAAGGTTTTGATTGATCGTGTTAAGGATCGTGTTAATGACTGGAAAAACAAGTCTCTTTCGGTCGCTGGTAGACTCCAATTAATAGAGTCTGTTTTGAGCTCGATGCACATTTATTGGGCGTCGGCCTTTATTCTTCCTTCTAGAGTGCTGCTAGATATTGAGCAAGTTATGCGTGGGTTTTTGTGGTGCCCTGGTTTATCTAACAAAGGTAAGTCTAAAGTGGCGTGGGAAGTGGTTTGTCTACCGAAAAAAGAAGGAGGGCTTGGCATTAGGAGGCTGGATATATTTAACAAGGCCCTTATGATTACTCAGTTATGGAAGCTTCTATCTCTTAAGGAATCGTTGTGGGTCAAATGGATTTATGCCTACAAGATTAAAGATAGGAACTTTTGGGATATTCCTTATAAAGGTCCTATGTCATGGGGCTGGAGGAAAATACTCCAACTCCGTCCTCAGATTCGTAGATTTATTTGGTATTCGTTGGGGGATGGAACGCAGGCGTCGCTTTGGTTTGATACCTGGAATTCGGTATGTCCTCTTGCTGATTTAGTCTCATCACGTGACATATTCAGGGCTGGTTTGAATTTATCTTCAAAGGTTCGTGATATTGTGTCATCGGGTGCATGGCAATGGCCGAATGGTTGGTTGCTGAAGTACCCCCAACTTGCTGAAATTGACGATCCTATTTCGAGTGATACTGTGGGTGATTCTCTGGTTTGGCGTGAGCAGGATGGTACTACTAACCCGTTCTCGGTTCGAACAGTCTGGAATAGCATTCGTCCTAGAGGGGATCTTGTTTCCTGGTACCATGCGGTATGGTTTCAGAACTGCATTCCTCGACATTCTATTAACATGTGGCTTATTATTAAACAGCGTTTGAAGACTCAAGACCGGCTTAGCTCGTGGGACGTTGCTGCTGGTCTTCCGCTTATTTGCTCGTTGTGTGAGTCCTGCCGTGATTCGCATGAACATTTATTTTTCGAATGCTCCTATTCGATGCAGGTATGGGATCATGTTAAACGATTGGCTAGGCTTGAATCTACAGGTCCGTCTTTGGCATCTATATTGCTTCATATTGGTCCTTTTATGCATCGGAGATCAGCTCGTAGTACAATTGGGAAACTTGTAGTCGCGTCTTGTGCTTATTACATTTGGCAGGAAAGGAATAGAAGAATGTTTACAGGAACTAAGCGAACAGCTATGGAGCTCATTCAGTGCATTGTATCCAATGTTCGCCTTAAGCTACTTTCTTGTCGATTTAAAAGATCTACAGATGGATGTGCGTTTGTTAGGCTTTGGGAGCTGCCTGAAGCGAATCTTCTTAGGTCATAATGTTTTGGTGTTTATGTACTATTAGATGGTACTTTCCTGTTGGTACCATAGGGTATGTAATTGTTTGGTAGGTATTCATATGGTCTGTCATATGAGTATTGGTTGTTCAAGTTTTGGCTTGAGGTTAATGTGACTTTCAGTCGCATTCCAATGTACTTAAACTGATTTTTTGGTATAATATATTTTACCGGGGAGGGAATCCCTTTTACCAAAAAAATAGAAACCTGGTATTTTTGGAAAGTTACTATATACAGAAACCTGTTCTTTTTAGAAAGTTACTCATTATGGAAACATCAAGTATAATAACACATGAAACATGAAATACGTTAATCAAGAACACATGAAACACTAAGAAATACATGATAAAACATGAAACAGTAAAACAAGTCAAGAACATGTAAAACAAGTCAAGAACAAGTAAAACAAGTCAAGAACAAGTAAAGTAAACTAAGAATCAGTAAGTTATACAAGAATATACAACTCATTCACGTCCTTTATTATGTAGCACTCGTAAAGTCGGAGTAGTTACTTTCTGCCTTTCATCTTCATTCGTTACTGGACATAAGGTACGGATATTCCGTCCTTCAGTAAGGATGTGACACCCCCATTTTTACCTTATAGCAGCGGAAGCTAATTTGGGGTATTACTATCAAAGTACCATAGTCACAATAATAGGAAATGCTCAAAAACATTTTATAAATATTTACGTTATCATTCATTTATTATTCAAAGTTTAATTAAAACAATTGTACATAAATGTACTTCATAGGTTTCCCCAAAGATCTTGTTTTATTGATAGAATGATAACTTTATTCAAGACACCACCATCCGCAGCCCGCCAGTCCTCATGCACCTGAAATATATGCTTAAAAGTCAACACAAAGGTTGAGTGAAATTATAGGTTTTAAACAATCATTTGAATACAAGTATGACTCCAGGGCTACAGTGTTATACACCCAAGTTTCAAATTCATTGATTCTTATTGCACTAGCTCATGACCCCGGGACTAGACATTATCAGAAAAACCAACAAATTGCCCTTAAGCAGGATGTTTGCCGGAATATCCTGTTTGCAAAATAAAGCATATCTGTTTAGCCTAGGTAGCAAGTGCGACTTGCCCAGATAGGAGATGTCAGTCTCCAATAGTACTATTCACAATATTAGCGCTCATTAAATAATTAGCGGTCCACGATTAAAAAGAGACTTAATGGCAATAAGTAAACTTAGTGTCAATAATCATATGGGCAGCATACAAAAACACTTGTATTCTAGTTTTAGCATATATCCCCTTCACGGGTTTCCAAATCATTTATAAACTTTCAAAAGTGAGGCTATAAACTCACCTTAGCCTATAGAGTCTTGAATTATGCAGCTATGGCCAATCACAATCTCCTCATAATATTTGAGTTGACATACAATATGTACATATATCAAGTCATAATCTCTAAGTTCAAGCTTTTCATATAGTATTTTGTATACATATTCTTTGATTCAATTATTTTGGAGTAATATTATCATTGTTCGGACCATTATACTTAGAAGTCATTCTATAAACGTTTGAGGAGCGAGGGCACTTTAAATCGTAAACCCAACCACTCTGTCAGAACGTAATATTGAGATGGAATATCTTGTACAAAGTTACCTACTAACACGACACTTAGTATATTATTTCATTTTATGTCTTTAGTTTCAATATTGGCAAAAATAGTCCTTATAGTTATTTTTTGGCATAATTACATTTTTAACACTTTAAGTATACATAGGTTCATCTTGGCGGCATAGGTTCATCTTGGCGGCTGACTTTAATTGGTGGGTCCGGTCTTAGTTGGCGGCTGACATTAAATTTAAGAAATTAAGTGGTGCAATTTTTTGTGCAACTGTCCTTTTCACGTGGGTACTTGGTGCGCATTCACGGCTGACAGCCAATTTAGTTAGGGTTTTGGTTTAGGGCTGCGCATTAAACCATCCTCTTGGATTTAATTGGTATTGCAAGTTTGGTCGGCTGTTTGTTTTTTAATAAATTATTACGAGAGTGTTGGTTTATTAGTTGGTGGTTCGTTTGATCGATTTGTTGAAGCTATGGTGGATTCGAGTAATGAAAGTGATAAGTCATTATTTACAGGTTGGATGGATGCGGGTAGGGTGTCTACTCTTGAGGTTTTAGTAACGTTAGAGGAGATATCTAATTTGTTTTCTATTCCTTTGAATACTGTGCGTGACATTGAAGTGTTTGCAAATGGTGTGAAGGCAAACAAATTTCCTAAATGGTATACTTTACCTAAGGAGACCACTATGCTTTATTATAAAGCTTTGTGTGAACGCCATAAGAATTTAACTAGCAGCAGTTCTTCACTCAGTTCAGGTGGTTCGAGTGTGCACTCTGCACAAATGGCTAAGGATACAGACCTTGAAGCTAAGGCTGCTACCATTAATGGTATGCAATTGTGTAATCTACATGCGGTTTTGAAATTATTTGGTGTAACGATTCGCACGTTTGCTGACGCGAGTGAATTTATGCATGAATTAAGAATGAAGAAACATCCGTTGTGGGAATTGATCTCACCTGATCGTGCTAAAGAAATTCTGATGTTACTTTGCAGATTTAAAGGTGATATGGTTACGTCTACTAATGGAGGTATTAATGTAGTCTCTTCTTCGTTTAATGAAAATGTCTATGAAGGGGTTAATATCACTATTCCTAGGAAGGTTGTTGAAACAGTAAATGCCCGCTACCATAACACTTTATATGGTTACTTTCTTGGTAAAAGGATTGCATTCCCTGTGGTTGAGTATTTTGCTAAGAATAACTGGGCAAAACATGGTCTTAAGCGTATCATGATGAATGAGAAAGGTTTCTTCTTTTTTCAATTTGGATCTAGTGAGGGTCTTAATGCGGTTCTGGAAGGTGGTCCGTGGATGGTTCGTAATTCACCAATTTTTCTTAAGAAATGGACTATGAAAACGAATCTTCTAAAGGAGGAACTAACTCGTATTCCGGTATGGGTTAAGTTTCATGATGTCCCGCTACAGGTATTTGAAGAGGAAGGTATTAGTTTAATTGCTTCGTTTCTTGGTAAGCTTATTACGATGGATAATTATACTGATAATATGTGCAAAGAGTCTTGGGGTCGTTGTAGTTTTGCTCGTTGTCTTATTGAGATGAATGCTGATTCGGAGTTTATAGATAACGTTACTATTGGTGTCCCTGATCTTGAAGGCTCGGGTTGTACTAAGGAGTTAATTCGAGTTGAATACGAATGGAAACCGCCTAGATGTCATACTTGTAATATTTTTGGTCATTCTGTTGATTCTTGTCCGAAAATTGTTAAACCTATAACGGTTGAAAAAGTGACACCTCAGGTTGATAATGATGGGTTCCAACAAGTGCAAAGCAAGAGGAAGAAGTACAAAGGTAATTTAGGGAATCAAGTTCCGAGAGGTGTTCCATTGAGCAAGGGTTTCCAAGCAGGTAAGACGGTTGTTTTTCGCCCAAAAACTCACTTGGATACTACAAGTACGAGTGCTGATAATAGTAGTAAGTTGAATACTAAATCTGGTCAGTTACAGCAGTCTAGCAATCTTAATGGTCCGAACAAGGCTAAAGCTCAAATGAGCAGTGTTTCTACATCTAATAAATTTTCATCTTTGTCCATGCCTGGTATTGACGAAGGGGCTCAAGTAAGCGAGGAAGATAATGAGGAGGAGGAGGGAGTCGAGGTCGTCTTTGATGAATCGGTGAATCTTCTCAATACTCATATTGGGGCAAGCACTCTTACTGGCTGATCGCATGTTGATATTTTATTATTTTCCTCGTAACTTTATGTTATCGTCTTGGTTTTTGTCTAGTTTATATTTTCCAGTATTCTAGACTAGTTAATGTTTATGGCCTGTCGTAAACATTTTGTTTAACAAGCTGCCTGTAGCTTGCGGTTAATGTGGTATTTCAGCCACATTCCTTGTACTTCAACGCTTTTTTTTGGTTCTATTTACCGGGGTCATTGCTACCCTTTTACCAAAAAAAAACACTTTAAGTATACAGTTTAATTAATTGCAATTTAATCCCTCAATATTTAACCTTAGGGTCTCAAACTTTCCAAAATTTATTCTTATAGCTTTAAATTTCATAAAATAACTCTTTTGGCCCAAAATGTAAGATAGTTTCAAAAATGACAGTTTTGGTCCTTATACTTATAAAAATCATATAACTTCTTCAAAAATGTACCAAATGATTGAGGATTTTAAAAAAAAGTTTCAAAACACACTTATAATCATAATAAAAACATTTTGCCAGAATTATAGCTCTTGAAATGGATTTTAAGTCATTATTTCATGTAAAATACAAAACTAGGGTTTTAAGACATCTTTAGCTTATACCTACATTTAAATTGATGAAATGACTTAAATATTTTTGGATTATCTTTATAACATGATTTTGGCATTATAACAAGTCTTAGAATTCATTATAACAAGATCAAAGCTTGTTTAACATAGAAATAACCTAGGTAGCTCCAAAGTGGCTCCTTATGGCTTCCTATGAACACAACTTGCTATCAAAGCTTCGAAAGCTTCAATGGCTTCCTTATATACCTGGTTTTTGGTCTTGTGGTATGTCCTAAGACGTTTATAGAAGTGAATATGAAGATAGGGTAGGAGGTTTAAGGAAAACGAGGTGCAAGTCTTCATGTTGTGTATTCGGCTCTATTTATAGCAATGGCAACATTTAGGCTCCAAGTTAAGCTCTAAAACATGTAAAATACATAAGGTAATGACTAAGGATATCTAGTGAATCCCTACACAAGTTTTTAGCCCCTAGCTTCATTCCAATCTTCACTTGTGGTTAATAATGAGTTACAGCTAGATTAGGATGAGAATGGTGATGTGTAGCACCCTATTAGGTGATGCACCTACTTGTCACCACTTCTAAAATATCCTACAACATGTCAATATCGTGTTTTTACACTTGGAATAGGAGGGAAAGTGTTTGAAATGAGTTTTGGAGGGAAATAACAAAATTGGGTCTAATTTCTAGGGCTTGTAACTTATGGTTTATAATTTTGGTGATTAGGGAATTAGGAAAGTGATTAGCAAATTATTCAGGTTTAATTAGGGTTTATAAATTCTATTTAAGATATTTAGGTCCTTGGTTTGAAGTTTAATAAAGGTTTGATGTGAAAATAGGAAGTATACTTATGTACATTAGGGTTTTCTAAGGATCTAGGTTTAAATCTTAGTAAAAGTGATTATCCTCCTCTTAGATTCTAATGTAAACTTAATTTAGATCCTAGAAATTGTGTTTTAAGTGTCCAAAGATTTCTTACACTTAGTTTGATGGTTTAGTTTAGGTTAAACATGTCTAAAGAGTAAAAATACCTATTTTGACCTAATTTACAAGTCATGCATTGAAATATTGTAACTTGTGCATAAGATACTCGTACATTGTTTTAATATATTATTATAACCTTAATGATGTCCTATTAGTAATTGTAGACTTTTCCTAAAAGAATAGGTAATGATTCCATGTAGATTTCTTAATATAAGAGTTTCAATATCATTTAGCCTAATAACTTTCTATCTTGGGTAATTAGGGTTTATATCTTTATGTACACTCATTATAAGTCTTATATGATATGTTTATAACTTCAAAGGGGTTGTCTTCCACTATAACCATTGCTCGAATTTATAGCATAAACTTTAGAGACATCATTTCTTTTGTTCTGCTGTTGACGATTATTGCCTTGATTATAGTTGCGATAATTATTCTTCTAGAAATTACGATTAACAGGAAAGTTCTTCCTATCATCAAACTTCCTCTTATTATTAACTTCCACTTATACAGGAGTATACCTTATCACTTGATCTATTAACCTTTGAGTAATGATGATAACTTCCTCTAAAGTTTGGGGTTTAGAGGCGGTAACATTCCCTTCGATACTTATAGGCAATCCTCCAATAAAAGCTTCCATCAACTTTTCAGTATTAGGCACCATATTAGGACATAATAATGCCAATTCCTGAAATCTTCGAATGTAAACTTTAAGATTATTCTCCTTTACTGCTAAATTATAGAACTCTTCCTTCATTTTCTTAATCTCACTGCGAGGACAATACTTCTTAATTAGCAGATTATTGAATTCACTCCAAGGAGTCTGTTAAGCTTGTTCTATCCCAATGGGTTGTGCATAAGCATTCCACCAAGACAAAGCTTCTTCTATCAGCGTACCCGTAGAAAATTTCACTTTACAATCTTCAGAACAGTCACTGCGAACAAATAATGATTCAGTTCTCTCGAACCAGAGAATAAGTCCAGCAGCTCCTTCGGATCCTTTATAGTTAAAAGGGTGACAGTTCATGAAATCTTTGTAAGTACATCTCTTCTCCACCGGAACTTCTCTCCTAGCAGCATTTCCATTACTTGTACTAGCTATATTGGCGGCTTGTGCTTGCAAAGCTGTAGTCACACTCTCAACAACCATTTGCCTTATTTCCTCAGGTGTCATATTTACTGTCGCAGATGTTGATGCTCTCGTATGAGCCATCCTACCAACACTGTAACACCCCATTTTGATAAACAGAATGTCACGCGTGATTATGGCGTGTCATCAAAGCATACAAGGATAAATGTATAAAACATCACATGACCATAAAGGAAATACCAGAATCAAACATCGGTACCCCAAAAGTAGAACTCCTCACGCACAAACATAAGTACTATAAATGAAAAGGACTAAACAATGTCCATGGAAATGAGTATCAAAGTATAATGAAATGCATAAAGTAATGAAGGCTAGGAAGCTTACAATCTATATGCACGTACGCTTAAAGTCTACGAGCGTCCTGAGTACCTGCCATTTTAGGAACATAAAAGGAAAATGGCTGAGCATAACGCTCAGTGCACGGATATACAAATAAAGCATGAATAACATAAGCAATGTAAGCATAGAGTAGCAGAAAAGACTAAGTCCTGGATAACCTGGTATATCTTAGTAAAACTGGTTTTATAGTTTGAAAAGCCTTATGTTTATCTTATAAAACTGTTTAACATGTTTACCATTAGCCAATATAGGTAATGAAATATCAACGTGCATGAATACTTGGAGGGGTGACCTCGTCATGCAAATTAGAGGGGCTGCCTCTAATTTAATATACTGGTTTGGGTAGGAGGGATCAGCTCCTTGTGAAGGATGCAAGGCACACACCACATTCACCTGAATAATATGCTGAAAACATGCAAACTAGGATGCACACATACGCCCCACATGATAATAATAATATTATGGCCAAAAGCTGAAGGGACGCCACGAGCTATCACTCCAACGTGGTGGAGTCATAACACTGGTGCCTCTAGTGTTATGGTTATGGTACCTCCATAACTAGGTGAAACTGGTCATGCATGTATATGGCTTTAGGTATCTAATTAAACATAAGCAATTCAGAACATATAAAACATATACTGGGGAAAACAGTTGGCTGCATACGAGAAACCCTAATAAGGAAGAATGTCCATACTGAAAGGACGGAGAATCCGTACCTTGTGTCCAGTGAACGAAGAAGACGAACGAAAGAGAGTCCTACTTTGGTATCACTAATGCTACATAAATAATATACGTGTATAAGTATCTGATTACTGAGTACGTAGCTGGTTTTATATCATGTCTTAGCTTGTTTTATATGTTCATGTCATGTTTTACTGATTTAAGCTTTATACTGTGTTTGCCATGTATTCTGTCTATTTTGTTTAAGTATTTCTTGTATTTCTTGTATTATTATGCTTGTAGTATAATAATAAGTAACTTTCTAAAAATAGCAGGTTTCCTAAAATAGAAAGTTTCCAAAAATAGAAAGTTTCCAAAATTATAAAGTTTCTAAAAATAGGTTTACAACTTAAAATAGATAAGTTTCTAAAAATAGAAAGTTTCCATAAATAGATTAGCTGCCTTAATTAAATAGGTTTCTAAAAATAGAAAGTTTCCATAAATAGAATAAGCTGGATTATTAGGCTAATAATATAAGCTTAAGTGTTTACTAATTAATTCTCTAAGTCATGTGATTAAATAGTATAGTTTATTAATTATTTCATGTAAATTAGAAAAACTATAGGTTAAAGTATTTAATTAAATATAACATGATTTAATTAAATAAAAGTAAAAATACTTAGGTTAAACATGTATTAATTTATATATTAATATAATCTAAGTCGTGGAAAATTAATTAATTACAAGTCGTGATTTTAATAATAAATTAATTATATAGTCTAAATAAAACGATAATTACTTACGTTAAAATCCATGTATTATTAATAATATTAATAACCTAAGTCATGTATAAATTAAATTAATCATGTACATGTTTTAATTAATTTAATTTAATCTTGAAAAAATAATTATCCTTGTAAAATAATTAACTTGCAAAAACAATCCATGAACTGAACCCGTGCTTTTAATCTAAACATGTCGTGACCCGGACCGGTTTGACCCATGAACCGGCCAAACAAACGCACCCTTAACAGTGGCAAACCGGCTTGGCCGGTTGCCACTGCTTGCTTATAAGGTGCCACCGGCTGTGCCGGTGGTTCCCTTGGTCTTGGCTAGCCGCTGACAAGCGGCGGTTCCCCTGCTTTCCTTAATTAGCCACCGGCTTAAGCCGGTGGTGGTCCTTGTTTCTGTCGTGACCCAACCGAACACCAAACATATCCCGGACAAGGTCGGGGGTTCCCTTGCTCTTGCGGCCGAGACACACAACATACACCGAGACCTTGAGGTCTCGGTTGGTGTGAAACAAAAGCAAGCCGAGACCCCCCCCCCCCCTTGGTCTCGGTACCATGCGTCGACCAAAACAAACACCCCTTAAACCCTAATTAATTTACCCCCATGATTTGTTAACATGTATTTTTCTTGTTTTTTTATAAACCATGATTTCATGTGTTCTTGATTAAATAAAAACATAAAGAAAAAGAGTTTTAAGGATTTACCGATTACGTGAAACAAGGAGAACGATAACACTAACACACTTGCAAGAAATCAATCACCAAAAATCAACAAACACCCCCTTTTTGGTGTTCTATACCCGGCGGCCAAGAGAGAGAGCTTGACGGTTAGGCTGTGAACCTCTCTTGTTTTGGTCTCTCCCGTTACCATGATTCCAGGTAGAAGATTTTCTAATGTGTCAGAATTAAGAATTATAGCATGTAATCATAAGACATATGAGTAAGTATAAGGACCTGCTATTGTTGGAGTGTCCAGCATTGTTACGGTAATTATCATTACCCCCACGCCTATCTGTAGCAGAACGGTCGTGAGTCTGAGCGTTTCCCTTGGGCTGATTAGGCTGATGCTGAATAGCCGGGTGAGACCGGTCCTCAGTCTTCTGCCTAGAAGATACAGTTTAAAAGAGATGAAATATTGACATGTACTAAAATAATACGTATTGGTCACCGATGAATATGAATGTTTACCTATTATCGGGTCTCTCTACTTCCCCGAACTCATCTCTTTCCTGCAGCATCTCCAGCCTACGTGCTGCATCGACCACTTGTACCACCGTGTTGAACGTGGCACACACCAAGTTGTTTACGACCGATGTACGAAGAGCCCACCTGAAGTGGTGTGCTTGCTCTTCTGGAGTACCCGCTGCTGCACCAAGAAAACCAGCCAAGCGAAGAAAGCGCTGCATGAACTCGTTGCTATTCTCCCTAGCTCTCTGTCGGATTCCATGGTACTCTCTCTTTAGCTTGTCTTGCTCAGCCTTAGGAAAGAACTATCCCATCACCAAATCCCTGAACTGAGCCCAAGTCAAACTAGCCACCCAATTATCACCTCCCTCAGACTGCTTCAGTGCCATCCACCATGATAGCACATCACATTCGAACCTGTAGCAGGCTAACCTCGACTTGAAGACAGGGTCACAGCCCATTGCATCGAAGATCTTCTTAATGTGAGCCAACCAGCTTTCAGCTTCATTGGGGCTATCTGTTCTCTCGAAAGCTCGAGGGCGTAGCTTATTGAATCTCTCCAGCCATGTGACCAATGTTGCTGGAGAAGGAGGAGGAGGTACTGGGTGTTGATGCTGGTTGTTGGCAGCCTGCACCTCAGACCTGATTTCGTTCCTCAGCTGAGGAAGCATAGCTTGCATTGCAGCTTGGATTGCTGCATTGAGTTGTTCCAGCTCGCGTGTGAGAACCATCTGATAGTATAACCTAAAATACATGATTAAACTGATTAAAACATAAACTATATACATGCAAAAAAAATTATACCAATAAATCATGAGAAAAATTTTATGCAAGAAAATTTATACATGAATGCATGATGCAGTTTTATGAAAACTTTTGTATGCGCGAGAGTGAACGCCTATGGTCAGTTCACTCAAAACAAAAGACATGGCGAGGGGACGCCAATGGGTCGGTCCCAAATTTAAAAGTTTCGATAAAACACATGCGACTAAATAGGGCCAGTCCTGTACCAACCATTACTTAGTAATAAACCTGCGACAATGACATATATATGTATGCATGAAAATGATGAATGCATGAAAACCGACTGTCAGTTCTAGGAAGACCATAGTGACTACCCACTAATCACAGGTCGTGTTTTGAGAGCCTACAGGTCGAAGCCTTGTCTCTGATACCATAATTGTAACACCCTATTTTGATAAATGGAATGTCACGCGTGCTTATGGTGTGTCATCAAAGCATACAAGGATAAATGTATAAAACATCACATGACCATAAAGGAAATACCGGAATCAAATATCGGTACTCCAAAAGTAGAACTCCTCACACACAAACATAAGTACTGTAAATGAAAAGGCCTAAACAATGTCCATGGAAATGAGTATCAATGTATAATGAAATGCATAAAGTAATGAAGGTTGGGAAGCTTCCAATCCATATGCACGTACGCTTAAAGTCTACAAGCGTCCCTGAGTACCTACCGTTTTAGGAACATGAAAGGAAAACGACTGAGCATAACGCTCAGTGCATGGATATACAAATAAAGCATGAATAACATAAGCAATGTAAGCATAGAGCAGCGGAAAAGACTAAGTCTTGGATAACCTGGTATATCTTAGTAAAACTGGTTTTGTAGTTTGAAAATCCTTATGTTTATCTTATAAAACTGTTTAACATGTTTACCATTAGCCAATATAGGTCATGAAATATCAACGTACATAAATACTTGGAGGGTGACCTCGTCATGCAAATTAGAGGGCCTGCCTCTAATTTAATATACTGGTTTGGGTAGGAGGGATCAACTCCTTGTGAAGATGCAAGGCACACACCAAATTCACCTGAATAATCTACTGAAAACATGTAAACTAAGATGCACCCATACGCCCCACATGATAATAATAATAATATGGCCAAAAGCTGAAGGGACGCCACGAGCTATCACTCCGTCGTGGTGGAGTCATAACACTGGTGCCTCTAGTGTTATGGTTATGGTACCTCCATAACTAGGTGAAACTAGTCATGCATGTATATGGCTTTAGGTATCTAATTAAACATAAGCAATTCAGAACATATAATACATATACTAGGGAAAACAGTTGGCTGCATAAGAGAAATCCTAACAAGGAAGAATGTCCATACTGAAAGGACGGAGAATCCGTACCTTGTGTCCAGTGAACGAAGAAGACGAACGGAAGAGAGTCCTACTTCGGTATCACTAATGCTACATAAATAATATACGTGTATAAGTATATGATTACTGAGTACGTAGTTGGTTTTATATCATGTCTTAGCTTGTTTTATATGTTCATGTCATGTTTTACTGATTTAAGCTTTATACTGTGTTTGCCATGTATTCTATCTATTCTGTTTAAGTATTTCTTGTATTTCTTTTATTATTATGCTTGTAGTATAATAATAAGTAACTTTCTAAAAATAGCATGTTTCCTAAAATAGAAAGTTTTCAAAAATAAAAAGTTTCTAAAAATAGGTTTACTGGTTAAAATAGATAAGTTTCTAAAAATATAAAGTTTCCATAAATAGATTAGCTTCCTTAAATAAATAGGTTTCTAAAAATAGAAAGTTTCCATAAATAGAATAAGCTGGATTATTAAGCTAATAATATAAGTTTAAGTGTTTACTGATTAATACTCTAAGTCATGTGATTAAATAGTATAGTTTATTAATTATTTCATGTAAATTAGATAAACTATAGGTTAAAGTATTTAATTAAATATAACAAGATTTAATTAAATAAAAGTAAAAATACTTAGGTTAAACATGTATTAATTTATATATTAATATAACCTAAGTCGTGGGAAATTAATTAATTATAAGTCATGATTTTAATGATTAATTAATTATATAGTCTAAATAAAACGATAATTACTTAGCTTAAAACCCATGTATTAATAATAATATTAATAACCTAAGTCATGTATAAATTAAATCAATCATGTACATGTTTTAATTAATTTAATTTAAGCTTGTAAAAATAATTATCCTTGTAAAATAATTAACTTGCAAAAACAACCCATGAACCGAACCCGTGTTTTTAATCTAAACATGTCGTGAACCGGACCGGTTTGACCCATGAATCGGCCAACCAAACGCACCCTTAACAGTGGAAAACCGGCTTGGCCGGTTGCCACTGCTTGCGTATAAGGTGCCACCGGCTGAGCCGGTGGTTCCCTTGGTCTTGGCTAGCCACTGCCAAGCGGCGGTTCCCCCTGCTTTCCTTAATTAGCCATAGGCTTAAGCCGGTGGTGGTCCTTGTTTCTGCCGTGACCCAACCGAACACCAAACATACCCCCGACAAGGTCGGGGGTTCCCTTGCTCTTGTGGCCGAGACACACAACACACACCGAGACCTTGAGGTCTCGGTTGGTGTGAAACAAAAGCAAGCCGAGACCCCCCCCCTTGGTCTCGGTTTCATGCGTCGGCCAAAACAAACACCCCTTAAACCCTAATTAATTTACCCCATGATTTATTAACATGTATTTTTCTTGTTTTTTTATGAACCATGATTTCATGTGTTCTTGATTAAATAAAAACATAAAGAAAAATAGGTTTAAGGATTTACCGATTACGTGAAACAAGGAGAACGATAACACTAACACACTTGCAAGAAATCAATCACCAAAAATCAACCAACACCCCCTTTTTGGTGTTCTATACCCGGCGGCCAAGAGAGAGATAAAAAAGAGATTAGGGTTTTGTTTATTTTCTAATTTATGTAATTATGAAAATACCTTTTTCCCTTTTCCTTGTTTTAGTAAAAATTAAAATGGGCTTGGCCCTTTTTCCTTGTGTCTAGCCGCGGGAAAGGGGGTCCACATGGGGTAACCCAAATGTTTTTCCGTGTCAAATATTATACTTGTTCTCGTGTTCGTGTTTTACGTGATTTATTTAGTTATCGTTCGTGTCTTATTATATTTATTCATGATCGTAATAAATATACATAAATACGTAATACTAAGCTCGTGATTATTTAGTTCATGATTTCATGTTCGTATGTTCGTGATTATAATTATTATTGAAATAATTATCGTGTCTTAATACGTATTAAATACTTATCGTGTAATAACACGTACGTAATACTTGTAACTCTTGTTCGTGAATCGTAAACGTGCTATAAAAGGAAAGTTCTAATCATGTACGTACGATCATAAGGGTACTATTCATGGTAAAAGCATGCGGGTTTTACAACTCTTCCCCCTAAAAAGAATAATTCGTCCCCGAATTATAGATAATGTAACTGAAAAAGAAGAACATACCCGAATTCAAAATATGAAATGAGGGTAAGAAGACCGAATAGACTCCTCTGTTTCCCAAGTGGCTTCCCGCTCGGTATGATCCCTCCAAAGGATTTTGACGAATGGAATCGTCTTCCTTCTCATGACTCGTTCTTGTCTGTCAAGAACTCGTTCGGGTTCTTCTATGAAAGTGAGATCTTCACGAATCTGTTCCAGTGGATACTGAACCATATGAAGGGGATGATACTTGTACCCTCTGAGTAAGGACACATGGAAAACATCGTGAACATGAGACAGCTGCAGAGGTAACCCTAAACGGTAAGATACTTCACCGACTCGTTCAATGACATCAAACAGTCTGATGAATCGAGGACTGAGCTTCCCTTTGATTCGAAAACGTCTAACACCACGTGCCGATGAAACCTTAAGGAAAATGTGATCTCCTACGTTAAAATGTAAGTCCCTATGATGCTTGTCTACATAACTCTTCTAACGTGATCGTGCTTCTTGCAGTTTCTGCTTAGCTACTGCGACCTTCTCATTAGTCAACTTTATCATTTTTGGTCCTTCAAGTGTTCGCTCACCAACCTGATCCCAGCAGATTGGGGCGCGACACTTTTTGCCATACAACATCTCGAATGGAGCACACTTGATACTTGCGTGCCAGCTGTTGTTGTATGCAAACTCTACCAAACAGATGTAATCGTCCCAATCTCCCATCCATTCCAACGCACATGACCTCAACATGTCTTCCAATGTCTGAATTGTTCGCTCTGACTGCCCGTCTGTTTGAGGATGAAAAGCCGTGCTAAGCTTAAGTTTTGTACCCCAAGCTTTCTTCAGACTTCTCCAGAATCGCGAAGTGAACTAAGGATCTCTGTCTGAGACGATGCTGGATGGAGCACCATGTAATCTCATGATCTCCTTTTTGTAAGTACCGGCGAGTTTACTGACCGAATCTTCCTTGCGGATCGGTAAGAAATGAGCTGATTTGGTAAGTCGATCAACGATAACCCAAATTGCATCGTGCTTCTTCTTTGTCGGCGGAAGACCGGTAACAAAATCCATGGTGATTTTGTCCCACTTCCACTCTGGAATATCTAACGGTTGAAGAAGACCGCCAGATCGCTAATGCTCGATCTTAACCTGCTGGCAGGGAAGACATTTGGAGACGTAAGTCGCAACATCCTGTTTCATACCACTCCACCAAAAGTACTGCTTGATGTCATGGTACATCTTGGTCGAACCAGGATGAATAGAGAATGGGAGCTATGAGCCTCAGCTAACAATGCTTCCCGGAGTTCTTGATCATCAGGAACACAAAGTCTTGTGCCCAGCCATAAGATACCATCTGCGTCTACTCGAAATTCTGTCTGCTTCTCCAAATTCTGAATTATCGCCCAGATTTCACCATCATCTGTCTGAGCTTACTTGATCTAAGAGAGTAACTTGGGTTCCACTCTAAGATTAGCCCAGTAACCATGTTGTCCACATACCATGATCTCTATGTCTAGTCGCTCCAAATCTCTTATAATTTCCTCCTCAATTTTAATGTCGTTTATCATTCCGGACTTTCTGCTAAGTGCATATGCCACTATATTCGCCTTGTCGGGATGATACTGTAGATTAATGTCATAATCCTTCAACAGCTCTAACCATCTCCTCTGTCTCATGTTCAATTCACGTTGAGTGAAGATATACTTCAAGCTCTTTTGGTCTGTGAAAATGTCACATGATTCTCCATACAAGTAGTGCATCCATATCTTCAATGCAAACACGATTGCTGTAAGTTCCAAGTCATGCGTAGGGTAACTTTCCTCATATGGCTTAAGCTTCCGTGAAGCGTACGCGATCACTTTCCCATGTTGCATGAGAACACAACCAAGTTCCTTGATGCATCACTGTAGATCTGAAATCCACCTGTACCAGATGGGAGAGTAAGAATCGATGCAGATACTAACTTCTGCTTTAGGTCTTCAAAGCTCTTCTCTCTTTCTTCAGTCCAGACGAATTTCTCCCCTTTTCGCATCAGTTTGGTCAATGGTAGTGCTAAACGAGAAAAGTTCTACACGAACCTACGATAGTAACCAGCTAAGCCTAGGAAACTGTAGACTTCAGTCGCTGATCGGTCTTGGCCACTTGGTAACAGCCTCAACCTTTGCTGGATCCATTGTGATTCCTTCTGCTGATACAAATGTGGCCTAAGAATGCCACCTTGTCTAACCATAACTCACACTTGGAGAATTTAGCATATAGCTGCTTCTGGCGAATAATCTGTAGTGTTGTACGAAGATGGTCTTCGTGTTCCTCCTTGGACTTAGAGAATATCAGGATGTCATCAATGAAGATAATGACGAACTTGTCCAGAAATTCATGGAAGATACTGTTCACCAGATCCATGAACACTGCTGGAGCATTGGTAAGGCCGAATGGCATGACTACAAATTCGTAGTGGCCATAGCGTATACGGAAAGCAGTCTTGGCAATGTCCTGCTCCTTTACCCGTAGCTAATGATAGCCCGACCTTAGATCAATCTTGGAGAAATGTTTGGCCCCGTGGAGTTGGTCAAACAGATCGTCTATACGTGGCAATGGATACCTATTCCTGATGGTAATCTTGTTGAGCTCGCGATAGTCTATGCAAAGACGCATACTGCATTCGTTCTTCTTAACGAATGAGACCGGTGCAAGTGGTATGCCCAGAAGTTCTTCTGGAAATACGTCTGGAAATTCTGACACTATTGGCTGATTCTGAATTGATGGGGATTCAACATCCATGTCATGAACAGTAGCTAGATATCCCTCACAACCATGTGAAAGTAATGCGCGTGCTTGTAGGGTTGATATGATTTGTACAGACCTTCCGGGTACGAACCCGTTGTGAATGTACTCTGGTGCATTAACATCACCGAAGATGACTCGATATGAATGGCAGTCTATGGTAGCATGATGCTTGGATAGCCAATCCATGCCCAAAATCATGTCAAAATCATTCATGTCCAGCGGAAGTGCGTCAACAGGACGAATATTGTCATCAAACTCTAGGGGAAGGCTCTTGTACACATGGGTTATGCGTACAGAGTCTTTAAAAGGCGTGGAAATACTCAGTATGTTCTCTAGTGGCATGGGAGGTATCCTAACATTCTTGGCATAAGTAGTAGAAATGACCGAGTGAGTAGCACCTGTATCAAACAGAACACATGCAGCTTGACCATACATATACAAGATTCTAGTGATGGTACCTGTAGACTTGTTGGCCTGATCGCGAGATGTCGTGTAAACGCGTCCACTAATAGGAGGCGGCTTGGTATCAACATGTCCTGATGTGCCCTCCATCTCGCCCTTGCGGCAGTCTTTCATGCGATGGCCAGGAAGACCACACTTGTAGCATGTGTCGCTGTCGTGGCGACATGGCCCTGGGTGCATACGGTGGCAGGTAGTGCAAAGAGGATGAGTATATCCTCCAGCAGGTGTCCTGACTGGCTGTGAGCCTGATAAGAACAATATACATTTTTTTTTTGGGTAAAGGGGAATTGACCCCGGTAAAATATATTACGCCAAAAAACCATTAAGTACAAAAGATATAGGTGAATCCTATATCAAAGCCCATTACATAGGCAACTACCAAGCACAACTGCTAACAGCCAAACACCTACATAAAAGGACACTCCCTCTTATGACAACTATCAAACTACTTCCTACCACTATGCTGAAGAGAAAAGTCACGGAACTCCTTACGTTTTCCAGGCAAATCATTGATCTGGTCCGCATATTCTTCACTAAAAATGTCAAATTCATCTTCATGCTGGTGGCCCCCTCCCATAGAAGACATGTAAGCTGCAAACTCCTCAGGAGATGCAAAAACCTCATCATCATCAGAATCACTAGGATTAAGAATATTAGAATATTCTAAACTTTGTTTACTTGATGACTCAACCTTCTCCATAACACCAATATCCTTGGAAGTACTTGGAGATGTTGCATTTACCTTCTTTGGATCAACCTTATCATTATTCGTTGCTACAACCTTTTCAGCCTCTTCCAAACCCGCATCCATACTATTAAGTTTCTCAAAAGAATTCTTTAACTTCAAACTCGAAATATCATCTTGTATTTGTTTAGTAGACGAAGTAGAATTCTTACCCGTAGAGGATTTAGATGTCGGTTTCATTACCCATACAGATTTAGGTTTTGTAAACCTAATTCCTTCAATTTGCTTAGGCTTAGCCGGCTGTTTTTTCTTCCTTTTGACTTCTACAAAATCGTCCTCCAGATTTGTAACCTGACTACTAACCTGTGGTTTTTTAGGGCAATCCATATCAACATGCCCAAAAATATTGCATGTACTACATCTAGGAGGCTTCCATTCGTATTCGACAGTGATAGTTTCAAAAGAATGCCCCTCTTCACCTTTAATAGGAATAGCCACAACAAAGGAATCAACAAGATCCCTATCCGCATTGACCTCAACAAGTGCACGCGCATAATCACAACGTCCCCATGAATTCTTACACATTTCAGCCGTATGAGCATCCAACATAATAGGGGTACCAACCTTAGTGAAGATCAAACTTAATCCATTGGAAGAATAAGCAACAACAGGAACATCATGGAATTTGACCCAAATTGGTACCTTCTTGATGTCATCTTTAATAAGCTTTTTAGTTGGATTCCAAATATTAAGCATAATAGGTATCGACCTAATCCGCCATGGACCATTTGCAAGAACTTGCTCCATACCTGTCTTTGATGAAAACTGAAAAAAGAAAAAACCATGATGAAACATGGTTCGTTTGATACCGTAGCGAGCCCAAGCATTAGTGACATAGTTTTCAACAATGGGAAATGCGTGTCTCTTCCCAATAAAATAGCCATAAAGAGTATTAGCTAGTTTATCCGCTTTTTCATCGACCACTTCTCTTGGAATTTCAATATCAGCCCCGGATACCACATTATCATTAAAAAGACACTTAAGCTGAACCATACTAGACGTAGATTCAACAACAAACGTATCTTTGTGAGCATTTTTATCAAGCTGCGAAACCCCTTCCTTCCCATCAGAAACACTCGAAACAACTACACCAGGAGTAGTAGCCTCATTACCACCACGTTTTAGAATAGACTTCAATGGTACAAGTTTCGGGTAATGAGGCTCAGCATCAGATTTAAGATGAGTATCAACATTATCAGAAGTAGGCGTATTAAGAACACGCCTAGCCTGCTGTAATTTACCTGATGTAGCAATAATCTTACCATCAATATTACGACCTTGTTTGCCCAGTTCCTTCAACGTCACCTTAGGTTTGACAGCAGCATTCAAATTACGTGGACTGTTAAGGAAACCTTTTTCCATCTCTCACACCCCGCAGCCAACTAGAACACAGAAACCCTAGATAAAGATAAACATGAAGCAGTCACAATGATAACAGCCGAGCCCTAATAGATGTAGCAGTAACGATTACAACCAAACCCTAATTCCGAACAGTACAAAACCCTAATCTATTTCTCATTAAAAAACGTCACAACCAATCATATATCATGAACAGGAGATCGATGTCTTAACGAATATATCAAACCCTAGTGGATACCCGATTAAAAACCTAAATCAGAATTAATCCAAAATCAAAAGATTTAGGAAAACCCTAATCGTGGATTTAATACGATTACCCAAGAGAGATTCGAAAAAACAGAAAGATATAGATCAACTATTAATAATACGAATGAATATGATGCAAAGTAAAGAGAAAAAATTAAGGAGTTAGGCTGATCGGAAAAAGAAAGCCTGGTGGCCGGAAATCACCATTGAACTAGGGTTTTCTTTTATTAGGCCAATTCTTCAGTAAAACGCAAGAACAATATACATGAGACATGATGAAAGGTACAAATGACAATGCGGATAAATCGTAAGATGGAATACCAGTGATAGCTTGACGGTTAGGCTGTGAACCTCTCTGGTTCTGGTCCCTCCCGTTAGCATGATTCCTGGTAGAAGATTTGCTAATGTGTCAGAATTAAGAATTATAGCATGTAATCATAAGACATATGAGTAAGTATAAGGACCTGCTGCAGTTGGAGTGTCCAACGTTGTTACGGTAATTATCATTACCGCCACGCCTATCCGTAGCAGAACGGTCGTGAGTCTGACCGTTTCCCTTGGGATGATTAGGCTATTGCTGAGTAGCCGGCTGAGACCGGTCCCCAGTCTTCTGCCTGGAAGATACAGTTTAAAAGAGATGAAATACTGACATGTACTGAAATAATACGTATTGGTCACCACTGAATACGAATGTTTACCTATTATCGGGTCTCTCTACTTCCCCGAACTCATCTCTTTCCTGCAGCATCTCCAGCCTACGTGCTGCATCGACCACTTGTGCCACCGTGTTGAACATGGCACACACCAAGTTGTTTGCGACCGATGTACAAAGAGCCCACCTGAAGTGGTGTGCTTGCTCTTCAAGAGTACCTGCTGCTGCACCAAGAAAACCATCCAAGCGAAGAAAGCGCTGCATGATATGCTATTCTCCCCAGCTCTCTGTCAGATTCCATGGTACTCTCTCTTCAGCTTGTCTTGCTCAGCCTTGGGAAAGAACTATCCCATCACCAAATCTCTGAACTGAGCCCAAGTCAAACCAGCCACCCAATTATCACCTCCCTCAGACTGCTTCAGTGCCATCCACCATGATAGCACATCACTTTCGAACCTGTAGCAGGATAACCTCGACATGAAGACAGGGTCACAGCCCATAGCATCGAAGATCTTCTGAATGTGAGCCAACCAGCTTTCAGCTTCACTGGGGCTATTTGTTCTCTCGAAAGCTCGAGGGCGTAGCTTATTGAATCTCTCTAGCCATGTGACCAATGTTGTTGGAGGAGGAGGAGGAGGTACTGGGTGTTGCTGCTGGTTGTTGGCAGGCTACACCTCAGCCCTGATTTCGTTCCTCAGCTGAGGAAGCATAGCTTGCGTTGTAGCTTGGATTGCTGGATTGAGTTATTCCTGCTCGCGTGTGAGAACCATCTGACAGTATAACATAAAATACATGATTAAACTGATTAAAACACAAACTATATACATGAAAAAAATTTATACCAATAAATCATGAGAAAAATTTTATGCAAGAAAATTTATACATGAATGCATGATGTAGTTTTATGAAAACTTTTGTACGCGCGAGAGTGAACGCTTATGGTCAGTTCACTCAAAACAAAAGACATGGCGAGGGGACCCAATGGGTCGCTCCTAAATTTAAAAGTTTTGATAAAACACATGCGACTAAATAGGCCCAGTCCTGTAGCAACCATTACTTAGTCATAAACCTGCGACAATGACATATATATGTATACATAAAAATGATGAATGCATGAGAACCGACTGTCAGTTCTAGGAAGACCATAGTGACTACCCACTAATCACAGGTCGTGTTTTGAGAGCCTACAGGTCGAAGCCTTGTCTCTGATACCATAATTGTAACACCCCATTTTGATAAATGGAATGTCACGCGTGATTATGGCGTGTCATCAAAGCATACAAGGATAAATGTATAAAACCTCACATGACCATAAAGGAAATACCAGAATCAAACATCGGTACCCGAAAAGTAGAACTCCTCACACACAAACATAAGTACTGTAAATGAAAAGGACTATACAATGTCCACAGAAATGAGTATCAAAGTATAATGAAATGCATAAATTAATGAAGGCTAGGAAGCTTCCAATCCATATGCACGTACGCTTAAAGTCTACGAGCGTCCCAGAGTACCTGCCGTTTTGGGAACATGAAAGGAAAACGACTGAGCATAACGCTCAGTTCACGAATATACAAATAAAGCATGAATAACATAAGCAATGTAAGCATAAAGCAGCGGAAAAGACTAAGTCCTGGATAACCTGGTATATCTTAGTAAAACTGGGTTTATAGTTTGAAAAGCCTTATGTTTATCTTATAAAACTGTTTAACATGTTTACCATTAGCCAATATAGGGTCATGAAATATCAACGTGCATGAATACTTGGAGGGATGACCTCATCATGCAAATTAGAGGGGCTGCCTCTAATTTAATATACTGGTTTGGGTAGGAGGGATCAGCTCCTTGTGAAGGATGCAAAACACACACCACATTCACCTGAATAATCTGCTAAAAACATGTAAACTAGAATGCACCCATACGCCCCACATGATAATAATAATATGGCCAAAAGCTGAAGGGACGCCACGAGCTATCACTCCGTTGTGGTGGAGTCATAACACTGGTGCCTCAATCGTTATGGTTATGGTACCTCCATAACTAGGTGAAACTGGTCATGCATGTATATGGCTTTAGGTATCTAATTAAACATAAGCAATTCAGAACATATAAAACATATATTGGGGAAAACAGTTGGCTGCATACGGGAAATCCTAATAAGGAAGAATGTCCATACTGAAAGGTCGGAGAATCTGTACCTTGTGTCCAGTGAACGAAGAAGCGGAAGAGAGTCCTACTTCGGTATCAGTAATGCTACATAAATAATATACGTGTATAAGTATCTAATTACTGAGTACGTAGCTGGTTTTATATCATGTCTTAGCTTGTTTTATATGTTCATGTCATGTTTTACTAATTTAAGCTTTATATTGTGTTTGCCATGTATTCTGTCTATTGTGTTTAAGTATTTCTTGTATTATTATGCTTGTAGTATAATAAGTAACTTTCTAAAAATAGCAGGTTTCCTAGAATAGAAAGTTTCCAAAAATAGAAAGTTTCCAAAAATAGGTTTACTGCTTAATGTAGATAAGTTTCTTAAAATAGAAAGTTTCCATAAATAGATTAGCTGCCTTAATTAAGTAGGTTTCTAAAAATATAAAGTTTCCATAAATAGAATAAGCTGGATTATAAAGATAATAATATAAGCTTAAGTGTTTACTGATTAATACTCTAAGTCATGTGATTAAATAGTATAGTTTATTAATTATTTCATGTAAATTAGATAAACTATAGGTTAAAGTATTTACTTAAATATATCATGATTTAATTAAATAAAAGTAAAAATACTTAGGTTAAACATGTATTAATTTATATATGACAATAACCTAAGTCGTGGGAAATTAATTAATTATAAGTCACGATTTTAATAATTAATTAATTATATAGTCTAAATAAAACGATAATTACTTAGGTTAAAATCTATGTATTATTAATAATATTAATAACCTAAGTCATGTATAAATTAAATTAATCATGTACATGTTTTAATTAGTTTAATTTAATCTTGTAAAAATAATTATCCTTGTAAAATAATTAACTTGCAAAAACAACCCCCCATGAACCGAACCCGTGTTTTTAATCTAAACATGTCGTGAACCGAACCGGTTTGACCCATGAACCGGCCAACCAAATGCACCCTTAACAGTGGCAAACCGGCTTGGCCGGTTGCCACTGCTTGCGTATAAGGTGCCACTGGCTGAGCCGGTGGTTCCCTTGGTCTTGGCAAGCCGCTACCAAGCGGCGGTTCCCCCTGCTTTCCTTAATTAGACACCGGCTTAAGTCGGTGGTGGTCCTTGTTTCTGCCGTGACCCAACCGAACACCAAACATACCCCCGACAAGGTCGGGGGTTCCCTTGCTCTTGCGCCGAGACACATAACACACACCGAGACCTTGTGGTCTTGGTTGGTGTGAAACAAAAGCAAGCCGAGACCCCCCCCCCCCCCCCCTTGGTCTCGGTTCCATGCGTCGGCCAAAACAAACACCCCTTAAACCCTAATTAATTTACCCCCATGATTTATTAGCATGTAATTTTCTTGTTTTTTTATAAACCATAATTTCATGTGTTCTTGATTAAATAAAAACATACAGAAAAAGGGGTTTAAGGATTTACCGATTACGTGAAACAAGGAGAACGATAACACTAACACACTTGCAAGAAATCAATCACCAAAAATAAACCAACACCCACTTTTTGGTGTTTATACCCGGCGGCCAAGAGAGAGAGCAAAAAGAGATTAGGGTTTTGTTTATTTTCTAATTTCTGTAATTATTAAAATACCTTTTTCCCTTTTCCTTGTTTTAGTAAAATTAAAATGGGCTTGGCCCTTTTTCCTTGTGCCTAGCCGCGGGTAAGGGGGCCCACATGGGTTAACCCAAATGTTTTTCCGTGTCAAATAATACTTGTTCTCGTGTTCGTGTTTTACTTGATTTATTTAGTTATCGTTCGTGTCTTATTATATTTATTCATGGTCGTAATAAATATACATAAATACGTAATACTAAGCTCGTGATTATTTACGTTCATGATTTCATGTTCGTATGTTCGTGATTATAATTATTATTGAAATATTTATCGTGTCTTAATACGTATTAGATACTTATCGTGTTATAACACGTACGTAATACTTGTAACTCTTGTTCGTGAATTGTAAACGTGCTATAAAAGGAAAGTTCTAATCATGTACGTACGATCATAAGGGTACTATTCATGGTAAAAGTATGCGGGCTTTACAAACACAATAACACTCAACAAGAATGTTATTTTTTTTTAAATTTCCATACGTGGAGTATGGAATCATTTAATATATCATAAGGTATCGATAATTTCTAATTCTTTCAAATATTTCATATGTGAGGATTCATAATATGAATGACGATAAAATTTCCTAATCCTTTCAAACAAATTCAAATATGAGTATTCATAATATGAATAATGATAAAGGTTTAAGTAAAATAACAAGAATTTTGAGAACAAACGCACACTTCTTTATTTATGAACAACTTATCGTTTATATTTACACGATAAGCATATTTGTTACATACAGAAAAACTGTACATATCTTACAAACTGAAACTAGATTTCTAAGCTTAATTCCTCTTTTTGATCTCCTCAATTCTGTGCAAAATATATCCGGAGTCAGATTCTTGAGTTGTTTTAAGATCATCGATGAGTAATTCTAAATTAAGCCTAGTCCTTGTAAGTCCTTCTTTCAGTTCAATATTCTCCTTCTCGAGTCTTGTCATATTCATTTCATGAGCATGCATCCTTCTACTCAGTCTAATGTTATGGCATCGAGTAACGTCCACTTTATATTCCAACTGACTAATATGCTCTTCAATTTCCTTTCTTCCTCTTATCAAATATCTAATATTCTTCTCCACTATTCTAAAAGCTTCAAGGGGAATTTTATCAAGATGACTTGTAATTATGGTCAATTGCTTGTCATGCTTTTCCACAATCCTTGCTCTAGAGTCTTCCTTAGTTTCATAAGGCTCTTCACGACTTCGATTGGGAGATGAATAAAGATCCTCAGGTAATAGAAAACGAGACGTAGGTGAAGGTACACTATTCATCACTTTAATTTGATGTGAGAAATATCCTTGTACTTCAGGGGTATCGTAAAAAGACAAAGTTGGAACACGCACATCTGTAGGTGATGCAGTGAACATTGGAACTTCTCTTTCATCATCGTCGGAAATGAGAATATAGGTGGAAGTAGACATCCTTGTAGTTTATATAACATAATAACATAAGATACGCTACTAAAGGGATAAAAATCTTACAATGGCGCTGATGATGGCTGATAGTCTTGAAATTTAAAAATCTCTTAGTTATAGTTTAACAAAAACCTTATTTTCTATAACTATGGGCTCTGGATATCAATCTGTAACACCTCCATATTTACATTATAATAGTAGAAGCTAATTTGGGGTATTACTATCAAAGTACCATAGCCACAATAATAGAAAATGCTCAAAAACATTTTATACATATTTACTTTATCATTCATTTATTATTCAGAGTTTAATAAAAACAACTGTACATAAATGTACATCACAGATTTCCCTAAAGATCTAGTTTTATTGATAGAATGATAACTTTATTCAAGACACCACCATCCGCAGCCCGCCAGTCCTTATTCACCTAAAATATATGCTTTAAAGTCAACACAAAGGTTGAGTGAAGTTATAGGTTTTAAACAATCATTTGAATACAAGTATGACTCTAGGGCTACAGTGTTATACACCCAAGTTTCAAATTGATTGATTTTTATTGCACTATATCATGACCCCACGACTATACATTATCAGAAAAGCCAACAAATTGCCCTTAAGCATGAAGTTTGTCGGACTATCCTGAGTTTGCAAAATAAAGCAAATATGTTTAGCGTAGGTAGGAACCATTAGCTGCAAGCAACTACGACTTGTCCAAATAGGAGATGTCAGTCTCCAATAGTACTATTCACAATATTAGTGCTTATTAAATGATTGGCGGACCACGATTAAAAAGGGACTTAATCACAATAAGTAAAAGTAGTATCAATAATCATATAGGCAGCATACAAAAACACTTGTATTCCAGTTTTAGCATGTATCCCCCTCATGGGTTTTCAAATCATTTATAAACTTTCAAAAGTGAGGCTATAAACTCACCTTAGCCTATAGAGTCCCGAATTATGTAGCTATGACCAATCACAATCTCCTCACAATATTTGAGTTGACATACAATATGTACATATATCAAGTCATAATCTCCGATTTCGATCTTTTCATATAGTATTTTGTTTACATATTCTTTGATTCAATTATTTTGGAGTAATAGTATCATTCCTTGGGCCATTATACTCACAAGCCATTCTATAAACGTTTGAGGAGCGAGGGCACTTTAAATCGTAAACCCAATCACTCATTTAGAACGTAATATCGAAATGGAAGATCTTTGTAAAAAGTTCCCTACTAACATGACACTTATTATATTATTATATTTTATGTCTTTAGTTTCAATATTGGCAAAAATAGTCCTTATAGTTATATTTTGGCATAATTACATTTTTAACCCTTTAAGTATATAGTTTCATTAATTGCAATTTAATCCCTCAGTATTTAACCTTAGGGTCTCAAACTTTCCAACATTTATTCTTATAGATTTAAACTTTATAAAAAAACAATTTTAGCCTAAAATGTAAAATAGTTTCAAAAATGACAATTTTGGTCCCTATACTTGTAAAAAGCATATCACTTCTTCAAAAATGTACCAAATGATCTAGGTTTTTAACAAAAAAGTTTCAAAACACATTTTTAATCATAATAACAACATTTTACCAGAATTATAGCTCTTGAAATGGATTTTAAGTCATTATTTCATGTAAAATACAAAACTAGGGTTTTAAGACTTCTTTAGCTTATAACATTCATTTAAATTGATGAAATGACTTAGTTCTTTTTGGATTATCTTTCTAACATAATTTTAGAATTATACAAGTCTTGAAATTCATTATAACAAGATCAAATCTTGTTTAACATAGAAATTACCTAGGTAGCTCCAAAATGACTCCTTATGGCTTCCTATGAACACAACTTGCTATCAAAGCTTCAAAAACTTTAAGGCTTCCTTCTAGACCTGTTGTTTGGTCTTGTTGGATGTCCTAAGACGTTTATAGAAGTTAATATGAAGAATGGGTAGGAGGTTTAAGGAAAACGGGGTGCAAGTCTTCATGTTGTGTATTCGGCTCTATTTATAGCAATGCCAACACTTAGGCTCCAAGTTAATTGAAACATGTAACATTGATAAGTTAACGAAAAAGGATGGATATTGAAGCTATACACAAGTTTGTAGCCCCTATCTTTATTCCAATCTTCACTTGTGGTTCAAAATGGGTCACGACTATATTAGGATGAGAATGGTAATGTGTAGCACCATATTAGGTGATACACCTACTTGTTACCACTTCTAAAATACCCTAAAACATGTAAATATCTTGTTTTTGAACTTGTAATAGGAAGGAAAGTGTTTGAAATGAGTTTTGGAGGGAAATAACAAAATCGGGTCTAAATTCTAGGGCTTGTAATTTATGGTTTGTGATTTTGGTGATTAGGGACTTAGGAAAGTGATTATTGATTTATTAAGGCTTAATTAGGGTTTATATATTCTATTTTAGATATTTGGGTCCTTGGTTTGAAGTTTAATAAAGGTTTGATGTGAAAATGGGAAGTATACTTATGTAGATTAGGGTTTTCTAATGATCTAGGTTTAAATCTTAGTAAAAGTGATTATCCTCCTCTTATATTCTAATGAAAACTTAATTTAGATCCTAGACATTGTGTTTAAAGTGTCCAAAGATTTCTTACACTTGGTTTGATGGTTTAGTTTAGGTAAACATATCTAAAGAGTGAAAATACCTATTTCGACCTAGTTTACAAGTCATGCATTGAAATCTTGTACCTTGTGCTTTAAGATACTTTTAAACTGTTTTAACATAATCTTATAACCTTAATTAAGTTCTATAAGTAATTGAATACTTTTTCTAAAATACTAGGTAATGATTCCATATAGATTTCTTAATATAAGGGTTTCTATATCATTAAGCCTAATGACTTTCTATTTTGGGTAATTAGGGTTTATATATTTATGTACACTTATTCTAAGTCTTATATGATATGATTATAACTTATATGGGTTTTACATTCTTATTTTAAGCATTTATATAGGTTGATCATATTCTAGGGTTAATTAAGTAAGCTTAAGGTCCTATGCTTTGAAAACTTGTACTTTCTGCTTTAATAATTTGTAACTTCGTTTAAGATAAATGTATTAACTTATTATGATACTTAGTTGAGTTTTATAATTAGTTGCAAAAGATTATACTCTAATTCATTAAAGAATGGATTTTATATGTTAATTTTAGATTTAGGTCATTTTCTTGTAATTAGCTTGAGATTAGTGAATATTAGTGTTTTGTAATTATTTACCTTTCCTTTATATGGTAGATTATAATTAGTATAATTTATTTGATAATAGTACATAGATTTTATGTAGTTATATTGCTTGAAACATTAGTTTACAAGGGATTTCTATGGTTTCTATGGCTATTTAGGGTATCCTTGTTGTATTTGAATTGTTCTTATTCATTCTTTATACATATAGTTACTTTTAGAACTTAGAATTGATATATACATAGTGTGTACAACATATAGGCATATGTGGAAGTGATAATTGAGATAGTGAGTATCCATATATTCAACAATTCAGTCATATACCCATATTAAAATGCAAAAACTTCTTAGTAAAATCCCCACTTTATTTATAGACATGGATATTACATTAGTCAAAACTACTGGGTTTATAAAGAACATTCTTCTTTTATGCATTGATTAGGATTCCCTGTTTGTTGTCATCTGTTTTCCCTAGTAGTTTACATGTCGTAAACTTTTTAGTAATTACCATGCTATCATTTTAAATTGCTTGAGCTATATACATGCATGACCATGTCCACCTAGTTATGGAGGTACCATAACCATGAAACTTGAGGCACCAGTGCATGACTCTTCCCGACGAGAGTGATTTCTCGCGGCGTCCCTTTCAGTTATTTGGCCATTATTTTTATTATCATGTGGGGCGTATGGGTGCATCCTAGTACATGTTTTGAAGATTTATATGGTGATTGCGGTGCGTGCTCTACATCCGTCACATTGGAGCTGATCCCTCAACCCAGACTAATATAATTAGAGGTCACCCCTCTAACTGCATGACGAGGTCACCCCTCTATGTATTCATGCAAGTTGATATCTTTCATGACCTATATGAGCTCTTTGGCATTTAAATTACATTTTCATGAATAAACATAAGACTTTTCAGATATAAACCAGTTTATAGAACATGTTCCAGGTTTTCTAAGACTTACACATATTCCGCTGCATTTCATACTTTATTTATGTTTTATTTATTCTTATCATGTCATTATATACATTCACTGAGCGTATTGCTCAGCCGTATTTTCTTTTCATGTCCCGTACGGCAGGTATACAGGGACGAACTTGAGCAACTAAGAGCACGTGCATAGGATGGAAGCCACCTTAGACTTCTTTTCCTTTTGCATTTCATATACTTATGCTTGCTTGGACATTGTTTAGTCCTTTTCTATATTCTTTACTTTATTCATGTGTGAGCTTATGTTAGGGGACCGATGTTTGATTCCGGTTTTCATTTATGGGGTCATTTATGTTTAGACATTTACCTTGCATGCTTTGATGATACGCCATAATTATCATGTAACGGTATACTTGTCAAAGTGGGGTGTTACAAAAATGGTTGTAAAATACTAAAAGACGGAATAACAATAGCAAAGGGAATAAGGAAAAGTAACATATACGTAATAAAGTTTGATACTCCAAAAGACGCTATTTGCTTGTGTAACACCCCCCCTCCACCAAATTGGCCCAACATAAGCCCATGAGTTTTGGGGCCTGTTACGTCATGATTATCCGAGTCTTGATCCGAGAGAATGACCTCTATGCTAAATACCACAACGCAAAATTCAAATAACATTACAGTCAAGTACCTGAGAATACATGCTTAAAAGTGTCAACACAATGGTTGGTGAGTTCATAAGTTTTATTAAAATGCTTATAACACTCTAAAGGTTTATAAGGGCCACTACCAAAAGTAGCATTGCAAAAACGTTCAGAAATTCAGAGTTTCATAATAAAAGAACGTTACCACAAGGTTCGGTCATAAATTAATGTTTAGTAAAAGCATTACAACTACCACAAATAATTCAGTTCATAAAAGACAAGTTGTAGTTCACGCTCACACTTCATTTCAGTTCAATCTTAAGTTCATGATCACATCATATCCAAGTTAAATTCAATAGTCACGGTCAACATACATAACAATATCATATTCTAGGTTCATATCAGTATCACAATCAAGATCACATATGAGAATCATAGCAAAATGCATATAAGCATCATATCAAACCAGCATATAAGTATCATATCAAACCAGTATAGAAGCATCATGTCAAAACCACACATAAGGATCATATCAATGCACGTACAATAATCATATCATAATCACATGCAAGAATCATGTTAGAACCACATAATAAAGTCATGTCGAGCACATTTCATTACTACAGTCAAGATTCATATCGAGATCACAGTTAAGATTCATATCAGATCAATACATAATCACAGTCAAGATTCATATCAATATCACGCTCGATATACATGTTCAAGATCATAGCAAGATCATAGTCAAGATTCATAGCAAGATGGACCGCAAAATTTCAGTTCAAGTACCCAAGGCATCTATAGGAGATATAGTGCCAAGTGTAGAATAAATCAGGTGTTTCAGTGTTTATGATAGCGCTAAGCTCCTGATATCGAAGTTAATGATCCAGTACGTACACCACAATGTACATATAAGTTGCCCCTAGTGGGAGTCTAGCCAAGACTACCTAAGTTCACATAAATGATATACACCCGTCCGGTGTCAGAATGCCCGAACGGAGGTTGTCAAGTCTCAATAGATCTATCCATAACATAAGAGCTTACTCCAGCAGAGTAATTAATGATACATGATGGTGGGGACTATGGCTAACACTACTTAGTCTAATCATAAACGAAGTTCACTGAGCGTTCACAGAAAAACAGATTTATTGCGTCCACAAGCAAGTACAAGCAGTTATTTTACTTCACATTATTAACATACAAAGCAGTTTAAAAGGAGCTATGGGATAGCTCAGATATTCACAAGTATATATCATCAACAATCCAAAAAGTGTAAACTCATATGTCACGTAAACAATCCTCAAAAGTACAAGCACGTACGCAATATAAACAATCTTAGAAAAGATATCAACGCATATGTATCACAATAATACTTGGAAAGTTTAGACATGTATATCGCAACAATCATTGAAATGCACAAACACGTATTTGACATCGACAAGCATGTATCTCCCCCAAAGAGATTCAAAACATTTATAAATCGATTTTGAAAAGAGAAAGAGGGGGTATGAACTCACATCGATGTTTCATAACATATAGCAGATATGCTAATACCAAGAGCAGCGTAACGTAAGCCGGAACTGCTCGATACCAGAAGCCGCAGTTTATCTATCGATCATTTCCCAGCATCCCAATTCGATGCATCCAATCTTTCCTGATGAAAGTTTTCATCAATACCATCGGTTCATAAACCTTTTAAATCCGATGTCGAAATCGTTCGATAATCGGTTCAGTCAGATGAAGCGAATGATACCACCATGTATGTAATATACATATCTAATATATATTACACACGGAAGAACGGAACCTGTATATAATTCATAGCTTGAATTGTATAACAAGAACAGACAACACGAATAACTCGGAATATACATGACAGACGACATGTACTAGACTCAAGAAAGATGACAATCACAAGAAATAAATAGTCAAAGTATATAATACCTTGCAACTATTTTATAAACAAGAATAATAAATAAAACCAAGATGATTCGACCCTTTTTTTAAAATCACTCATTAATTAAATAAAAATTATTTTATAAAAGCAAATACACATTTAAGAGTTTCAAACGAAGTTTCAAATATAATAATTATGATTTAATAAAATAATATTTTATAAATCTTTGCTTCTTTACTCATCAATTTAATATCCCATAAACCCATTTTAGTTTCTATATAACATTTATAAAACTAATCAATATTAAATTTATAAAATTTTTGGCATGACCTATTCGTTTATATAACGTTTCCCATAATCACAAAATATGATATTTTTCACTTTCACAATCAACCAGTGTTTCAATCGTCTACATTTCTATTGTATCAAATTTATAGTTGTCGAATTGTAAACAATAAATAAAATGAATTTACCGATAATCAAGTCGAAAATAAATCAACACTTTCAACCAAATGCTTTTACCTTTTTAATAATCCACAAACCTAAACACCCCTAAAACTGTCACAAAACTCATATCCAAACGCCCCCTATTGGGCTGTTAAACCCGTTGCCAAACGCCCTATAAACTAATTTTAACCTCATCAAAAGCCTCTTAACGGCTGTTAAACATAACCAACGACGCTAACGGTCGTTAAATCACAAAATCAACATAATCATATTTATTTATTTATGTACAATGAATTAAGAATAATAATAACCAATAATCATAACCACAAGTCGACACCGCCATCAGTACGGTTGTGGTGGTTGGGAGGACGTACACACGAGCACCACTCTGTGGTGGTCTCGGTGACACACAAACAACATACGAACACCCTTTTTGGGCTGATGTAAATCGAAACAAACAATAAACACCCTTAGGAGTTAAACAAAGACAAACAAACACCCCCGGTGGCTGCTAAAACTGAGCCACGGGTGGCTGATGATTTTCGTGGTGGTGTTTATGGTGGTTCGTGGATGGTGGTGACGTAGATCTGTGGTGGTGAGGCTAGGGAAAGGTGACAGCTATGGTAGATCGAAAGGGATGGGGCGGATCTGTGGCGATGGGGGTGGTGTGGTTCGTAGATGACTAGTGGTCGGCGCATGGTGCAGCACCACGATGGCTGGTAGCAGATCTAATGGTCGAACAATGGCGGTCGTCAATGGTGATGAGGACAAGAGGTCTGTGATGATGGTGTTTCGGGTGGCTGCTATTTGTGTTCATGGTGGTGATATTAACGGCGGCTGGTGGTGTGATGGTTGCCGGTGGGGTCGCCGGAAAATAAAAGGGAGTCGTCGGAGATGATGGATACAGTAGATCGGGGGATGGATCGAATATATCGGGTGACAGAGAGTATATTTGAACTTGGCCAGAAATAATGGCGACGGTGGCCGGATAATATGGAGGCTGGGAGAAAGTTTATGAAGTTAGGGTTTGTGTGTGTGTTTTGTATATTAGGGTTAGGATATATAGAAAACGAAATGGAGTATATAAATTGTTTATTTATAATTAAACATGTGTGTAAGGTTCAATTAGTTCAAGGTTAAAACTTTAACTTTTCTTATAACTTTCGTTAATTAATGGTCTGGGGCCTGTTCATGATAGTTAACGGATGATTCAAGACACGAAACTTTCTCCATTGTTGGGAATAAAATGTAGCCAGTCCACTTGAGCGTTGACAAGAGGAAAACAAGCGTTGATAAGAAGAAAACAAACGCTGACAGATCAAGCATTGACCGGAAGACGTCAAGCGTTGATAGGTTGAAGACAAGCACTGATAGGAAGATATGGTATACGCGTATTATGTTTCTAGTTTGTTTCTAGTAAAGATAGGATCAACATTGTATTTTCTATAATTATCTTTACCTAGAATAGTTAATACGTAGACTCTTGTACAAGGCTTCTTATGTCTATAAAAGAAGACCTTTAGGTTATGTTTCAAATAAGTTTTCATACGTTAAACACTTTCATTGTAAGCAAGTTCGTTATTATCAATCAAGTGAAAGTTTGTTTTACATCTGTTTGTGTTCTTGTTTAAGTGTTAATTCCGCATAACACTTAAATTGTTTCATACATAAACAATGTTTATCTACGTGTATTACTTGATCTAATCTCGTTTACACAAGCTAAATCGATCTATTGGGATCAACAAGTGGTATTAGAGCTTGTTGAGAAACTTTGATCTAAAAGAACACAAGAACCCTAAAATCACCAAAACCCTAATTTTTCACAAAACCCCAAAAGCATCATGTCCACTCCAGAAGTAACCTCCTCCTCCTCAAACCAAAACATCAAGATTCCCATGCTAGATGCAAACAATTTTGAGCTGTGGAAGTTCAACTTTGAGCAATATATGCAAATCCATGACTACACTCTGTGGGAGATTATTGAATATGGATACACATTCAATAAAGCTCAAAAGATTGCAGATGCCATTGCTACAAGATCAGTTGTTCAAGGATGTTCTGAAGAAGATAAGAAAGAAAAACATGACGATGGTAGAGTTGTGTCTGCTGATGACATAGCAAAGAAAAGGGTTGATATGAAAACCCTAAGCATTCTGAAACTTTCTTTGGGACAAGAAAATCAGCACAAATACAGAGGTTATGAGTCTGCAAAAGACCTTTGGGCAGCCCTTAAAGTTGCCTATGGTGGTAATGCTGATACTAAGGAAGAGAAGAAGAAGCAACTCTTGCATGAGTATGCTGTTTTTAAGGCTCAACCTAATGAGAAGCTTAACAGTGTGAGAAGCAGACTGCTTGATATTACAAGCAAGCTAATACTTCGCTTTTGGCTAGGTATAAAATATAGTAGTCCCAAGTCTTTTCGAATTGAAAACCGGTCTTAAGTGCGACTCAATCGTCTTTTGGTGAATCAAGAGAATGGTTTGGTTTGTTTATTTTAAACTATTAGCAAGTAATTAAAGTGTCATTGAGTAAAAGGGAAGAATAAAGATTAATATTAAAATGACGAGTAAAGATAAATGCTTGTAAAATTAAAGATAAAATGAGTACACTAAATAAAACCTACACTTAGAAAATTCTCTAAAAATAAGGGCTTAATTGAAAAGTACTAAAAGAAAGTAAGAACAGAATATCAAACAAATGCAAACAATCGGAATAAGCCCCACAAAGGTGTCCCGATCGGAATGTATTCCGATCGGTTGATCGGAAAGTTGGTAGAACCTGTGATCGAAATGTGGGATAAAGCCCACAATCGGAATATGCAAACTTGACCAAATCGGAATACTGAGCAAAACTGCCAATCGGAATAAATGAAAAGGGACAATCGGAATATAAGCTAAACAACCACCGTCGGAATATGAAACAGTGGCTAGATCGGAATACTCATGGGTGCCAGTCGGAAAATGAAAACCCTTTTCCGATTGGACTCAATCGGAAAGAGGGGAGGGCCGGTCGGAATGTGTAGCAATTGGAAAAGGGAGTTGTACCCTTTCCGAAAATTATGGGATTCGGGTAAAAAGCCAATGAAATAAGCTATTAGATTGAGCTTATTCCCAAAACTAAAACGAATCAACAAAACCAAATCAAATAAGCACTCTAATCAACTTATCTAACTCGAAAATCAACAAACTTTTGGATCAAACGATAAAAACATGAACTTTTTAAGAAAACTTTTAATAAGAAAATAAGCTAATCATAAAAATAAGCCAATAAACACAAAAGTCTTAAAGCTTAATCAAATGAAAACTTATGAAATGATCAAAAGATTAACTTTTTAAGCACGAAATCATTAAGAACAACACGGATCTATTGATAATCGTACCAAAATCAATCTTAAATCAAAGAAAAGTAGAATGAGATTAAGGTATAAAAGCTAAAAATGGAACTTGATTAATGAAAATTAGCAATACAAAGTGTTTAATCTTGAAAGATTAAGAAGGAAGATGAAATGTAGTGAGAGAAAGTTTAAGACTTTCTCTCTCTAAAACTAGAGAAAACTAAGAAAAAGTAAAAACTAGCTAAAAACTAACTAACCACCCTCCTAATGACTATTAGGAGGGTATTTATAGGGAAGGTCGAAGGAGTGCATGTGTTGCATCTTCTTTCTTGCTTTCTTCACGTTTTCTCGACTCGACTTTAATTCTTTGTCTTTGTCGTCTCGGGATTTGAACTTGTCTTTTAATTTTCTTCTTCTATTAGACTTAAGTTCTTCGACTTCGGTAAACTTCCGTCTTTAGACTTTTTCTTCGATAAATCTTCAGAATAGGCCTTGGACTTCCGTTCTTTTTGCACTCTTGATCTTTTGACTTCGTCTTTTCCCGTTTTCTTCGACAAAAGCCCGTGAAAGCCCGTGTTTTCTTCCTTTTTCATATTTTGGTCCTAAAACACAATAAAAACACAAACCACGCATAATTCCGACTTTTACGACATAAATCACACGTTTTGGTCTTGTTATTATTGGAAATAAGTGGTAAAAGGATAAGTGTTTTCACACTTATTAAATCCCCTACACTTGACCATTGCAATGCCCTCATGCAATGCATTAATTTTAAAGCACGGTTTACATTTTCCATCATAAATAATCCACCTTGGCGTTTATTAAATACTAAGCATAAAAAGATAGAACAAGTAGAGAAATCAAACACTTACCTTGGTTTTGGCAGCCATGAACGTTTATCATCCTCAAGTTTCACGTTCCCCATACCAAGCTTAAAAACGAGATCATTGTTATTATAAGTTAGCAAACTATCACAAACTCATGTGGGCCAATTACTCACTTAGACTCCCTTATTCCTAGGTGTACCTCTTATATTTTATTTTTGTCTTGAATGATCACGAGGATGCATTGTTTGACTTATTTCGATAGTTACTTAGGCCAAAAATAAAGTGAACGATTTAATCAATAGTTAGCTAAAGGACCAGATCTTTTAAAACTGCTTCTCGGGACCTCATAAAGTTCATATCTTGGCATAACTCGCTTCACGATTTGAGACCTTTCTCGGACCGATATTTGGCAGCGACTTCATACTTCGAATCTTTGAGAGACGTTCTTGAAATAATGGTCTTCTCTTCATAATAGGAATTTCTTCGCTTTGAAGTTTTGAGAGAGTCTTCATCTTTGGACCACGACTTCTTCATTTTTCTCCAATCTTTATTTTGGACTTTGATATACAACGATCCGCCTCCTTTTAGGACTTGGATCTATTTATCCTCATACCTTGTTAGGGTCTTTTCGGATAGACTTCTCCATGACTTTTGGGGAGTTCTTGCTTTTCGTCGTGTGTCTCGATCCTTCATATTGATTTTTGATAAATGATTCTTCACATCACTTTTGGATCTTTAGCAACAAAATGTAGCCCTCATGCCTTGTTAGGGCCTTTTCGGACTCGCCAATCTTCGCATCCCGCTTCAATAAGTTATGCCTTGGCTATGAACTCTAAACCGTACCGAGCAACTTTTAAACGATCTGGGGCTAGAAGCTAAGTAACCTTTTAAATCGTACAACCTTATTTATTGCAGATAAATTTATTAACAAGTGGAGGGAGAATAGGCTTATAATTAACTTACATAAATTCACGAAAGAATACCGAACTTATAATTGGCTCTATCATCTCTCGTTCTCCACAGTTTAAAATCTCAAGGAATGAGACTCGTGGATGCTTAGCCTATTAAATCAAAGTTTTGGGTTTTCGAGTCGCCTATAGGATCTTGCAAATTCTTAGACTTTTTCAAGTTTAGAAATCGCGTTTTAAAGCTCCCTTGATAAACGACTCTCTAGGATCAATTATAGGAACTTGCGAAAAGTTCTTGTTCTTAACCCATGAGAGTTAAGACTTTTGCGTTTTATAGCTCCCTAAATAAAAGCCTAGCAAAACTTGACTTAAACACGTTAAGGATACTAGCTAGAGTAAACTTAGGTAAGTAAACTCGGGTTGAGTCAAGATGTTCATGACTAAGAAAAATCTAAAACCACTTTATTGAAAAACTATTCTAACAATGGAAAGAAACTAAAAAGGATAAAGGAAAATACAACTATACAACTAGGCCAAAATAGATTAAAAATTTTGAAAAATGTCGAAAAATCAATTTTTCCGGTTAAAATGAGGGCAAATTCATGGAAAAGACCACTTACTTCGATAGAAGTCCCCCCTATACTTGAGATAAACATTGTCCTCAATGTTTAAGCATGTGGGAGGAAACTCCCCTACACTTAGGACATTGTGCACTTTGTTTAAATCTTGCTAAGGAAAGGACAACTAAAGTGAATTCAATGTGAACATATATAAAATATGAAATATTTTTTTTTTTTTTTTTTTTGGGTAAAAGGGTCTCATCCCCGGTAAAATATATTCCCAAAAGCGTTGAAGTACAATGGAATGTAGCGGCAATGCTACATTAACCTCAAGCATACAGCTTGAACAACCACTAAATCATATGACATGCCATATGATCACTAACAACCAATTACAAAGCATATTACACCAATAGGAAAAAACCACCTAAAGGTGCATAAACAATAAAAATAAGCAATAATCATGGTAAATGAGAAGTGCGAACATCCGGCTGACGAGAGCCATGTCGATCATCAATCTCAATATCTTCGTCAGTCTCGCTATCAGCATTAATCACTTCATTTGTACGACCACCACCATCCTCCCAGTCAGTATCACCATCTCCTAAACCACTTAAAGCACCAAACGAATTCTGGTTACTTGTACCCGGTTTACTATCTAATCCGAGCACTTTATTATTCAAAAAACCTCTCTTAAGAAGTGGGCCATCCTTCTTGGGATCACTCTGTGACACGAGGTTACCTTGGGAAGACTTCTTCGACTGATAAGCCTTAGAACTTTCCCCTTTCTCAACTTGACGATACTGAATGTTTAATGAAGGCTTAGTAAGCTTAATACCAGCAACTACGTGTTGCTTCTTGTTCTTTTTACTCTTCTTACTCCTAACAACCTCAAAACCGTCCACAGTTGTTGTAGCTTCCTCCATGTTGCGCACCTTCTCAACCACCACCTGTTTAGGAATCTTAGGGCATTTAGAATCCACATGATCAAAAATAAGGCAATTAGAACATCTTGGAGGCGTCCACTCATACTCAATATCAATAGTCACCAAAGTATGCCCTTTATCTTTTTCTACCGGTATAGCAACAACTAAAGATTTTTTTAGACATTCTTCCGCTGAAACCTCAATAAGGGCGCGAGCAAAAGTGCTCCTACCCCATGGATCAATGCACATATTGCTAGTAAAAGAATCTAACATGATCGGCCTCCCAATCTGAGAAGTAATCAAACTAAGACCAATTTCCGAGTAAGCAACAATAGGTACCCTATGTAGTTTAACCCATACCGGTGCCTTCTTGATCTCCATTTTTTGCAAATCAGTGTTAGAAGACCAAACATTAAGAATCAAGGGAACCTGTCGAATAAGCCACGGTCCATTTTCCAATACACCTTCCATACCACTTTGAGTTTTAAATTGAAACAGAAAAAACTCATCATGCAACTTTACACGCTTTAAACCATATTTAGCCCAAGCATTCTTGACATACTTCTCAACCACGGGGAACGCAAGACGCTTTCCAATGAAATATCCAAACAACGTATACGTTAATTTAGATCGAACTTCTTCAACAACATCAAAGGGAAGAGCCACAGCAGCCCCAACTACTTGCTCATCACAATGTAATTCCTTAACTTGAATAGATTTAACTTTTTGTACAGGTTGTAAGAAAGATGCAAAAGAAGGTATACCATTCTGTTTAATAGATACACCACCAACAGAATCATCAAGCGAACCAGGCTGTGATACACTATTAATTTTAGGACCAATAGGGCCCCATGCAGCAACAGCCGCATCCTTCAAACCTGTATCATTCACACCCAACGAATTCTGAACACTACCATCCTGTAACTGAACCAAACCAGCAGAATCAGCGACACGAGTACTTACATCAGCTTGCCTAGATATTGCATTAACCTCACTTCTGCTCCCATGCAAAACAGACGAGTCAGTATCTCGTTGCACATGATCTGTCTGCGAAACATCACCAAACAGGCCCGATCTGTTATTAGGGTCAGCGATAAACTCCCCCGTTTCACTCGACTGTTTAAGCCGAGCCATGCGTGCACGCAGTGCCTCCCAGTCAATCGGCTGTGCAGAAGTAGCCTCCGCCATATTACCCTTATCACCAGTATTTTCCATCTCTCCTGTGCGCATCAAAAACAAAACAATAAAACCAATCGACACCAAGAAACCCTAAAATCAATTAGAGCTTCAAACCAGCAACCAATCACGTCAATCCATGAGTCCAGTAATCATAAAATAATAGAAACAAAAAACCCTAATTCCTACTACGTAAAATCCGAATCAAAACCTTACAAAATCAAAATCAATAACTTTGTAGCAGAAACAATAAAACATTCTATAAAGGCTAATCAACAGGATCAGTCTTAATGAATTAAATAATGGAACAGGATTAAAACCATCAAAGGGATGAAACCCTAGATCAGGAATTTAAACCGCCACCTATAACTCAAAAAAACACGAACCCTAAATCAAACCTAAATAAAAACGTAATATGAATCCAGAAACAAAGGAGGAGATCGATTTATAAAAGGAGAAACCAACCCGAATCCTAAATAGCCGCCGCCTATGAAAACCCTAGTTCAAAAACAGTTTTGATTTAGATCTTAAATGAAAACCTAGATCCGATTAGAACACAAAGAGCATTATAATCAGATAGGAATAATCATAGAGATTAAAAACAAATTTGAATCCGAAACAGAAAGTGATCAAGGTGGCCGGAATTTAAAAAATAAGGTGGCCGGAAATCACCATAATAGAGAGAGAAAAATTAGGGTTTATTACCTTTTAATTGTGTAGTGTTTTTATATCATAAAAATTAAATTATTTAATTTTCTTATTATAAAGTAAATATGAAATATTGAATCACAAGAGTTTAGGATAGAACCGGGAAGATGGGAAACACGGTATCATGGTTCGTCAAAAGTCATCAAGATGCTCTCTGAAGCTTTAATCCCTGCATAGCACAAGAAACAAGACAACAAACATATGCGGGGGCTCCCCCTACACTTATTGTGAAAGCAGTAAAGGATAGAACACGGGTTGCCTCCCGAGAAGCGCTTGTTTTTGTTCACCGAGTCACGAGCCTGACTCGGCCCAATTTAGTTCATGGGGAACGTGGTGAGGGATGGAATCATCTCGTGAGAGATGTCCTCACCAAAGTACAGCTTCAGACGCTGGCCATTCACCTTGAAATTGGGCCCATTCGGCTGAGAAAGCTCAATGGTCCCATACGGAAAAACTTTGGCGACGGTGAATGGACCAGACCAGCGGCTCTTCAACTTGCCAGAGAAGATCTTCAACTGAGAGTTAAAGAGTAAGACTTGATCACCAACGTGGAACTCTCGGTTCTTGATTTTAGCGTCGTGGATAATCTTCGTCTTCTCCTTGTAGATCAGCGAGTTCTCATAAGCTTCATTCCTCAATTCATTTAGCTCGTTGAGTTGAATCTTGCGATGATCACCGGCTTTGTTGATGTCGAAGTTAGCCCACTTCAAGGCCCAGTGCGCCTTATGTTCCAGCTCGATGGGGAGGTGGCAGGCTTTCCCGTACACAAGACGATAAGGTGTACAACCGATCGGGGTCTTGTAAGCAGTACGGAAAGCCCACAGAGCATCATCTAACTTATCGGCCCACGCGGCACGATGCTCTCCCACAGTACGCTCCAAAATTCTCTTCAAGCCACGATTGGAAATTTCGGCTTGCCCATTGGTTTGGGGATGATAGGCGGTGGAAAGACGGTGATTGACACCATACTTAGCCATGACTCTTGCAAATTGGTCGTTGCAAAAATGAGTCCTGCGGTCACTGATGATAGCACGAGGAACGCCAAATCGAGCAAAAAGCTGCTTCAAAAAGTTCACAACCACCCTCGCATCATTCGTAGGAAGAGCCTTAGCTTCGACCCATTTAGAAACGTAGTCGACGGCGACGAGGATGTACTTGTTTCCTTTGGAGGATGGAAATGGCCTCATAAAGTCGATGCCCCATACATCAAAGATTTCACATTCCTGTATGAATTTTTGAGGCATCTCATCCTTATGTGTGATCTTGCCTTGACGTTGGCAAGCATCACAATGCTTAACCATTTCGTGAGCGTCACGATAAATGGTGGGCCAATAGAATCCAGAATCAAACACTTTCCTGGCGGTGTAGTTGGGACCAAAGTGACCACCGGTGGGTCCTTTGTGGCAAGCTTGGAGGATGTCAAAAGCTGCCGGTCCGTCAACACATCGACGAATGATCAGATCAGCACATTGTTTGAATAGAAAAGGGTCATCCCAAAAGTAAGTCTTGACATCATTCAAGAACTTCTTCTTTTGTTGGGATGTTAACCCTTTGATGAGAATACCACCCGCTAAGTAGTTTGCAATGTCCGCAAACCACGGGGTGTCATCAAGATTGAGGTTTATAGACATTAAGGTCTCAAGGGGGAAAGAGTCATTGATCTCTTTGTTCGGATGATCCCCCTGATATGGATCCGCAAGTCGACTCAGATGATCCGCGGCCAGGTTTTCTGCTCCCTTCTTGTCACGAATTTCAATGTTGAATTCTTGAAGGAGTAAAACCCAGCGAAGAAGTCTTGGCTTAGCGTCATGCTTTGTCATCAAGTACTTCAACGCGGAATGGTCCGTGTATACGATGGTGGGGGATAAAACAAGATAGGGGCGAAATTTCTCAAAAGCATAGACAACAGCTAAAAGCTCTTTTTTGGTTGTCGTATAATGCAATTGAGCCCCCGTCATTGTTTTGCTAGCATAGTGGATTGGTTGGAAGTGTTTATTCACTCGTTGGCCCAAAACCGCACCAATAGCAAAGTCGCTAGCATCGCACATCAATTCAAAAGGCAGCTCCCATTTAGGGGTAACCAAGACCGGTGCCTTAGTTAGCTTATCCCTAAGAAGATTGAAGGCTTGGAGACACTCTTTAGAAAAGATAAAAGGAGTATCTTTTTCCAAGAGGTGGGTCATCGGGCGAGCGATTTTAGAGAAATCCTGAATGAATCGACGATAGAAGCCCGCATGACCCAGAAAACTTCTCACACCCTTCACGGTTGAAGGTGGAGGTAATTTGGCTATGACATCTACTTTAGCACGGTCGACTTCAAGACCGGCTTTAGAGATTTTGTGTCCTAGCACAATGCCTTCTTTTACCATAAAATGGCATTTTTCCCAATTCAGAACAAGGCGAGTGTCTTCGCACCGCTTAAGCATACGTTCCAAATTGGCAAGGCAAGAAGAGAAGGAATCCCCGAAGACCGAGAAATCATCCATGAAGACTTCCATGGTTTGCTCAACCATGTCATGGAAGATAGCTAACATGCATCTTTGGAAAGCCCCGTGGGCATTGCATAAGCCAAAAGGCATTCTTTTATAAGCAAAGGTGCCATAGGGACAGGTGAATGTTGTCTTCTCTTGATCTTGGGGATCGATGGGTATTTGGAAATAACCCGAGAAACCATCAAGAAAGCAGTAATATTCATTACCCGCTAAACGTTCAAGCATTTGGTCCATAAAAGGTAGAGGGAAATGATCCTTTCTCGTGGCATCATTGAGTTTGCGGTAGTCTATACAAACTCTCCACCCAGTAACGAGACGGGTAGGAATCAACTCGTTGTTTGCATTGGGCACAACGGTGATTCCGCCTTTCTTAGGCACACAATGGACTGGACTAACCCATGGTGAGTCCGAAATAGGATAAATCATACCCGCATCAAGAAGTTTGATAACCTCTTTTTTGATGACTTCATGGATTTTAGGATTCACCCTTCGTTGGCTTTGAATTGTGGGCTTAAAGTCGTCCTCCATGAGAATTTTATGTGTGCAGAAGTGAGGATCAATTCCACGGATGTCAGAGATTTTCCAAGCGATAGCTCTTTTATGCTTCTTCAACACAGCGACAAGTCGGGCTTTTTCGTCTTCTTTCAGATCCTTTGCGATGATGACCGGTAGCTTCTCGTTGTCTTCCAGGAAAACATACTCAAGATGAGGCGGTAGGTCCTTAAGCTCGAGAGTAGGAGGATCCTCAATAGATGGTGAAACTAACGATGGATCATCATAAGTCACCTCTTTAGGAGCAGGAGGAGAAAACGGGTCCTCATTGAGAAGTCTCTCAATAGTACTAATGTCTTCATCCCAATTGGTGGACAAATTATCATACTTAATATCGAGAGGACCCAAGCTAGCTTCGAAATCATCCAAGTCACTTTCTCCAAAAGGAGTCAATGCTGGAGCAATTGAGGCAACGGTCTCAACAGTAGGTAGAGAAGAAAGAGTACTTTTGCAAGCATCATGAAAATGTTCTTCACAAGCCTCATCGAGAACATCAATAGCATTAACACTCTCATATGAATAAGGTTGCTTAGAAATCTTACCCATGTTGAAGACAATTTTATCGTCACCAACTCTCATGATTATTTCGCCCGCGGCTACATCAATGAGAGTGCGACCGGTCCTCAGGAATGGACGTCCGACGATTAATGGAACATGAGGGTCCATCTCGTAATCAACGACAACAAAATCCGCCGGGAAGGTGAATTTGTCGACGCCAACAAAGACATCTTCGGCTATCCCCACTAGATAAGCAACCGTACGGTTGGCTAATTCCAAAGTCATTTTGGTGGGGACTAGCTCGGGGAGAGATAATTGCTTCCAAACACTTAAAGGCATTAAGTTTATACTGGCACCTAGATCGGCTAGGGCCATGCAATTCTCTACTCCCGGGAAGTTGCAAGGAATCAAGAAGCGACCCGGATCACCAAGTTTGGTGGGCAATTTCCTTAAGAGCACTGCGGAGCAGTTCTCGTTAAGTTGGGTCTGAGCGATGTCAAGAAGCTTTTCCTTATCACTTAGAAGATCTTTAAACATCTTAGCGTATTTGGGCATGTGAGCGAGAGCCTCGGCAAAGGAGATGTTAAAATTCAATTTTTTAAACATTTTTAGAAAGTTTGAAACCTGAATATCATCCTTGCTCTTTTTCTTCTCTTTCCTCAACCTTGAAGGATAAGGTATATTGGATGAAGAAGAAGGCTTTAAGGGAATAGGATCACTCACAACCACGGGTGGTGGGGAAATGGGGATAGAAGGTGAAGGAGGTGAAGAAAGTTGCTCTTTTTCCTTGTTCACAATCACGGGTGGAGGTGTAGGAAGCTCGGGTTCCATATAACCTTTTCCACTACGAGTAGTGATTGCTTTCATCTCCCCTCTTGGATTTGCAACGGTATTACTCGGAAGAGTACCCGAAGAAGAGGATTGATTACCTTGGATGAGAGAACCAATCATATCACGAAGATGAACCGCTTGATTATTAAAAGAGTTTTGCATGTTGGCATTAATGTCATTGCTGTGTTTGGCCATGTCATTCCTTAGCTCAGCTCGAATATCGCTCCCTTGTTTCATCATGTCATTCTTCAAGTTGACAAATTGACTCTGAAGATTCGTCACCATCTCACCATTAGTCTTCATGAACGTCTCGACGTCTTGGTTTACTGCCATCGGTTGATTGAGAGGTGGAGCTTGGTAAGCTTGAGAATTTCCTTGAGTTGGGTATGGGTTTCTTTGGGATTGATATTGGTTTTGAGCACGAGGTTGGGATTGGTTGTTTCGGTTATAGCTTTGTTGTTGGTTTTGGTTTACAGGAGGGAAACCGGGAGGAGCAAGATAATTGTTGGAACGATAACTTAGCAAGCCACGGTCTCCTTGAGGACGGGCTTGATAGCCTCCCGTGGGATAAGTGCCGTAAGCTGCGTTAACGTTTTCAGAATAATTGCCTTGGGTAGAATGACAATCATTATAAGAATGAGGGCCACCACATGTGTCACAAGAAATAGCAACGGATTTAGCTTGTTGAAAGTGGTTTGTGGCCATGGCCATGAAATTCTTGTTCATTTCAGTGAGTTGTCGAGAGATTTCAGTCATCTCAGGATTGGAAGTAGTAGAAGAGACATTGACTCTCGAGTTAGATCTTGAGGATGCGGATGAATCCCAATTCTTGTGGTGAGTAGTCATGTTTTCGATCAACTCTCGACACTCCTCCGGTCTCCTTTTCATAAAAGTACCACCGGCGGCGGCATTGATCGTGTCACGATCACGAAAAGTGAGACCATTGTAGAAGGTGTCAATGAGAGTGACGGGGAGCATATTGTGATTAGGACAGCGGTCGATCAAATCATTGTAGCGTTCCCAAGCATCAAAAAGTGATTCATCATTCTCTTGCATGAATCCACTGATTTGGTTACGAAGGCTAGTGACCATGGATGGGGGAAAGTAGCGCGATAAAAAGCGTTGAGTCATGTCATTCCACGTATGAATAGAATTCTTAGGAAGACGGTCAAACCATTTTTCGGCATGGTGAGAAAGCGAGTGGGGAAAAAGTTGAAGGTGAAGGTCATCCATAGAAACACCGGAGCACTTCATGCTTTGGGGCATGGTAATGAATTTGTCGAGGTGTTTGTTGGCATCATCATCCGGAATTCCACGAAATGGGTTCGTTTGCACTTGTTGGATCATGTGATGTTTCAACGAAAACTCCTGAGCCGTGACGTGCATTGGCGCAATCGGGCCTCCGCGTCCGTTCATGGTGGGTTGGCACAATTCCTCCATTGTTCGTAAATCAGGTAAGAGGACATTGTTGTTGTTGTTGTTGTTGTTGTTATTCAAATTGTGTTGAGGTGGGTGATTATTGTTGTTATTAACACCAGCCATATCTAAATCTTCACGAGTCTCGGGCTCAGAATAGTTCGAAGATCTAGTACGCATACACCTGCAGAAGAAAAATATACACAGAAAATATCTATATAATCTTTTTGGTGCAAAACCTTTTGAAAAGAATTGCTTTTAATGATTTTTCAATGTTTTTGTATTTTTGAAGAGTTTTATATTTTTTAGGATTTTTGAAAATTTTTGAAGCAAGGAAAAATAACGTTCAAAGAACGGATACCAAAATTCAATGCGTCTCTCACTAGAAACCGTTTATCGTAACGAAAAGAGCCGGCAGCGGCGCCATTTAATACTTCGCTTTTGGCTAGGTATAAAATATAGTAGTCCCAAGTCTTTTCGAATTGAAAACCGGTCTTAAGTGCGACTCAATCGTCTTTTGGTGAATCAAGAGAATGGTTTGGTTTGTTTGTTTTAAACTATTAGCAAGTAATTAAAGTGTCGTTGAGTAAAAGGGAAGAATAAAGATTAATATTAAAATGAGGAGTAAAGATAAATGCTTGTAAACTTAAAGATAAAATGAGTACACTAAATAAAACTTACACTTAGAAAATTCTCTAAAAATAAGGGCTTAATTGAAAAGTACTAAAAGAAAGTAAGAACGGAATATCAAACAAATGCAAACAATCGGAATAAGCCCCACAAAGGTGTCCCGATCGGAATGTATTCCGATCGGTTGATCGGAAAGTTGGTAGAACCTGTGATCGGAATGTGGGATAAAGCCCACAATCGGAATATGCAAACTTGACCAAATCGGAATACTGAGCAAAACTGCCAATCGGAATAAATGAAAAGGGACAATCGGAATATAAGCTAAACAACCACCGTCGGAATATGAAACAGTGGATAGATCGGAATACTCATGGGTGCCAGTCGGAAAATGAAAACCCTTTTCCGATTGGACTCAATCGGAAAGAGGGGAGGGCTGGTCGGAATGTGTAGCAATCGGAAAAGGGAGTTGTACCCTTTCCGAAAATTATGGGATTCGGGTAAAAAGCCAATGAAATAAGCTATTAGATTGAGCTTATTCCCAAAACTAAAACGAATCAACAAAACCGAATCAAATAAGCACTCTAATCAACTTATCTAACTCGAAAATCAACAAACTTTTGGATCAAACGATAAAAACATGAACTTTTTAAGAAAACTTTTAATAAGAAAATAAGCTAATCATAAAAATAAGCCAATAAGCACAAAAGTCTTAAAGCTTAATCAAATGAAAACTTATGAAATGATCAAAAGATTACCTTTTTAAGCACGAAATCATTAAGAACAACACGGATCTATTGATAATCGTACAAAAATCAATCTTAAATCAAAGAAAAGTAGAATGAGATTAAGGTATAAAAGCTAAAAATGGAACTTGATTAATGAAAATAAGCAATACAAAGTGTTTAATCTTGAAAGATTAAGAAGGAAGATGAAATGTAGTGAGAGAAAGTTTAAGACTTTCTCTCTATAAAACTAGAGAAAACTAAGAAAAAGTGAAAACTAGCTAAAAACTAACTAACCACCCTCCTAATGACTATTAGGAGGGTATTTATAGGGAAGGTGGAAGGAGTGCATGTGTTGCATCTTCTTTCTTGCTTTCTTCACGTTTTCTCGACTCGACTTTAATTCTTTGTCTTTGTCGTCTCGGGATTTGAACTTGTTTTTTAAGAAGTCTTGGGATATTGTGGGTGATGAGTTTACATGTGCTATTCGGGAGTTTTTCTCTAATGGAAAACTTCTTAAAGAGGTTAATCATACTATTATTGCTCTTATCCCTAAGGTGTCTGTTCCAAATAAGATTACTGATTATCGCCCCATCTCTTGTTGTAATGTTATTTTCAAATGCATTAGTAAAATAATTGCTAACCGTATTAAAGGGGATTTGGGCGATTTGGTTAATATTAATCAATCTGCTTTTTTTCCGGGGCGTAGGATCTCGGATAACATCTTATTAACGCAGGAGCTAATGAGGAATTATCACAGAAATTTTGGTCCTCCTAGATGTGCTTTTAAGGTGGATATTCAGAAAGCTTACGATACGGTGGATTGGCAGTTTTTGCGTAACATTCTGATTGGTTTTGGATTCCACCATTTAATGGTTGATTGGATTATGACGTGTGTTTCTACTACTTCATATTCCATTTGCATAAATGGTAATTTATATGGCTGGTTTCAAGGAAAAAGAGGTCTCCGGCAAGGTGATCCGTTATCTCCATATCTTTTCACTTTGATCATGGAGATCCTTTCACTTATGTTGCAGCGAAGGGTTCTAAATGCAGAGGTTTTTTATTTTCACAACCGTTGTGAGCAACAGCGTATTATCAACCTCTGTTTTGCAGATGATCTTTTCTTGTTTGCTAGGGGTCACTTGGACTCTGTGCAGGTTAATATGGATGCGTTGGAGGACTTTAAGATAGCTTCAGGTTTGGTTCCAAGTATCCCAAAGAGCACAGTTTTCTTCTGTAATGTAGCTACTGCTGTTAAGAGTAGTATTTTACATATCATGCCATTTGCTGAAGGCGAGTTACCTGTCCGATATCTTGGTGTCCCTCTCATTTCGTCCAGGCTTCTATATAGGGATTGTAAAGTACTTGTTGAAAAACTTGAAAGCAGAGTTAATGATTGGCGCAATAAATTTCTTTCTTTAGCAGGAAGACTCCAATTAGTTCGTTCAGTTCTTTCATCAATGCATATCTACTGGGTGTCTGTCTTTGTCTTACCTGTTCGGATTATTCATGATTTGGAACAGCTTATGAGAGGCTTCTTATGGTGTCAAGGTGAAATGAAGAAAGGTAAGGCTAAAGTTGCTTGGGACTCTGTTTGTACCCCATTTTATGAAGGTGGACTTGGTATTCGTAAGCTCTCTGATTTTAATACTGCTTTAATGGTTTCTCATATCTGGTGTATTCTCACTCGTAAAGAGTCTTTATGGGTTAAATGGATTTATTCTTACAAGTTAAAGGATCGAAGTTTCTGGGACGTTCCATGTATAGGTGATATGAGTTAGGGCTGGAGAAAACTTCTACAGATTAGACCACGCATTCGTCAATTTATTTGGTACAAGATTAATAATGGTAGATTGGCTTCTATGTGGTTTGACAAATGGGCAGATTTATGTCCGTTAAGGGACGTTCTTTCGTTTCGAAGTATTACAAGATCGGGGCTCTCTCTATCTAATAAGGTAAGGGATCTTATTACTGATGGTATTTTGCAGTGGCCGCAGGATAGGTATGCTAGATTTCCGAACATTGTCTCTATCCCGGTCCCTGTTATTAATGATGCTCAGGATGATGATTTGATGTGGCGGGATATAAATGGGGTTTTACTACATCCTTTTTCAGTTTCTTTAGCTTGGGACTCCATTCGGGATAGGGCTTTGATGGTTGATTGGTTTCATGCTGTTTGGTTTGCTCATTGTATTCCTCGTCACTCTATCCACTTATGGTTAGTGGTTCGAAGAAAATTGAAGACACAAGATCGGCTTAGGCAATGGGATGTTGGCCCTTTGGTGGATCTAAGCCTTCTACGATGTCCGTTGTGTAAATTGGTGCCGGATTCTCATGACCATCTTTTCTTTGAATGTTCTTATTCTATGCGGGTTTGGTTTAAGGTTCGGGGCCTATGTGATATGGATAACATCCCCCCTCGGATTGATGATATTTTAGCCTATGTTATTCCAATTTCTAAGGGAAAGTCTTGTCCTAGCATCATTGCCCGTCTTGTGTTGGCTGCTACTGCGTACTTTATATGGATGGAACGTAATTCAAGACTTTTCAAGAAAAAGCTGTTGGCTGTTGATCAGATTGTTCAGCTTATTTGTGATACTATTCGGTTGAAGTTGATTTCTTTTCGTTTTAAGAAGTTGTCTGCCAGGTCGAGTTTGCTGCTTGACAAATGGAGGGTGCCGAGCTCTAGAGTTCTTCATGATGGGAGTGCCGGGTGAGGGTTGTACTCTTTTTTCCTTGTCCAAGGTTTTTCCCACTGGGTTTTCTTTGGCAAGGTTTTTTAAGGAGGCAGGTTCATTTGGATATCATTTGCTCCTTTCGTGTTGTTGGTGGAAGCTAAATACAATGTGTGACTTCATGTTTGCATCTTGGTTTCTTTCTAGTTTACTTCCATTGTAGTTCTAGTTTAGTCTGTGTTTATGCCATAACATAATCACGTGTTAACTTGCTGCCTGTAGCATGCGGTTAATGTGGTATCTTAGCCACATTCCTTTGTACTTCAACGTTTTTTTGGTTAATATATTTACCGGGGAAACCCTTTACCAAAAAAAAGATTTGAACTTGTCTTTTAATTTTCTTCTTCTATTAGACTTAAGTTCTTCGACTTCGGTAAACTTCCGTCTTTAGACTTTTCCTTCGATAAATCTTCAGAATAGGCCTTGGACTTCCGTTCTTTTTGCACTCTTGATCTTTTGACTTCGTCTTTTCCCGTTTTCTTTGACAAAAGCCCGTGAAAGCCCGTGTTTTCTTCCTTTTTCATATTTTGGTCCTAAAACACAATAAAAACACAAACCACGCATAATTCCGACTTTTACGACATAAATCACACGTTTTGGTCTTGTTATTATTGGAAATAAGTGGTAAAAGGATAAGTGTTTTCACACTTATTACAAGCTGTCCTTCATGGGGACAGTAATTGGTGATGTTGACATTATTGCCACTTTTCTTAAAAGCCTTGGTGATGCATGGAAGATTGAGGCAAGATCTATAATTGCCAATAACACTCACAAAAGTTCTACTTTTGATGATATCTTCAACAAACTGAGGCTGTTGGAGAATGAAACTGTTTTGGAGCATGGAAGTAAGTCTATCAATAGTAACATGGCCTTCTTCTCACATAGTGAAGGTCAATTTGATCAGAAGGATTTATACATGCACCCAGTTACTGGATCAACATGTGTCAACGCTGGATCATATCCTGTCAACGCCTCACATTTAGACGCTGACACATACAAAATTGACTCACCAAGAGTTAAGCCTGCTGGTTTGGATCTGGATACTGTGTGTGCATACATTGCTTCATTGCCCAATGGTTCAGTGATTACATATGAGGACCTTGAGCAAATAAGTGATGAGCACTTGGAGGAGATGGATATAAAGTGGAACATAGCTCTTGCAAGTATAAGAGTAAACAGATGGAATAGAAGGTTTAAGAAGAAGATGACCTTTAATGCAAAGGACACTGCTAGATTTGATAAATCCAAGGTTGAGTGCTATAATTGTCATCGTATGGTGCACTTTATGAGGGAATGCAGATCTCCAAGAAGATCTGATGCTGGAAAACCCTCAAGCCAAATTGTTAAGGCTCAGGATCCTAAGGCCATGGTGGCAGTGCAAGAAATTGATGTTATTGGATGGGACTAGAGCTATTTGGCTAAGGATGAGGAAGAGGATAAAGCTTTGGTTGCTGAGATAGAAGAAGAAGAGCATGTTCAATATGCTCTCATGGCACACTCCTCATCTTCATCAGACAATGAGGTATATGATGACGCTTTTTGTAGTAAGGGTTGTCGTTTAAATACTGAAAAACTTAACAAAGAGGTTTTAAGATTGTTAGGAGATGTGAGTACTGAGAGATGCAAGTTGTCTAACTATCAAATTGCTCTCACTCAAACTGAGAAGACAGTTTCTGAGTATAAGAAAATGGAGCTTGACCTAAAAGATAAAATAAATATCTTAAAACATGATTTAAATGCTAGTAATGATGTTAGAAACATCATGGAAAGGGTCAATGCTGAATTATAGGCTAAGTTAGATGAGGCTATCAAGAATAAGGATAATGTAGACCTTAAAATTCAGAGATTTGATAAGGCCTCACAAACCCTAGGAGAATGTGTCAATAAACAGAGGGATCCTAGGGACATGACTGGGATTGGGATGAAAGACTATATTGGTGTTCCACCACCAGCTGGGGACTTCTATGGTGTCCAAAGAAAGGACTTATCTTGGACTGGTTTACCAGAACTCCAAGAAGAGGAATTTATTCCTCCACCAAGAGTCCTTACCCCAGTTGAGGAATATAGGCAAAAGTTGACTAACTGGAATGAATGGAAGAAAGCCAACCCTACCTTATTTTTCAAGGGTGGCATGCTTTGTGATAGTCCAAATGAGTCGACCCCTATCAAAGTAACAAACCCAATCACTGGCAAGACTGTTGACCTTGGCTCAAACACTGTTAAGAAACCTAGCATTAAGTATGCAGAAATGTATAGGAATACTAGGTCACCAAAAAGCCAAGTTAGTGATAATGGAACAGGTTTCTTTTCTTCTAGACCTAGAGTTGTGTCTAGAAAAGCCTGTTACACTTGTGGTAGCTTTTCACATTTAGCATATAAGTGTGTCAACGCTTCCAAGGTCAACGTTGTTAAAAGGTCAAACACTGTCAGACCCAAAACTTTTGTGGAGCAAAGTCCACAAGTTGTTAGACCAGCCCCATTCTTCACCAAAGGGTCTAACACTCATGGATAAAGACCTTTTCAGAAGACCAATACATGGTCTAATAGGGAATGGGTTCCTATAGCAAACCCTAGGTTCAACGCTGATAAGGGTAAATTCAGCATTGACAAGACCAAATCTAACGCTGACAGAAACGTTGCCAGACCTAAATATTTGCAACCACAGGGAAAGGGGTCTAAAGCTACTTCTAGCTTGACATGGAGACCTAAGCAAGATCAAAACCCTAATTATAATGGGATTTCTATGACCTGCAATAGATTTAATTATATTTCAGAGGTCATCACAAAACCAATTAGGGTTAACTGAGTGTTTCATCCAAAAAGGGATGAACAATGGGTTGTTATGAGAACTAAGTCTTTCTTGTTGAACAACCAGATAAATCCAAGTCTGCTCAGGCTTGGGTTCCCAAAGAAAACTAACTTGTTTTCTTTATGTGCAGGCATTCAAAAACAGGTGAATGATGATGGCTATTGGGATAGTGGATGCTCTAGGCACATGAAAGGGAAGGAAGATTATCTGACTAACTTCACTCCCATTAAGGATGGTGATAAAGTTTACTTTGGAGGCGGATATGGAACTATCACAGGCAAAGGAACTCTTCTCACCAAGAACTTGTGTTTTGAAAACGTGTTTCTAGTAAAAGAACTTGATTATAATCGTTTTAGTGTATCACAAGTTTGTGATAACAAAAATAAGGTTCTTTTCACTAATACTAAATGTTTGGTGTTGAGCAAGGATTTTAAAATACCAGATGAGAAATTTATTGACTATAAAACACCTAGGCATAAGGACATTTATAATGTGAATCTTAATGGTATTAGGATGAATAATAATATGTCATGTTTTTATGCTAAAGCTTCAGCTGATGAGAGTAATCTATGGCACAGGAGACTAGGGCACATTAACTTTAAGAATATAAACAGGCTTTTGAGACTTGGCTTGGTTGATGGTTTGCCTGAAAAGGCTTTCCACAATGACCACTCTTGTGTTGCATGCCTTAAAGGCAAGCAGCACAAGGTCTCATTTAAGTCTAAACAGGTGCACTCTAGTTTTAAACCACTTCACTTGCTGCATATGGACCTGTTTGGTCCAACTAATATAGAGAGTTTGAATGGTAAATCATACTACTTTGTCATCACAGATGACTTTTCTAGGTTTACTTGGACTTTCTTTTTAGCTATGAAAAGTGACACTTCTGATACTTTAATTAGCTTTATTACCCAAATAGAAAAGAAAACTGGTAATGAAGTTAAAATGCTTAGAAGTGATAATGGTGGTGAGTTTAGAAATAAACTGTTGGATGATTTTTGTGCCAAGAAAGGGATTACTAGGCAATTTAGTATTGTCAGAACCCCACAGCAAAATGGGGTTGCTAAGAGAAAGAATAGAACCCTAATTAAAGCAGCCAGGACTATGTTGGCTGATGCTCATTTTCTCATAGCTTTTTGGGCTGAGGCTGTGAATACAGCTTGTTATGTTCAGAATAGAGCATTGGTCAACAAGATACATAACAAAACACCTTATGAGTTACTTTGGGGAAGGAAACCTAATATTGGTTTTCTTGACCCTTTTGGCTGTCATGTAGTTGTATTAGATACTAGTGATGCCTTAGGTAAATTCAGTGCTAAAGGTGATGAAGGCTATTTCATGGGTTATTCAGTGTAGAGTAAAGGATATAGGGTTTACCTTAAGAAGGAAAAACGTATACTTGAAAAAATACATGTTAGGTTTCTAGAGAGTAAACCTAGTGATCCTGAAAGTGGTCCAAATTGGTTGTTTGACTTGGAACCTCTATCTAGGACTTTGAATTATATGCCTGTTACTAATCCAGACATTGTGAAGGTAACTTCAAATGTTTTGGAAGAACCAGTTGTTGATGTTTCAGGTATATAGGTTAATGAAGAGGTTGGATCACAAGCAGACAAGTCATCTCCCATACAAGAGTATGTCACTATTCCCATATGGACAGATGCTTTTGCTGCTGCTGAAAAGGAAAATGGTGGTCCCCAAGTATCATCAGTTAACAAAATGCATGGTCCTTCAAGTGCTGACAAAGGAAAATTTGGCGCTGACAGGACAAATTCGGCGTTGATGGCTCAAACGTTGACAACACCATTTCAGGCATGGATGGATCAAACGCTGACAACCTTGGTTCAGGCGTTGAAAACTCTTTTGAGCATATTTTCTCTTCAAATTTTGAACAAGGTGAACCTTCAAGAAGACATGAAGAGGTTCATACAAATATTGATGAAAGATAGTCTGAAGAAGATATTGGCAACTTGGATGATGAGATTGAAGACAACAGACTTTTTGAGGGAGGAGTTCTCACGTCTACTATGAAGAATCACCCTACTTCTCAAATTATTGGGGATGTCATGTCTCCTGTTCAGACTAGAAGATCTCATCAGAGTCTTGGTGGATTTATTGCCAATATACACAAGAAGGTTGATACCCCTCTTGTTCAAGCATGTTTGTTTGCCTGTTTTCTGTCACAACAGGAACCCAAGAAGATTTTTGATGCTCTCAAAGAACGAAGTTGGGTGGAAGCAATGCAGGATGAGCTTCACCAATTTGCTATTCAGGATGTTTGGGAGTGATTGATTATCCCAGATATGTCAGACCTATTGGGACAAGATGGGTTCTAAGAAACAAGAAAGATGAAAGAGGCATTGTGGTCAGAAACAAGGCACGTTTAGTGGCTCAGGGATATACACAAGAGGAAGGAATAGACTATGAGGAGGTCTTTGCACCGGTTGCAAGGATTGAGGCTATAAGGATATTTCTAGCCTATGCTTCCTGCATGGGCTTCACTTTCTATCAAATGGATGTGAAGAGTGCTTCTTATATGGCACAATTGTTGAGGAGGTATATGTTATGCAGCCTCCTAGTTTTGAAGATCCAGAACATCCAGACAAGGTATATAGAGTCAAGAAAGCTATGTATAGACTTCATCAAGCCCCAAGAGCATGGTATGGCACATTATCCACTTATCTGGTGGAAAATGGATTCAAAAGGGGCACCATAGACCAGACATTATTTACAAAGAAGGCTGGTAAGGATGTCTTACTTGTTCAGGTTTACGTTGATGATATCATCTTTGGTTCTACAAATCCAAAGATGAGTGAAGACTTTTCCAAGCTTATGAAAGACAAATTCAAGATGAGTGCAATGGGGGAGATGAACTTCTTTCTAGGGTTACAAGTTCAGTAGAAAGAATATGGTATCTTCATCTCTCAAGATAAGTATGTAGCAGAGATCTTGAAGAAGTTTGGCTTTTCTCCACATGAAAAGAGGGCTACTACTCCTAAGGATAGAGAACACCCTTGGGGAAAAGTTGGAGATGGAAAAGATGTGGATGTCAAGCACTATAGATCAATGATTGGTTCATTGATGTATCTCACAGCCTCAAGACCTGACATTATGTTTGTTGCGTGTGCATGTGCACGCCATCAAGTGACTCCCAAAGAATGTCACCTTTATGCTGTCAAGAGAATCTTTAGGTACCTAAGATGTTATCCAGATCTTGGCTTGTGGTACCCAAAAGATTCACCATTGGAGCTTATTGCATATTCAGACAGTGACTATGGTGGTGATAAATTTGATAGAAAATCCACAACTGGTGGATGTTAGTTTCTTGGGAGTAGGTTGATCTCTTGGCAATGCAAGAAACAAACAGTGGTGGCCAATTCTACAACTGAAGCAGAGTATGTAGCTGCAGCTGCTTGTTGTGGACAAGTCTTATGGATTCAGAACCAGCTGTTGGATTATGGGTATAATTTCATGCATACCAAGATTTTTGTTGACAATAACAGCACTTTATGTATTATTAAAAATCTTGTACATCATTCTAAAACAAAACACATAGAAATTAGACATCATTTTATAAGGGATTGTTTTGAAAAGGGTTTAATACAACCAGCTAGGGTTGACACAGAAGAAAATGTGTCTGATTTATTAACTAAACCTTTTGATGCTGGAAGGTTCCAATACTTGGTAACAAGTATTGGAATGATCAATCTTACTTAATATGTGTTTTGGGATCTTATTGTAAAAGAATGTACATGATAATGCATTGTTATTGGTCTTTTTGAGGAGTTAGATTTTCCACTATATTTGTCTAACGCTGAGAAAGGTTACTTTAACGCTGACAAGTGTTATCGTGACATTGTCAGCAACAATGTTAGTTTTGTGGTTTTTGATCTAAGTGTGCAGGTGATGTTAGCATTGTACCATTGGATAATGAGTTGCTTATGGATCCTTGGAGAATCATTTGAGCATGTTTTCATTTATGGATGATGGTTGGAATATTTATATTCCTATCTTGACATAAATTTTTATGTTCATGCATATTTTTGGACAACATATGTATCACAATTTAAGGGGAGGTTTTAGGAACCTTTAGGACTTTTGGGTATTCTTATAATACTCTTATCATAATTCTAGATTGTGTCCACAGGTGAGTTTGAGTTAGTATTACTAAATCATGAGGCACTATAGCATGCAAAGTTGATATACTATGCATGCTGCCAAGACATTTTTGGCCTAGAATTGGTTGTGGTCTGTTGGGAGACTTGGGAATGATTTTATCATGGGTTTACCTGGGAGTTACAAGGAATTTTATGAGATAACTTAATTGTTAAGAATTTTGGTTAGCAAGGGACACTAGAGGATTGTTATGTCTATCTTGCATAAGCAAGTGTGCATAACTGGACAGTGCTTGCCGCCCTATAATAATTATCAATTTATAGGTTATCTTCATTAGGATAAATTACTTTGTTAAGGTCCTTTTTCATTTTTATTACTTTTATTTTTGGACGCTGACAAGTATTTTTCCAAGCGTTGTTATGACCAGTTTAGACGCTGACATGGCTTTGGCAAACGTTGACAAAAATATAGCCGTTGGGCGTTGATGGGTTATTTTTGACCGTTGACACTCATTGGGACCTACCCAGTTGTTACTTTTTGACGAATTTTGAGGCCGTAATTTTGGGAGCTGATAACTTTTAATTAATGCATGAGATAACTTATTTTCTTTTCAATATTTTCATCATTATATGTTGAAAATAGTTGCCTCATTTTTGACCAATCACATGCACGTATCTCTCCTATATATTTGGCTCCTATTTTTAAACAGGGTACCTCATATTCTTGTCTAACAATTTTCTCCTATAATTCATCTTTCTCAATAATTCACAAACAGCTTTTTTCTACAATGGCACCAAAATTTAAACCAAGTGACTTGGTATTGGGATTCAGGAGTCAACACAACATGATTGCATATTTGGACGTTGATGACACTCTGTTTCCACAATACACCCAGATGGTGGCGTATTTGAATGCATCTCCTATTAGGTATGCTCTTTCGCATGCTCCTCTCATCTCTGTCACGTATATTAAACAGTTTTGGAACACTGTTAGTTCCTCAACAGTTAATAATGTGACTACATTATCAGCTATTGTTCATGAGCGTACATGGGTGGTTACTGAAGCCTTGGTTTGCCAGGCTTTGCATCTTGATGATGCTGATGGTATAACCACACTTCCCATTAATGAAATAGAACAAGGACTAATGGCTTTGGGGTATCATTTCCTTGATGAGGTCACTTTAAACAAATATCATAAACAAGAGTTTTCCCCAGCCTGGAAGTACCTCATACATGTCATCCTACAATGTTTGAGTCCCAAATGTACTGCACACAATGAAATTAATAGATCAATTGCTAGTGCAATTGTGTGCATTGCAAATGGGCAAAAGTTTAATTATTCAAAAATGATTTTTGATGGCATGTGTAAAAACAAAGGGAATAAGATGACTTTGGCTTATCCTAGATTTTTACAAATGGTTTTTGATGTGCAAAATTACTGCACAAGGGATCATGATGACTTTTATGAATCCCTGTGCAAAAGAAAGCTATTTTTATCAAGATGAACTCACCCCCTCACTGTGAATTATCCCTCACCCCAGCTATGCTTGCTGTTATTGCAGCAGCACAACCCCAACCAGACCCACAACCACAACTTGAACCAATACCAGAACCTTTACCTTCACCTCAACGCATGGAAATTGACCAAGAACCCTTCAACGCTGACACCTTAAATGTTGGTGTTGACACAAGTAATCCAGACGTTGACACCTTTCCTTCACAGACCCAAACACCCCTTAACCTTCCCACATCCACCCAATCCACATCATCTTCTACCCCACCTCAATATAGGTTGCAAAAACGCCAAAGGACTACTGGAGTGTTCTCCTCTAGTGGTCCTAGCCATGTAGCAGAGAGAACCACCACCACAAGTGTGGTTGGTGCTATGGATGAGGCTGGGACTATTGGTTCTGGCTTAAATGCAGGCCAAGACAGTCCTAACATCTTTAAGACCTCATCCATGCCCCATGAATCTAACTTGGGAGGTCAAATACCCATTTTAGAAGAGGGCAGATTGGAACCATACACATTAATGGAATTGACGGCTGTCTGCATTAGCTTGCAAAAGCAAAATGCAGACTTGGTACAAATTGTCAGTACACAAGGCCTTGAACTCAAGCAATTGAGGGAGAGGATTGCCATTTTGGAGAATGCTAGCACAAGGCATGGGATGGAGGAATCTTCCAAAGGGAAGGATGAGCAGATTAATGTGAGTGATAAAGGCTCACATGATGGAGAATCTTTGGGTATTGTTGAGGCCCTAACTGAATTGAAGAAGCAACCAGGTTTTGATAGATCTCTGGTAACTCCTACCAATTTAAACTTGTCTTTTACAGCTATGTTGGAGCAATTTACAAGAGGCGCTGAGACAAGTAATTTGGGTGTTGACAAGCAAAATTTGAACGCTGACACACCAAGTGCTGACATGAGCAAATTGGGCGCTGACACAAGGAATTTGAGCGTTGACAGACCTGCAGATGAGGTTGATGTATTCCAGTCATCAGCTATCATCAAAGAAGTATCTTCACAGGTATTACCATCATCCTTACCCATCATTGATCCATTAGATAAGGGTAAAGGAATCATGGTAGAAGTAGAAGTTCCTAAGAATGCAGCACAAGAAGAGTTTGATTCAAGGTTGGCTGCACAACTTATGGAACAAGAAAGGAAGAAGGTTGGTGAATCACCATTTGTTGTCACTTCAGAAGAACAAGAAGGAAGTGATGAAGCAAGTTCAGATTCAAGTGTGATGATAATAGAACAACCAAAAAGACTTGAATATGGTGATGATTTGGCAAGAGAGAAGCTTAGAGAGTTGAAATTGCAAGTAGATTTTGATATGCCAGAAGTTGTTCAGATGTACCATGCTTGGGAGAATAGGTGTATAGAGAATCCAGATTTGACTATTTTAGACCAAATTTTGGGTTTGGAGATTCTTCTAAGAGTTCAAAAAGACTGCAAGGTAACTCTGAAACACAAAGCTAGCAATGTTCTCTCACTGCTAAAGAGGGATAGAAGGGAGCTTTACTACATGCTACTCAGATGTCATGGAACAAGATGGACCTATAAGAAATTGTTGGGATTATCCTTTGAAGAATTGGAGTATAAGGCTTATCCCATTTAAGCAAAAGTGCAGGAAATGAATACTATCAGACTTCTTTCAGATGAAAGGAAATAAGAACTTGCAGAAGAGATGGAGCTTAAGAAGGCAATGATTGTTCCAAGACCTTTGAAGAAGGGAGTTCCTCTTGAGTTTCCTAAAGATATGGATAAATTGAATCCCAGTGAAATTGTTATAAGAAGGAGCATCAAGCTCTCACCAATGGAAGCTTCAGATATGGTACAAGTGTTACCTCTTGATGCCAGAAACCCTATCATAAGCTATGAAGAAGATGCAAGTGGGTTTTGGAAGATTGGCAGGTATGGGAAAGAGGTACACACATTTACTACTCTTGTGTCTCTCTTTGCAAGTGTGGATAGAGAAGACTTGGTAGACCTTTGGAGGTTGTTGGAGGCCAAGTATGAGACTAAAGCTCCTACTTCAGTCAATGGAATAAAACTTTGTTCAACATTCAAGAGAATGTGTGGACCAAAAGAAGAAGATCCTGCTGTTTGGAAGGATCTTGAGGATGATCTCAGTGGTCTTCAATGGCGTTTGTATTCAGCTGCTGGTGTGTATTATTTGAGCTCTACAAAGTTTGCTGAGTATCTTCTTGTAGATGGTCAGTATTCCATGTCCAAAGAAGTTTTGGAGAAGATGAAGACAACACAGCTGGAGATTGACTATTCAAGTGATGTGGCCAAAGATTTGATCAGACATGTTTATTACCAATATGATATTATTTGTAAGATTCCTCCTAGTTCTTAATTTTTATTCAGAAACTTGATTACTAGAGTAGATATCAAGTTTAGGGGAGGATTGTTGGGAATAAAATGTAGCCAGTCCCTTGAGCACTGACAAGAGGAAAACAAGCGTTGATAAGAAGAAAACAAACGCTGACAAATCAAGCGTTGACAGGAAGACGTCAAGCGTTGATAGGTTGAAGACAAGCACTGATAGGAAGATATGGTCTACGCGTATTATGTTTCTAGTTTGTTTCTAGTAAAGATAGGATCAACATTGTATTTTCTATAATTATCTTTACCTAGAATAGTTGATACATAGACTCTTGTACAAGGCTTCTTATGTCTATAAAAGAAGACCTTTAGGTTATGTTTCAAATAAGTTTTCATACGTTAAACACTTTCATTGTAAGCAAGTTCGTTATTATCAATCAAGTGAAAGTTTGTTTTACATCTGTTTGTGTTCTTGTTTAAGTGTTAATTCCGCATAACACTTATATTGTTTCATACATATACAAAGTTTCTCTACGTGTATTACTTGATCTAATCTCGTTTACACAAGCTAAATCGATCTAAGTTTGGGATCAACATCCATTGCATTCCAAATAATTTTTCCTATGAAAATGAGTATTCACTTGACCATTGTTTCATCAAATGTTTGTAAACTCTTTTAAAAACGTTGATTATTTATCAAGTATCTCGGACGAGCTTCGTTTTAAAGAGAGGTGGAGTTCAACTTAAATATTTCTCGTTTTTTCACAAACATTATCGAATCAAAAGCATAAAATAATTTAATAAATCTTTAATATCTCGTGAAAATTAAATACTGATTTAATTTTTTATCGTGTCGGTACGTAAACTGCGCGTTTTTCAGATTTTGTCAAAATATTCTGGTTTTTTATCCAATAAGTTTGGTAGCGCTCAAAAATGAATTTCGAATAATAATTAATAGGTATGAGCATTTCGTCCCGATTTCCGAAACCGAACCGGAACTGTACCAGAACCGTGCCGATTCCCGGTACCTGAATCCCGTACGATACGGTACCGCTACTATGAAATAAGGTGAAAAAATTCGATACCACTAATTCGGTACGGGACCGGTACCAAATTAGGAAATTCCCGGAAAAAACGTGAAATTCTCGATTTCCCGGTATCGGTCCCGATACCGGTACCAGTCCCGATACCGGTACCAGTATCGATATCCGAATCCCGTTCGGTACGGTACCGGTACCATTAATTAATGTTCTGGAAAAAAAACGGTACCACTAATTCGGTATGGGATCGGTACGGTACCGGTAGTATACTCATCCCTAATAATTAATATAATTTATTATTATTTAAAGTAGGGAAAATTCTCTGGTGTTACAGCTTGACCACCATAGACGACACCTCTACCCTTTGGCATAGGCGTATGGGTCACATAAGTATGGGACTTTTACAAAACTTGGCTAGTAAGGATCTTGTGAGAATTTATCAAAGGTAAGATATGACCAACATTTGTGCGATGCATGTAAAATTGGTAAACAAACACACGCAAGCCATAAGGCCAAAAATATTGTTACTTCAACAAAATATCTAGAACTTTTGCATATGGATTTGTTTGGTCCATCCGCGGTAGAAACCTTTGGAGGAAATCTCTATACTCTGGTTATTGTAGATGACTATTCAAGATTCACTTGGACAAAATTTTTTAAAACCAAAAGTGAAGCATTTGATCACTTTGAAATTTTATGTAAGAAAATCGAAAATCAGTTAAACTATAAAATTGTGTCAATTCAAACGGATCATGGTCAGGAGTTTGACAATGAAATGCAATTTGAAACCTTTTGTGACGCCAAAGGCATCACTCATAATTTTTCGGCTCCAAGAACACCTCAATCAAACGGGGTAGTTGAACGTAAAAATAGAACTCTTCAAGAAATGAGTAGAACCATGTTAAATGAATCTAACATACCTCACAAGTTTTGGTGTTATGCGGTCGACACCTCTACTTATATTCTAAATTGTGTCTTAATTAGACCACTACTAGACAAAACTCTATACAAAATACTAAAGGGAAGAAAACCAACCATAAGATATTTCACAGTATTTGGAAGTAAGTGTTTTATTCTTAACACAAAGGATTATCTCACTAAGTTCGACCCAAAATCATACTGTGACACCTCGGGTCGGGTCAATTGCAGCGGAAATAATGTTTGGATGTCACAGGGGTGGATCGATAGCAAATAGTACATAGAGCATAGGATAAAAGATTATCCAACATATATTACATGAACAGTGTACGAATTTATAAAAATTGTCTTAACATTATAAAACAAAATAAATTGTTTGTTTTTCTCAAGTAGAAACCCCTGATGAGTCCTAAAATGCAGACTATTATGATGCTTGAGTCCATGCACACACCACGTACTAGCTTCATTTTCCTAAGAAAAACATGCTTAGAGGGTCAATATAAAGTTGGTGAATTTACAGGTTTAATAAAATAAGTTTGGAGAATAAACGATCATAGTAGTAGTAATGCACAAATAATTTATTCTAAAAAGGTAATCACATTCCCTATTTCCCAAAACCGAGGCTTAACTTTCATAGTTCTCAACAGATGAGGACCCGATGCCTTACAAAAAGGCTCCCAATTCCAGTTCCAACATGGTATACATCTGTTGTCCAAACCAAGGCACAGTGAGCGCTACTCACCTAGATGGGGATCGTCAATCCCAAATAGATCTATTTATAACATTCGGGCAATTGTAATAATTTTAACAGTTTCTACAATAGGCAATTGTAATCAAAGTTTATACAGTTCTGTTTATGTCCATAAAATAAGTTGCATGTTTTCTCTCCCTAAGAGGAAAATTTTATCAATATTTTGCGTGGGCTGTAAACTCACCTTAGGATTTGTAATAGCTGTGCAATAAAAGAAATCTAAGTAATACTCACGTCACAGTCAACTGCCTAATTAAGTAGTACAATCTTAGTAAATAATGTAGAAAACGTATGTGCATGCTTATACAATTTTTAGACAGTTTATTAATGCTACAGTGTTTATTTAATTTACTGTAGTACAAGTATTAATAATTTCCAATTAAATTTGTTATCAAATTTCCTGTTTAAGTAAAAATATTTAACTTAAAGTCCCCAAAAGTTTCCAACATTTACTAAATAGTCTTTAAGTTACAAGTTTAAGAAATTATGGTTTTAGTCCTTATAGTTTAGGATTTATTCAAGTTTTATTAATTTAGATTGAATAACGGTTTTACGGTTTGTTTAAGTTGCGGATATGTGCAAAACTAGTCCCTCCATATTTTATCAAAGTAAAACTTTCGGATATTAGCACTTAGTACCTAGGGCTTGTAATACATTCGGTTTATGGCAAGATTAGTTCTTCTAGTTATAATTAGGTTTTATAACTTTCATTAAGTAACAAAAATAGTCCCTAGGGCTTCTAAATGTTTCGGCTTATTACAAAAATGGTCCTTAGGGTTATAAAATGACAAAATAACTTTAGGAAACTTCCAAAAATGGTCCTTAGAATTTAATATGTCACGGATGACATTTATTAAGCCCTAGACTTTTGGATTTTTACAATATTAGTCCTTGTAATTAATGGTTTATCAAAACAAGTTTCAAATGCCACGGTTTTTGTCCCTAAGTTTTATAAATTGACATTTTTAGTCCAAAAGTTTTTATAAGTTACATTTTTATCTTAAAAACTTTATTTGAGTATTTACAATATTAAATGGGCTTATTAAATGGACCAAGAGAGCTAATGGACTATCTAATGGGTCTAAACATATTTTAAGTCCACTAATAAACTAAGATTAGTTAATTGGGCTTTCAAAACATTAACTGGGCCTAATGGGCTCTTGCATTTACACGGCTATATTGTATTGGGCCTATTTAAGTTTTTGGGCTAATGTTGCATGGGATTGATTAGTCCATTAATAATACTTAGCCATTTATCTATGTATAGAATCTAGGATTTCTTACAAGCTTATTATTGGTTTATAAAATTAAGTCGTTATCTCTAAATAAAGAGTAAAAACCCATGGCATGTTTTATTTGGTGTTTCAAATAACATCTAAATTAGTTACAAGTGTGCATGTAAGTCATAAGCCCTAATATAAGCTCATAACTCACGGCTATAATTATCTATAGCATTTCAAGATAAAGTTCAAGCTTGTTTTATGTTTGCATGTAAGTATAGAAGTTCCACAATGAGATCTAAGCTATATACAAGTTTAAAAGTCAACCATAAGTCCACAAAGAACTATATAGCCCACGGCTATATTAAATCTTGGTATTCTAAGATGAGATTTAAGCTTGTCATATGTTTACAATTAATTTAACAAGGTCCAAAAATAAGATCTAAGCTTATTACATGTTTACAAGTTCATCACAAGTTCAAAAATGAATCATATAGCCCACGGATATATTTATTTCCAATGTGTTTCCATTATAAGATCTATGTTTATTACATGATTATAAGTTAAGTTAATGTCTATACATAAGATCTAGGTTTATCATAAGCTTGCATGTTAATTAAAAATCCAACCATGAGGATTATAGCTTACGGCTATAATTAAATACATGAAACGTTTTTATGATTTTTAGTAGGTCATTATACATAGATGATTACATATTCCGTTATTCAAAACATGTTACACAAATCATTGGTGTGTACACAAATAAGTCGTGACCTTTAAGGTCATGGTTTTTCTTGTTTGTGAGTTATACAAGATTGCTCATGAGATTTATGTTTATAAGTTAACCAAAAATCTAAAAGTAAAAACCTATAGCTCACGGCTATAAATAATCCATAGAATGGTTTTTATGATATTTACCAAGTTTAATATAGGTAAATAATCATAGGTTTCTTATCAAATAATTTTTAGGCATGTCTTATAACATATCAAAAATATGTCGTGACCTATATGGTCATGGTTTCACCAAATCTTGATTTTTCAACAAGTTTATCATATGTGTTTGTCAAGTGGATAATTATGCATTTTTTTTTTGGGTAAAGGGGACTATCCCCGGTAAAATATATATTCCCAAAAAACCGATAAGTACAATGGAATGTGACTAAAATGTCACATTAACCTCAAGCTCAAAACTTGAACTACCACAACCATATGACATGCCATATGAAGTCAACCTATTACAAAACCAATCACGCCAATAGGGAAAAACCACCTAATGGCACAAAGACATAACAAAACAATCATATTAACTAAAAATTGAATTCGGCATGCTCCAAATCTGAGCATAATGAACAGCCTCCGTAGTCTTCTTCCAACGACACGACAATAGCTTTAGACGCACCGATGCAAGAATATAATCACCAACCTGAATGAACGTTCTCTTCTTCAACTTGAAAAGCCTCCAATTCCTCTCTTGCCAAATACCATATGCAGAAGCAGCAAGAATTAACTTTGCTATAATACTACCAATCGTTCTCCTTTTTGCAATAGGCTTAACCACATCAATAATTGAATGAAATATAGGCGTAGCCCCATAGATACTAGCATATTTGCGGACATAATTCCATACCTGTTGGGAAAACGGACACTCGAAAAACAAATGCTCATGAGAGTCAGGTTGAATATCACATAATGGACAAACAACAGCCAATGAAGCCGTAACATCCCATACAGCAACACGATCCTGCGTTTTTAACCTTTGGTGCATAACCAGCCATAAATTAAACGCATGCTTCAGAATACAGCTCGGAAACCATACTATGGATAATTATGCATGTAAGTAAGTAAATGAAGAAAGTAAAAATAAGTGATACCTTCTAGTTAATGTTACAAAGGAAAGATAAAAAAACAATGGAGATTAGTGTTCCAATCTTGATGATGATGAAACCCTAAAAACAATCCGAGCCATGACGTATATTGGTTCGGCTAGGGTTTACTTGGTTGTTTATGAGGTTCAAGTTGGTAAAGATCTTACCAAATGATTAGGAGTAAAGAGGATGAAGACAATATGGTGAAGTTAATGTGTTTTTGGATGTATCTAGGCCTCAATCCGTATGATTGAGGGTGAAAGAGATGGAGAGAGTTTGAGATTTGTTTTGCATGAGAATGTATGTGTGATGTGTGTGTGTTTCGGTTTAAAGAAGAGAGAAGGAGAATAATATCTCCTTGGTAAGACAAACCTTGCCAAGTGTAATGTCTTCACCAAGAACAAAACACCCTTTCCCCTTCTCTATCTTTGCCGTGTGATGGTGATCAAAAGGGAGGCAAAGAATGTTTGCCAAGTGTTGTGTGGATAAAAAAAATGCAATGAGTATACTTGTATGTTTTCAAGGAATCTGTATGCATGTATGATGGGCATACATGGCTAGAACACATAGGGTAGTAATGTTTTTAAATTTTGTTAAGTGTTATGTATAATCACAAGTGTATGCATTTTTATTATTTATCCATGTATAATTACAAGGTAAATGTTATGTACTTATTTACAACAAAATAAAATGCAAGTGTATAAGTACACAATGGACATGTTCACATATTTATAGAAATGTAATACATGAGAAAATGTTCTAGCATTATTGGGTACAAAATTATTATATTTTATAATGATAAAATCATGGATTTTACACATACGAAGGAGTATTTCTTGTATATTCTCAAAATAGCAAAGCTTACATCGTACTTAATAAACAAACCATGTGTGTCGAGGAATCGTTGAACATAACATTTGACGAAAGACCCCCTCCCTCTAGAACATCACCTTTGGTAGATGATGATCTAGTTGAAGGACAAATTAATAGTCAACAAGTTGATATTGTAAAAGACAATGGAAATGAACCATTAAAAATTGAACCCATAAACATTAAGGTAACAAAGGGACATTCATTAGATAATGTCATTGGTAAAACTAATGAACGGACACTAAGATCACAAGTCCAAAATGAAAGTAAGTTCTTTTGTTTCATGTCTCAAATCTAACCTAAAAATATTGGTGAAGCCATTATCGATGAAAGTTGGGTCCTTGCAATGCAAGAAGAATTAAACCAATTTGTCATTAACGATGTATGGTTTTTAGTACCAAGACCCAAAAATCAAACGGTAATTGGAACAAAATGGGTCTTTCGTAACAAATTAGATAAAAATGATGTAGTATCAAGAAACAAGGCTAGACTTGTTTCTCAAGGATATAATCAACAAGAAGGTATAGATTACGACGAAACCTATGCCCCGGTTGCTTGACTTGAGTCCATAAGAATTTTACTAGCTTATGTGTGTGCTCATGATTTCAAACTTTATCAAATGGACGTTAAAAGTGCTTCTCTAAATGGTTTTATAAACAAAGAGGTATCCGTAGCACAACCACCAGGTTTTGAAGATTTTGAAAAGCCTAACCACGTTTACAAACTTAAAACAGTTCTTTATGGTCTCAAGCAAGCACCCAAGGCATGGTATGATAGACTTGAATCATTTTTAATTGAACATAAATACTCAATAGGTCTCGTGGACAACATATTGTTCACCAAGAAAAAGGAGTCACACATAATCATTGTACACATATATGTCGATGATATTGTTTTCGGATCTACATGTCAAGAACTATGTGATGAATTTTCCAAAATTATGCACGACGAATTTGAAATGAGAATGATGGGAGAACTTAATTTTTTCTTGGGTCTACAAATAAAACAAATGGAAGATGGTATCTTCTTTAACCAATCCAAATATATAAAGGAGATGCTTAAGAAATTTGGCTTAGAAGAATCCAAACCAACAAACACCCTAATTTCAACCGAAACTAAGTTAACCAAAGATGGTGTTAATGATTATGTGGATAGTACAAAATACCGTGGTATGATTGGTAGATTACTTTATCTAATGGCAAGTAGGCCAGATATTATGTTTAGTGTTTGTATGTGTGCACGTTTCCAAGATAATCAAAATGTTACACATCTCGAAGTGGTCAAGCGGATTTTTAGATACATCAAGGGCACAACTCATCTCGGACTATGGTATCCTAAAGGGACAGGAATGGAAACCATTGTCTATGTTGACTTAGACCATACCGGTGACTATGTCGATAGGAAAAGCACAAGTGGTATTTTCACATTCATAGGATGTTGTCTTACTTCGTGGTTTTCAAAGAAGCAAACCGCACTACCCATTTCTACTACCAAAGCTGAATATGTATCGACAGACAAAGCGTGTCAACAAGCATTATGGATGAAACAAGCACTTGTCGGTTACGGCATTAAGTTGGAAGACATCAGAATCTTGTGTGACAACAAAGGAGTTATTGATCTCAGTAAAATCCCGTGTTGCACTCTCGAACCAAACACATCAAAGTTCGGCATCATTTTCTTCGTGACAACGTAAAAGAGGTAACATATCCATTGAAAAAGTGTCCTCGAAAGATAACATAGCCGATATTCTAACTAAACCACTCAAACGAGAGCCCTTCAACCTATTAAGACTAGGATTGGGACTCGTGGAAATTTCTAGTTAAAACAAAAGAATTTTTGCCATCAGACCCGGCGGACCCCGTCGAACCCTTTTCCCCATGGGTCCGTCAAAGGGTCCGTCTGTCTGAGACTTTTGACTAATTCTGTAAAACCCACATTAAAATACCATGAACAGTTCACATGAACAGTGAACATCCAAAAATACGGTAAAATTAAAACTTTTCATTTATAATATAATTCACGTAACACGATATTTAATAACATGTAATTACGTATATATTATAAATGTGTTAAGTACACGATATATAAAAATCACGATAATTAAACATGAACGTACACGTAAATAATTGAACTCTGGAAAACTACGGGTTTCCCCGTGGGCTCCCCATGTGCCGCGACCAAACAGGAAAGAAAGGGACAGGGTGGGCTTGGCCCATGACCCAACTTAAAATCTATGTTAAACTAAACTCCAGGGAAAACTTAATCATAATTTAGGTTTACAGAAAAAGTTCTCCCTGTCTCCTTTTTCCCTTCTAGCCGCCGGCCATACATCAACCACAAGGACAAACCGGACGATTTTGATTGTTGATTATTGTGTGTACGTGATCGTGATCTTAATCCTTTTCTTCCACGAGTTCGGTGTAATCAAACACCTTTTCTTTTCTTTTAATTCTTTTTAAATTCATGTTTTTATTTAAATAATCTTATAAACAAGTAAATAAAATATGTGGGATTAATTAAATCACGGTTTAAGGGTTTTTTTGTGTTGCTTTGGTTCGGCTGAGACCCAACCCGAGAGCCTCAAAGCTCTTGGTGATGTTTGTTTTGCCCAACCGAGACCTCATGGTCTCGGTGTGGGGTTCGTGTGGGTCGAACGCAGCTAGGGGACCCCCGATCGCGTGTCGGGGTGAGGTTTTGCTTTGGACCGAGTGCCAACCGAGACCTATAGGGTCTCGGTGGGGCTTATTGATGCTAACAGTGGGTACCGAACAACAACAGGGGGAACCGATCACAAACCGGTGGGAACCAGCGTGAACCGGTGTGAACCGTGAGCCACCAGTGGCAACCGGCTAGCCGGTCTAGCCACTGGTAGGGCTGTTTGGCTCGGCTATATGTTTCGGCTTATATGTGACCCCGGGTTTCGGGCTCGGGTTAATTTTTAAAACACGGGTTCGAGTTTCGGGATAATACTAAAATCAGAAATATGTTTAATTAAATTAATTACTAGAATTTTTAATTTAATTAAATTCATGACTTAGGTTAAATATTAAAATTAATATTTCATGTATAACCTAAAGTATTTTGCTTAGCTTAATTTAACTAAAACATGTATTTTAATTAAATTCTTAGAACGTATAGTTTAATTAATTAACTAGTTATTAATTAATAAGCTATAACCATGAATAGTATTATACTAATTAAACTTTACTTATTATTAATAATCCAGCTTATTTCTAATTATGGAAACTTACTATTTTTGGAAACTTTCTATTTTTAGAAACTTACTATTTATGGAAACCTGCTATTTTTAGAAAGTTACTTTGTAATACAATACAAGTATTATAATACACTATTACATGAATAATACACAAAAGAACATCAGTATAACTACAGGTAACACGATAACACACTAAAACATGACAGAACAACTATAACAAGCTAATAACACACAGAACCAGTAAAACACATGTAATTCAGACATCTCATACACGTTCCCATTCTTATGTAGTATTATCCGTCAAGGCGGAGTAGTTTCTTCAACGTTTCCTTTAGCTTCTACTGGACATAAGGTACGGATTTTCCGTCCTTCAGTAAGGACAACCTCTTCCTTTATTAGGATTTCGCGTATGCAGCCAACTGTTTTCCCCAGTAGTTACAGATTAAATGCTTATGTTTTATTAGTTACCTTATCCATATACATGAATGACCAGTTTCACCTAGTTATGGAGGTACCATAACCATAACACTAGAGGCACTAGTGTTATGACTTCACCACGGCGGAGTGATAGCTCGTGGAGTCCCTTTCAATTATTTGGCCATTATTATATTATTATTATCATGTGGGGCGTATGGGTGCATCCTAGGTTCAGTTTCAGTCAGGATTTCATGGTGAATGTGGTGTGTGCCTTGCATCCTTTACAATGAGGTGATCCCTCCTACCAATTACCAATTAGTTAGAGGCATCCCCTCTAATTTGCATGACGAGGTCACCCCTCCAAGTATTCATGCACGTTGTTGACCTCATGACCTATATTGGCTTTTGGTATATTAGACTAATACAGATTTTCATAAGTAACATAAGCTATGTTTTCAGAACTAAAACCAGTAAACATGTCATACCCTTAGGTTTTCCCAGGACTTATTCATTTCCGCTGCAATTCACGCTTTATATGCCTTATATGCTTTCATTCCTTTTTGTTCATACCCTTGGTAACAAGTATTGGAATGATCAATCTTACTTAATATGTGTTTTGGGATCTTATTGTAAAAGTATGTACATGATAATGCATTGTTATTGGTCTTTTTGAGGAGTTAGATTTTCCACTATATTTGTCTAACGCTGAGAAAGGTTACTTTAACGCTGACAAGTGTTATCGTGACGTTGTCAGCAACAATGTTAGTTTTGTGGTTTTTGATCTAAGTGTGTAGGTGATGTTAGCATTGTACCATTGGATACAGAGTTGCTTATGGATCCTTGGAGAATCATTTGAGCATGTTTTCATTTATGGATGATGGTTGGAATATTTATATTCCTATCTTGACATAAATTTTTATGTTCATGCATATTATTGGGCAACATATGTATCACAGTTTAAGGGGAGGTTTTAGGAACCTTTAGGACTTTTGGGTATTCTTATAATACTCTTATCACAATTCTAGATTGTGTCCACAGGTGAGTATGAGTTAGTTTTACTAAATCATGAGGCACTGTAGCATGCAAAGTTGATATACTATGCATGCTGCCAAGACATTTTTGGCCTAGAATTGGTTGTGGTCTGTTGGGAGACCTGGGAATGATTTTATCATGGGTTTACCTGGGAGTTACAAGGAATTTAATGAGATAACTTAATTGTTAAGAATTTTGGTTAGCAAGGGACACTAGAGGATTGTTATGTCTATCTTGCATAAGCAAGTGTGCATAACTGGACAGTGCTTGCCGCCCTATAATAATTATCAATTTATAGGTTATCTTCATTAGGATAAATTACTTTGTTAAGGTCCTTTTTCATTTTTATTACTTTTATTTTTGGACGCTGACAAGTATTTTTCCAAGCGTTGTTATGACTAGTTTAGACGCTGACATGGCTTTGGCAAACGTTGACAAGAATATAGCCGTTGGGCGTTGATGGGTTATTTTTTACCGTTGACACTCATTGGGACCTACCCAGTTGTTACTTTTTGACGAATTTTGGGGTCGTAATTTTGGGAGCAGATAACTTTTAATTAATGCATGTGATAACTTATTTTCGTTTCAATATTTTCATCATTATATTTTGAAAATAGTTGCCTCATTTTTGACCAATCACATGCACCTATCTCTCCTATATATTTGGCTCCTATTTTTAAACAGGGTACCTCATATTCTTGTCTAACAATTTTCTCCTATAATTCATCTTTCTCAATAATTCACAAACAGCTTTTTTCTACAATGGTACCAAAATTTAAACCAAGTGACTTGGTATTGGGATTCAGGAGTCAACACAACATGATTGCATATTTGGACGCTGATGACACTCTGTTTCCACAATACACCCAGATGGTGGCATATTTGAATGCATCTCCTATTAGGTATGCTCTTTCTCATGCTCCTCTCATCTCTGTCACGTATATTAAACAGTTTTGGAACACTGTTAGTTCCTCAACAGTTAATAATGTGACTACAGTATCAGCTATTGTTCATGAGCGTGCATGGGTGGTTACTGAAGCCTTGGTTTGCCAGGCTTTGCATCTTGATGATGCTGATGGCATAACCACACTTCCCATTCATGAAATAGAACAAGGACTAAGGGCTTTGGGGTATCATTTCCTTGATGAGGTCACTTTAAACAAATATCATAAACAAGAGTTTTCCCCAGCCTGGAAGTACCTCATACATGTCATCCTACAATGTTTGAGTCCCAAATGTACTGCACACAATGAAATTAATAGATCAATTGCTAGTGCAATTGTGTGCATTGCAAATGGGCAAAAGTTTAATTATTCAAAAATGATTTTTGATGGCATGTGTAAAAACAAAGGGAATAAGATGACTTTGGCTTATCCCATATTTTTACAAATGGTTTTTGATGTGCAAAATTACTGCACAAGGGATCATGATGACTTTTATGAATCCCTGTGCAAAAGAAAGCTATTTTTACCAAGATGAACTCACCCCCTCACCGTGAATTACCCCTCATCCCAGCTATGCTTGCTGTTATTGCAGCAGCACAACCCCAACCAGACCCACAACCACAACTTGAACCAATACCAGAACCTTTACCTTCACCTCAACGCATGGAAATTGACCAAGAACCCTTCAACGCTGACACCTTAAATGTTGGTGTTGACACAAGTAATCCAGACGTTGACACCTTTCCTTCACAGACCCAAACACCCCTTAACCTTCCCACATCCACCCAATCCACATCATCTTCTACCCCACCTTAATATAGGTTGCAAAAACGCCTAAGGACTAC